>JASPKZ010002692.1:855000-1455000 GCA_030220185.1 Diploptera punctata | reverse complement strand
AAAGTTGCATTCCTTTACTATAGGATGCCAAAAAATTAGTTAAACTATGCAAAATTTAGACGGCCGATCAAATTGTTTCTGGCAATTTAAATGCTGGAACTTTAAAGCCGGCCGAGACGGCTTTGGCATTTAAATCCCCAGCACACGCACTCAGGCCTGGCTCTAAGAGGGTTAAACATGGCAGACCAAATTTGTTTATTAAATATGTACTGTACACAGTAGGGGGACAAAAGTGTCAGGTAGGGACAAAAATAATTTTCATTCAGCACATTTCAGGCAATGGCAAACGCAATTATAATTTGAAATCAAGTTTTATGCATTGCTAAAAGGTGATTCACATTAAACATGAATTTTGTTGCAATGAAAAGAACAGCCATCTTTATTCCTAGGCATGCTGAAACTAAACAGAACTGTATTTTATACAAACCACAAAAGAAAAACTTCTCCTTAGTAAGCACATACAAAACTTGTTTCCTTAAATTTGTTACAAATGTTACCTTATTTATTAATACATCACAATAGGAAGTGACATTATGATGTTCTTCATAACAAGTGAGGTGAACACAACATTTTATGAGGTAAGATGAAACAGACTCACCTTAGGCCTATTTATTGTTACCCCATTTCTCTGTATGGGACAGGCACACCTGGAAATTGGCTTATAAATTCCCTTCAAGAATTTATCATATGAATCATACATAAAAAAAAAAAACTTTCCGGTAATGTGTAATTACATCACCATGTATGGTTATAAAGTCCAAAATGAAACTTGGCATCTCATATAACAGCCTTCAATTTGGAGTTTAAAATCATTTTAGACATTCTTTCCACAGGGTGACCAGATTCTAAAACCAGGACACCTTTCTCAGCGTATCGTTCTAAAATATTTTTACACTACAGAAGGAAGTTGAAAGTTTAGGTTAGGTTGTGTTAGCTAAAATTAGGTTATGTTATGCTAGCTAAGGTAAGTTTAAGTTAGGGTAGCTAAGCTCAAAACTTAACAAAAACTCCAGGAAAAAACTGCCAAAATCTATCATTGACTTTAAATAAGTTAGATATTCAACGAATCTATCAGTTAGTTGGTAACCAACTTTAATAATGAAATTTAAGAATCTCGATAGCAATGAATGATTATTTCTCGTTAAGAATCGACTCTAGTGTTGCATATAATACAGTATCACCATATGATGACAAAACTTAAAAGTTTTGCAAAAATTTATTTTTAGCTAAAGTTGCCATTCTTAAATACCAGGACATTTACATGTCCCGAAAAACTTTCTTGGGACAGTTTGTAAAAACTGGGACTGTCCTGGTGAAATTGGGACGTCTAGTCATCCTGCTCAACCATGCTATACTTAAGGTTTAAATAAATCCTATAACATTCTCAAGTCCCAATAATTCATCAATTTCTTTATTAACTTTCTTCCTCAATTCTCATTTAATAAATACTGGGCCAAAAAATTATATGTATATATTTTTTAAAGAACCAGAGATGCTCTTCATTCATTGGCTGCTTTGCCTGACTGCTCAGGTCCATAAGTTAACAATAAGCCTTATAAAAGTTTTAACTTTGATGTAGTTACACAAAACCATAGGAAAACTATCAAGAGAACTGTCAACCATTGCATGCTGAAATCTATCTTGAAATTTTTCTCAGAGAAGCATTGTGATGTACCAAAGCCATGTCCAAAAAAAATTATCTGCTGTTTTTAACTCAAGGCACAGAAACTGAAGCCAGAATCCAGCAATGGCAACCCACTATACAGGGCATATGGACTCCCTGCTTGAGTAAAAACAAAGTGGGGGAGGCAGGATGTGGTGCGGACGGCAGCTAGTGAGGCAAATAATTTTTTTAGACATGACTTTGGCACATCACAACGCTTTTCTGGAAGAAATTTCAAGGTAGATTTTGGCATGTAATGGTTGACAGTTCCCTTGCAAGAAAAGCACAGATAACGCTTGTAACTTTATAAGAATGGAGCACATATTTCACAATGGCTGGGACTGTTGTTTGTAAAGGTAACCATTTATGCACTCATCACAAGTCTCGGTTATGACTGGTACATGAGCTATAGGCCTCCATGCGAGTCATTGGTTTTTTTATATTTACAAAAATTATGGAAATATTTACAGATAAGCAATCTATAAAGCCATAGTTAACTAGAGAGGAAAACATGCATCTGAGCTGGGATTTGAACCCAAGGTTCCAGCTATGCATGCTAGCAGATGCTTGGGCATACCTCTCTCTCGTTATATAACTATGGTCTATATATGGCTTGTCTGGAAAAAATAATATCTTATAAGTTTCAAAGTTAGCTGACTTTACAGCAAAACCCCACCATAATGGCTTCTTCCAATAGAAGTATCACCATCAAGTCTTGAGAACACAAGTTTAACTTTAATTTTTACGAAAAATTAACATCTGAACCAGGAATTGAACCCCGGACATCCGACTCTGTATGTTGGGGTGCAGCCCACTATACCATTTGAGCCACAGTACAAATGCTAACATTTCTTTCCACTTATCCAATTCTCTTACATTCGAAAGCAGATAGCTAGAGCTACAATACTAAAAATATTAGAGGAACACATGTTTAAACCAAAACCACAAAATAAATATGTTGTTTTCAAATGCTGGGCCTTGGCAACAAAGCCATTAGCGTTCTTGCTCTCCAATATTTCTCTATGGTGAATCCAATAGGTAATACTTCACAGGTTTGTAGATGTTCTTCGTTCATTTCTTCGTCTTTGTTGCATAGAGGACAATTTGGATTTGTGTAGATTCCTATTTTATATAAATATTGTAACAATTAATTTTTGATAGTCAGATGTTTTGAGTTCAAGTATTTTTTAAAATCAGATTGAAGATCTTCTGGGTTTTATTAATTTTTTTCTGAATATGTTAGTGAAATTCCAAGAGTTGCTGAAACCGAAGGGAGTTCTTATTGATTTATTTTTTAAAAAACAGGTTTGAAGAATAATCTGTGGTAGGGAATTGTTATTTTAGTGTTCTCTGAAGCTAATACAGAGCAATGAGACATCAGTTGCATGAGCAGTTGCATTGATTAAAGATGGTCGTTCCATTCGCCATGTCTCTAGGATTCTTGATGTCAGACCTTCCGTCACCCATAGGCTATGGAGGCGATATAGAGAGACACATGGATACAAGAGGACACCCGGGCAAGGTCGTAAGAAGAAGACTACAGACATACAGGATAGATTTCTTGTCTTATCAGCTTTGCACAGAAGAAAATCTACAGCCAGAGATCTACAAAATCATTTACGCATAGCAACTGGGACGGTAATTTCAGATCAGACTGTAAGAAATAGACTGAGAAATGCAATGTTGAGGTCTAGAATCCCCTTTAAAGTCCATCATTTAACATGTCAGCACAAAGAAGCCTGGCTGTGATTTACTCAGGATCATGTCAACTGGCAGCTCCGCCAATGGAAGGGTGTTTTATTCGCGGACGAATCAAGATTTCATCTATCAGGTTCTGATGGTCGTACACGTGTATGGAGATGTCCTGATGAACGTTTTGATCCAGCCACAATTATTGAACGTGGCAGATTTGGAGGTGGTTCAGTTATGGTTTGGGCTAGGATTACTATTGTGTCTCAAACAGAGCTTATCATTGTCCCACAGCACATGAATGCTGATATTTACATTAATGACATTATCCTCCAACATGTTGTACCCTTTGCTTATGGTATGGACACTAATTTTCTTCTAATTCAAGATAATGCTAGATGTCATACAACACAGGCTACCAGAGATGTCCTGCAAAAATGCCAAATTCGGGTGATGGACTGGCCTGCATGCAGTCTGGACCTTAATCTGATCAAGCTTATGTGGGATAAGTTGGAAAAACTTGTTCACAAGCATCCTGCTGTACCTCAGAACCTTGAAGAACTTTCACATACACTCACCGAGGAATGGGAGAGAATCTCACAAGTTTCTGTAAGAAGGCTTCTGCGAAGCATGCCTCATAGGTGTAATGTGGTCATTCAGGCTCACAGAGGACACACTAAGTACTGAGTGTTGAAATAACCATGGAAACATTGATTCCAAAAATTGTAAATCTCAAATTTCCACTTTGTTTTCTGTTACAAATGATAACTTGTTTGTATTGCTAATACTGTACAAGAAAATATTGTTTCAATGTCTATTCTAATTTTACATAAATCTTCAATTTATAATTACAAAAGTTCAAACATTAAATTGTTTCAATATTCATTCTTGTGTTTTGGTTTAAACATGTGTTCCTCTCATTTTTTTGAGTAGTGTATTAACACCACCATCAGACAACTTCTATTCAAAGTATTTTTAACGAGAATATTCATTACTTTTAAGCAGTAAAGCTTAATATTTTAATGTTACATTAATCTTTCTTTTAAAAAATGAATAAATTTGTCCAGGATTGGAACATGTTAAAACAAATGTAACATCAAAAAACAAGTTTCACTACTTACAAGGGACTCAAATATTAAAAGAGAGAGGAATTTGTGCTTGCTTCAAGTGGTGTGTCTAAGTAGCTCAATGGTAGATTGCCACATATACTGGAAACCTTGAGTTCAAATCTTAGCTCAGGTATAAATTGTTATCTTTAGTTAAGTTAAATATAGCCTAAAGATGGCTTATCTGATTAAAATTAATTTCCATGTCAGGTTTGTTATTAAAACAAAAAACCAATTATAATGGCTTCTCATAATAGAAACACCTCTATTAAGTCTTATGAATACAGTTTCACTCAGGGATTAAAAGAGAGGTAAATTTGTGTTTGCTATAGAAGATATGCCTAAGTAACTCAATGGTAAAGTGCCAATGCATAGAGCTGAAAATCTTGAGTTCAAATCCTAATTAAGGTGCAACATTTTCTATTAAGTTTTGTTAATTTTAGAAATATTGTTTGGACATAGGAAACTATACCTCTTGTCATACTCGTAAGCAATTCATGGGTCACTTACAATTTAATTGAATATTTAATAAATGTCATGTGATCATAACCAGTATACATAGCATTTATGAACTGAAAGCTGAAACTTCGAGAGGAAGAAAGAAACAAAGATAGTTCGTAATTATGCAACACTGTTCAGACTTCTGATTGGAGGCGACTCACGAATTAAGTGATATGAAAAGAGGTATAAGAACTATAATTGTAAGCTTTCACGGCCGGCGTCTTGATCCATATTTGGTTCGTCTTCTGGGCTTATAGGCCGTGGTCCAGTTGTCTTCATACTCGACGTTTCGTCTACTGCTGCGGTAGACGAAACGTCGAGTATGAAGACAACCGGACCACGGCCTATAAGCCCGGAAAACGAACCAAATATGGATAAAGGTATAAGAACATTTAAAGGAATAGAAGAGACTTAAATAATTAATAGGATGTGACACCATGAGGTAAAATTATACTAAATTGAATTGGAAATATATACTTCACCTCATAAGTTGAACTGTAGAGTCAGAATCCAATTACAAAAGAGAATGAAATCTGCAAAAATATGTCAAAATGAGAAAGTTCAATTTATGGGGTGAGGTGTCTATTTTCAATTAATTTTTACAATATAAGATAACTGTATTGGTAAACTTTCTGTGAGGAAAGAAGAAACATTTATTTTATAAAACTACAATAGGAGATCGGGACCAGGAGAACTCATTGTAAGTAGCAACCATTTTTATAAAAAACTTTTTAATCTGACTATGGCAGTGCAGTCCAAATTTAGCATTTACATTCACAAAAACAGTGATAAAAGAATTCCTGCCAATGGCTTTTATTCAGCCTTGCAAAAGGGTGCTACCTTGTAACATTATTTCAAAGAGCAATGTACACAGAAAACACATCCTGTCCCTCTAATTTTGATACAAATTAACAATTCCTTTTTTTTTTTTTTAATTATTTCACCCAAGAGACATATCAAATGCATTAGAATTAAAAGTTCTGTATAAAATGCTTAACTTCATTAACACATATTTCACAATACAGTAAAAAATTACTGTTTATTGAACTATTATAGGAAAAATCACTATGAGGTTTGATTTAAATTAAAATTCTTCACATCTCATCTCATATCCAGTCTTCTAATTAAACTGGTTTCAAAACCTAGGTGGATTTATCATCAGTAATTTCATGACTGATGTCCAGGAGAATTGCTTCTTACTCCATCTGTTAGTGGACCGATGAACCTCCTGGGGAATCTGAATGATTCGGAGGTTCATTGGTCCACTGACAAATTCAGTAAGGAGCAGTTCTCCTGGATAACAGAATATTGGTCGTGAAGTTACTGATGATGAAACCATCTAGGTTTTGAAACTGGTTTTATTAGAAGACTGAATATGAGGCGAGGTGTAAAGAATTTTTATTTAAATCTTACTATTTACTGTTAAATACTTAAATATTACACTTTGAAATCTTAATAGACATTCTATAACAAAAAGAATTTCATAATTTTTAACTTTTAGACATTCGGTATAATTAGAAAGATATAACATGTCCAAAACCAAACAAAAGAAATACATAAAATGCAATGTAATTAAAATATTTATGTACACAATTTAAAATGTTAATGACATTTTTAAATTTCAGCCATATTTTAAAGTAGTGTAAAACTAACTTTTATGCAACAGCTACAAATAAAGATCATGTTGCTATGTTTATATTAAACATGTCAACTTACCCTTTGTACTATTTATGATGTTTCTACAAAATAATGAGTAGCTACTTTTTTTTCACTCGTCAATCAGGCAACAAGTGAGTAGAATATTTTACATTCATTTAACAGAAATGGAGTTCCTTTACAGAACCTAAAAATCATGTTAAATATATGGGATCTTTCATAATACAGGACAGTAAGTAATAGAAGAATGCATATCGAGTATGAATTTCTTGTGTTAAATACAATAAAAATGTCTTATACATTTTGGATCATAAATTTACAGGTTTCTTGGATTTTTAGTGAATACTAAAGCTATTGAGGTTGTTCTCATGTAAAGACTTTTAAAAATGTTTATAGATCTTCACCGATCCTATGTAGTACACACAAAAATGACTTGGCATATAGCAATCAATTAGAAAAAAGTAAGGTCAGTTCATTAACCACCAAAATTGGACCATTTTATGTAGTAGTTCACATGAAACAAAAATGTAAAAATCACTTCAGCAGTCACAATTTTCAATGTTTTGCAATGAAACTAAGTATATGCTATTAAAATAAAATGAGAAAGGTATTCTCCAAAAATCAGTGGAATCCAACCACTAGAAGTGGGGGTTTACTTGAAGTTTAAAATTTGCTCTAGTAACTGCCATGTTTGATTCTTTGTAATGTATATGAACAATTTAATTAACCCTTAAATTGGCAATGTATCTTGTAAGATACATTGGTTTAATTTATTTAATATTTTTAATGAAGTAATGGAAAAATGAATCAGTAAATATTATTTAAACTTGAGTTAAATTATACAACAAAATATGCATTAGGTTATGCATTGTTTGTTTTTGCTGCAGTTCAACATTTTTAAATAAGTTGGAATCATAAATTGAATTTCTCCAATTTAACAAAATAAATATATATTATGTAAGCCGGCTTATCTCTATTAGGTTTCAAGAAGAGAAAAAATTAGGAACTCAGTTATAAGGGAGAAAATGAAGATTGAAGACACTATTTTATATTATATTAAAACTCAGCAATTAAGATGTTACGGACATCTCCAGTGAATGGAAGAGAATTGACTACCAAAATGTGTTTTGGAATGGAAATGTGAGGGAAGACGAGACAGAGGAAGACCTAAAACTTCCTGGAGTCAGGGAATATATTTATACATGAAGGAGAAACATCTACAATCAGGAGATTGGATGGACCAACAAAATTGGCTATTAGGAATCAGGCGATGTCAAAGACATTAAACAACTGATATATATATAGTTTTTTTGTTTAATGCCACCAGGTTGTCTTTTATGACATATCTGGCTTCCTCCCCTGGCACTGGCGGAATTGTAATCCATTTCTTAGGTTGGGGCACCTGGAAGGCAGAGTTATGTTACCCAGATGATGTGATGGATGATAAATGATAATGAAGCACCAGGAGAGTTCTTAACATAAACAAATTCCAGACCATGGGCAACCACAGGAATAATTTCCCTTAAGGAAAAATCCTCATGGTTTGACCAGGAATTGAACCCGGAATCTCATGAACTGTAATCAGAAACGCTGACCACTAGGAAGCTGGTCATATATATATATATTATATAAGCCAGCAAAATTAGACCATAAATTTGACTTGCTGAGAAATCTGTTTAGTTTATATAGTTCCTGTACGTGATGGACTTATATTTTTACTGAAATACATTGATGCATTACTTTATAATAATGGTAAATATTGGTCTGATTTTACTTAGGAGACAATTTTTCCTTTGGTATTTTTTGATCCATGGTTTGTTTTACCACAAATCAAATTAAAAGAGACAGAATGAAATAAACATTTTTAAAATAATATTTGGCAAGAAGAATTGACAACATTGTAAAAGACATATTATGCATTTTATTGAAAAGCAGTAGAGGAAAAAGTTGTTTCATAGACTTTCAAATTAGATGCATTGAATGGTTAAATCACGTATGCAGAATGAATGATACACACTTCTCAGAATAATACTACATGGCAAGAGGAAAGTTGGCAGACATAGATTGTGATGAATGGAAGATTTGAAAAATGAAATAAAATGCAAGAAATTGGAAAGAAGATCCACTAACTCAAGTGAATGAAAGAATGTTAAAAGATATGGAAAGATCAAACTAAAAAAGACCATCATGCCTATGATGATGTAAAAGTTGTTTCATTTCAAGCCCCATATACACGGTGTGAAAATCAGACCAATACTCGCCACTATTATAAACTAATGCACTAATACATTTTACATAATTTTTTCTGAGAAAACTACATTTTTTACTCAAAGATCACAAGACTTTTTTACTATATTTGCCACAAGGAATTCATAATTAAAATATGCACAATTATTATTTTCACGCTGTATGTAATGATGTAATTACTAAATCATTATATTTAATACAATGACTTATTAAAAGCTGTTGACAAAATGTTGTATTACACTTGCGAGTATTTAGATTCAATCCACAACAATAGAGTTCATCAGATGGCATCTCACAAACTCATCAAGGTTTCTGTGAGATTGCTGTCTGCAAAAGTTAAAATTATGTGTGCCTATTATTGGGAGTTGCAGCTATGACTGGCCAAAGCCTGAGCCACGATGCAATGAACACAACTAATGGTGTCTTGTCCTTGTGAAGAAAAATGGACTCGTCAACATATAATTATTATAATCTTAAAACTTATAAGTCATGTGCTGTAGCCAAGTGATCTAAAGTATCATGTCTTCGCATAGAAACACAAGACATGTGATAGTTCGAGTACACAATATGGAACAAATTTTCTTATAGAATTTCAACCAGTATAAGACCATTGTTTTCACATATGGCTATAAATGGCACATGTGGATATGAAGTCAAGAGTTGGCTGATAGGCCAAGGACTTTCAAGGCCTGTCATGCCACAGAGTTAGTTAAAACTTATATTGTATTATACTAAGATATTTCAGCTCTTATCAATAAACAATGTCTAGTATAACTACTGTTGCTATCTTTCTAAAAGAGGCTAGTTGCTTGAATAGGCATGGCTTAGCAGCATTACCACGGCAACTGACTGAAATAGGTAGGGAAAGTCACTGTTTTCTTCACCAGGTCAGCAAGTTTATTTGTATCCCAGAAACTTGTTTCACTGCATGAGTTCTTCCATCTATCCCAGCCCTGATACAATATTTATGTCTTGAGATGTGGACACAACAGTCATGAAAGTTGCTTTCTTGAGCCAATTACAAAGAGAAAGACAAACTATGATCTCAGTTTTACAATCTTTTTATTTGTTTAAGAATGTAAAAGTATAACTATATGATGTAGACTTATTTTTTGCAAAAGAACACTTCTCATATTCACAATGGAGAATTATGTCATGTATAATTTATGATATAAATCTAATAAAGTAAAACAAACTGAAGTTATTTTAGGACTGAAAATAAGCACTGAAATAATTAAGTATTAATTAAATCTGACTCCAACTGGAGTTTGTCTTGCGACACAGAATATTTAAATAAAATTATGAACAATAAAAACACAAGAATATGGAGTGATAAAAGTTTACCTAAATAATAAAAACACAAACCTAATAAATTTCTATATCTAGTGATATTTTTGTATGGCTGTAATCATTAGTGAAGTCTTAATATTAAGAAATGTTAGTTGGCATTTAATATCGGACAATAGTCTTAAATGATGATGCCTACACTCTCTTGCATCCAATAATAATTTGAGGTAGAAAAAGAAGAAAGAACATTTTTTTAAAATTATATTCCAAAATGTAGGGGAAGAGCGCCTAAATCTCTTTGAGAGAAACAAGGACTTACAAGAATATTCCAAATTAGTACAAAGTCAAGCCATAAATATTGTTAATCCAAAATTAAAGGGGTAAGCCATATTAATAAATATACACCAACTGTAACATGAGTCAAATCAACTAAAGCTTATACAGTGAGATTTGAAATGTGAATAAGGATGAATAGAACAGAAAATTGAGGGGGTCAGTGGAATAAGGGCCCATCCCAACTGCACTAAGTTTGGAGAAAAATAGCATTTTATTAAATTCTACATTGAGTAAAATATATAGAGCACATATTGATAATATTTGGTACATGTCTTGTACATAAAATAAGCTTTCTGCCTGCAAATGTATAGACCACTATGTTGTTTCATATGTCTAAACAAAAGAAAAGAAAATTGAGAATATAAAATATACAACATAAAAAAACAACTAGTATAACACTTTTTACCTTGACATAGTTGCATTAATCTATGTATTCTACGTTTACAGCATTTGTATCATCATCATCATCTGATTTAACGCTACTGTTAAAATGTCTGGTGTACAGGTGGAACAAATGTCATGAGAGTCATGATGTCTTCTTTATCATCCTACCATTAGGATATTTTGTTTTCAGTATTACATCTCATAATACAGGACACTTTCCTTTCCCTTTTTTAAAGGCGTATTACTTCCTCTAAAGCCAAATCACCAAAAACAGGATTTTACATACATTACATGTCTGTTTTCCACAAAACGAAACTGGGGTGCTTTTCTGATGTCTACCTTATGCTTGTCCAGCGTCACATTTCTCTTTGTGAACATTGAAGTTATCCAAATCTTTCAAATCTTCTGCATTTATCTCAATTACTGCGAATGGTTTCTTTGTTCAACTCTTTCTTATGAGCTGAACCCACTGCTCGGGTGTATAAACCACTTGTGTTTTTCTTTTAACTTCTTCAATCACACCGAAGTAAGCATCACAGGGAACGAAAGTGTGACCTGGTACAAGAAATTTATGTTCAATTTCTTCAAACCAACCACAATCAATCATGTAAAGCCAAAGTCGCATTATTGTAAAATTATTTTGAACAACACATGAATCGCTATATACATTATAAGTTTCTTTTTATTAGCACATTTTTCAATCAGGGGCACAGCTTTTAATAAACAACTAGCAATTTCGTCCACACCTCTTGAAGCAACTGATTCAGGCCGATATATATTCCTTTCCATTGTTGCGTAAAATGTTCTGCTTCGTTTTATTCCACTCTTGCACATTTATTTTTCTTTTCTTATATTTTATTACACTATTTCCATTTGCACAAGAACCTGCCACATCAGCCATTATGCATTTACTGATATT
Source organism: Diploptera punctata (assembly GCA_030220185.1). Classification (NCBI taxonomy): domain Eukaryota; kingdom Metazoa; phylum Arthropoda; class Insecta; order Blattodea; family Blaberidae; genus Diploptera; species Diploptera punctata. Next base: position 1,443,212 of record JASPKZ010002692.1, on the reverse strand, counting down.
TGCCGGCAATGCTAGTCAGTATTGCAGCGGACTACAGAGTAGCGGACAATATACGGTCACGTGTCAGCAGTTGGGATGGGCCTTTATTCCCCGCGCGCGTGAAGAAGTTAGAAATTTTTCTTAGACATAAAGACTCATTTACCCTCTTTTGAGCAAAGTTAGAATTATGAGCTTCTAAAGATTAACAGAAGATGGCCATAGGATACATAATCTGCAAATAACTAAAAATCAACCATTGGTTGGGATGGGCCCTTATTCCACTGAGCCCCTCAATTGTCTAATTATGAGTTAAATTGCCAGGCTGAATGTGGTACTTTGTGTATTATTTTTCAGCCTGCAACTCACTTATAGAAATATAAAAACTCAATATTTAATAATAAAAAAAATGTATTTTTAGCAATGGCAAGATGTATAGATTGTCTGTCACCCATGAGAGGTTTGGTCATATACAAAATGACTTGTGAATCAAATAAGTTTGATATACTTGGTTCAATGTAAGAAGTTCTTTTTGTAACTAACATTTACAGATATTAAATTTCAACAATATTTTTAGCAAAATGTAAACACCTGAGTTTTAAAATGAACTTAATTTTAATGAAACACAGAAATCATGTATAGATTAACAACTTGCACAGTAGACATTCTATATTTTTCCATTGTGTATATATTTATGAACATAAGACATATATATAATAAAAGAATATAAATAAAATAGCAGCATTGAATAAACATATTTATTTTATTTTAAAATACAATAGGAAGTAACATTAAGAGGTTTTATTGATAAGAATCAAATGAATCGTGAATTCTACTTACCTCATACTTCTATGTTTTTTTAAACACAGCTGTGTTTACAAACATAGACGTATGAGGTAAGAAGAATTCACGATTCATTTGATTCTTATTAAGAGGTTTGTTTAATAATTAAGACATTTTGTCTGTACATTATTACCTCTTATGGTTGTTTTTGTCGAACATATGTTTCAAGGCTTCTGAGCCCCATCATCAGTGATTACAGACTCAATCTGTAACATATGTTCGACAAAAACAACCATAAGACTCTGTAATCGCTGACGATAGGGCTCAGAAGCCTTGAAACACATGTCCGACAAAAACAACCATAAGAGGTAAGAATGTACAGACAAAATGACATTTATTTTAATTATAAAACTTTTTTATACACATTTAATCAATAATTAATATGAAATAACGCTATGAAGTTATATTGTCAAAAGAAATATACACTTCACCTCGTATTATATTTTCTCATCTAGACAGGTTTCAGAGACCGTCATCTCCATTCCCAATTAAATTCCAACATTGGACAGCCATCTTAAATAAATAAACATTCTGATCAAAATTTGTGGAAGTAACACTATGAGATATTTATAATTAAATATTAATAAAATTACATCCCACCTTATATTTTGTCTTCTTTTCAGAGAAACTAATAATCTTACATCATCAGTTTTTATTCGACCATTGGTGATGTACTGTCTCCTCCTCCATCTGTTGCTAGGCTGATGAACTTCCAAATAAAATTACATTCTCTGGGAATTTCAAAATTAATTAATTACTACTTTTTTTTTAATGTAGATCTTTTCCCAAACTATGAGTTCTTTAGGTTTTCCAATTGTTTAATTAATTTTGCCTTTCTTTCAATTTGATGTTTTTCTGATCAAGTGTGAGCAGCTATTGCAGATTTTTCTCCTTTCCCATTTTTAACATTCCTAAGGCGTTCCTTCAATTCTGACTTTCAAATTTCTTGTTTTTCCTATGTAGAATTTATTACAATCCCCACATTTTATCTGATAAATACCTGATTTATTTTTTTCATCCATTTTCTCATTTTTGTTGGATTTCATTATTCTATTAAGGCTAAAATCATTTTTCAGAGCCAATTTTATGTTGAACTTTTTAATTTTTTTAAACTTGTAGTGCTTCTTCAATTTTATATTTTCTTCTTGAAGTGTAATTTCAATGATTAATTTTTGTCTTCTGAACTTATGTGTATCATGCTTTCTTCAAACCCATTCTATATTGCTATGTTTATGATGTATTCGTTTTCTTAATTATAATTCTCTCTGTGCATGGGTATGACAGTATAGCCTCTTTGAATGCAATGTGATTATGTCCTGAAGATTTGATATAACTATCTGTGTCTTCTTTCTGCATATTACATTCATGTGATTTGATTTGGAAATTCAATGGTCTACCAACAGATGGAGCAGGAAACACTAAATCACCAATGACAGAACGGTCAAATAAAAACTGACAATGGATTATTAATTTCTCCAGAACTGGTCTGAAATGAAGACAAAATATGAGGTGAGATGTGATTTTATTAATATTTAAGTATTCTGATAATGAATAAATCCAATGAGAAAATTCAAGTTTTCATGTCTCACTTTTCATATATCTATTGCTCCATGGTGCAGCCAGCTGACTGCTGATCTCACATCCACATGTTAATCATAGAGGTAGATAGATGATCATCCAGCCAGTATAGGGGTGACATGTGGTTAACATGTCTGGTCCTCCAGCTGTTATAGCTGGTTTTCCCAATCTGGAGCTGCTACTTATTGTAACTACCCAAATGCCTCACAATGCTGGGTGGGCATTAGTCACCTCTCAACAGCCAGAACCAGGGGAACATAACCAAAGCTCCAGTGTCCCTGGGATGGACCATACAAGGGGATATGGTCTTGGACGAGAGTCAACAGTGTAATCTACAAGATTCAACACCAACACAGAAGAATAACGATAGTGGCTTACCTAGATCGACTCGCTGCATACCAAGGAAACTGATCGGGACAATCATCTCTAAGGAGGGAGCCCAGCGTTATGTATCGTATAGTGACGTTTAAATTACACGGACAAGGCAAAAATGGTTGTCTCGCATTGGTTAGAATAGATTTGCGAGTCAAAAGACCCACGTAAACATCAAAATTCTGGGCTGTGATTCCAGACATCTCCGCCACATTTCCCTCCCCCTTCGGGAAAGATCTGTGGCTTCTACGATTCGAAGTGTCTGGAACCTAAGCCTAGAAAGTTCCGCCCCACCTATATAAAATGAGACAAGGGCAAGAGGCCAGTCAGCCTTGTGTTGGATGGCAAGAAGTTAAGTGTAAGAGAAATTGTGGTGAATGGATTCATCAGAGACTGTGAAATAATTGTGACTGAGATAAACGTTGAAAGAAGATTAATTGGTGAGTGAACATTGTGATTAGAAGTTTATTGATAATTTGTGAAGTATTTTGTAACATTTTAATCAAACCCTTGTGTTTATTTACGCCAAAATAACTTAAAGGAAAACCCTGGACATCTGTGACAATATATTAATGAACACGTTGGTTCAGATGGTAATGTCTGAGACTCATATTCAGGAGGTCCTATGTTGAAAACTGGGTTCTGACTAACTTTGTTTCCTTCAGTTGTCAACATAAGAGCTGGATTGAATTTTGGGTCACAAAAATAAATTATAATTAAAATATATATTATTGAACAAGTTGGTTCAGGCAATAGTGTCTGAGACTCGTATTCGGGATGTCCTATGTTCAAAACCAGGTTCTGATCAACTGAGAATTTTTCTTTGTTTTCCTTAGTTGTCAATGTAAAAGCTGGGTTCAATTTTTTATTCCCACGGCCTGTTTAATCATAATTACCATTCAATAAAATTGTTATATCATTAAAATTAATTCAATAAACTTCTATAAAAAATGTGAGGCTGCCTATGAAACCTACCTTAAGGAGGCAAACATCAATTTTCAGTTTTTTACTCTATTGGGAAGAGGAGAGCTGCTTCATTATAGACCTCTAGGCCAAAGAAATGTAGGAAGACTAAAATGTCATTGGAAAGACAACCTGCACTTGTAGCATATAGTGCACCGGGGAGCAGAACGGGCCAACAGGCCCATACCTTGAAGATGATGATGATGGGAAGAGGAGAAAATGCTGAACATTTAAAAAATCATGTAAATTATTTTTTTTTTGAAAACTCTACTTTTAGAGTAGGAATTTTGAGTAAATTGCATTAAAAACCTGGATTATAATTTGGATGCTAACAAAACATGTTTGCATATCACTGGCAGCCTTGTAGTTATATTTTATATGTAGATCATGAAGTAATCTAATAGATGGCACAGAGATCTCAAAATCTGTTTTGTCCTGATTTTCTTTATTTTGATCTGAAAAATTATGTCTGCCGACTTAAGGTAGGGTTTCCCAGGCAGCCTCACATATGTAACAACTTCACGTATTGTCATTTTAGAGTGACTAAGAATTTGAAATTTCATAATCCAAACCATGAACAAGGATTAAGCAAAAACTAAAAATATGTAAGTTTCAGAAATGTATGAATCTAAAATACTTAAATTACAATACCTTCATATAAAAACACATTTTTACACATTGAAGCTATAGCAAATATTGATAGTTTACTTTTCTCAAATATATTATACTAGCTATCTTGACAATCTGCCCAAGTTTATACTACAAAACAAACTCTTAAAAAGGAGGTATATGAAGCATAAAAACTGACAAAAAGATGGAGTGGGAGTCGACATACAGGGCCGACAACGTAAAAAATTAACAGTCTGGCCCAGCTGAAGATGAAATACAAGTGTTTTGAAATATATTCTAAAAGAACTCAACTCTTATGGGGTAAGAGGCAACACCTCACTTATTAAGAAGAACCTCATAATGTTACTTCCTATTGTAATTTATATATATATATAAAGAGTACTTATGAGTCCTCAATATCATATCTTCAAGAAAAATACAATATTAACAAAATTTCAGTGTTGTTTATTTTTTATTTCACTCACCTCATACTTCATAACTCTTCGCAAACCCTGAGTTATGAAGTATGAGGTGAGTGAAATAAAAAATAAACAATATTAAAAAACCTCATAGTGTTATTTCCTATCTACATAACTTAATAAAATTTCAGTGGCTGGTTTTTTTGTTTGGTGCAAGAGATAACATAACTAGATTTTTTTGTTAAATGACAAGGAACATATAAAATAGACAGATCAGTAGAAAAAGATATTGTCAGTATTATAATATTAAGTCACTATTTTATGGAATCATCTTTATGGACAAGATATTATTTAACTTTTCATTTAAGGAATTAATTTTTTTGGTAGATATATTGAATAAATATTGTGTTTTAGCCATGGTCGGCAAGAACCCTTGTTATTCACAGACTTCTAAAAATATAAGGGCTTCATCTCATCTCTTGACCCGACCCTGAGTTGGATACGAGTAAAGGATATTACCATATATTGTAAATTTTATGTTAAAATTTTTCAATTTTGTATTTTTTTTAATTCTGTGTCATTGGACAAACCCCAACAGGATCAAATAAATTAATAATAAAATGGTAATAATAGTAGTCTAATGCTCAGAATCTTGAATGATATCCATTCTCCTTCTTGTTTCCCAATACAATTTTAGTAAAGATTGATGCCAAAAGTTTTGAAGTCCTGAGCATTTCGTGATATGAACTCCTATCATAATTGAATTCTCTTCTTTGCTAGCATACAAATTGAAATTATTTATATAGATAACTTACGAGGGTTGCTGTAGAGACATCTTGCAACGGAACCTAATGATGTCACTGATAGCTCATGTCAGTTACATACCTATCTTACCTCAGAACATATAAATTCTCCCTTCCCACATCATAAGCATGTAAACTGGCAAGAGGAACTCAGCTTCATGTTAGCTGGCAGTCTAATGTGTTGTCACGATGTTTTCAAAACAGGAACAATGGAGTTGGATAAATATTGAATGTGCCAGAGGTAGTACAGCACAGTGTCATCAAGGTCTTCAAGAAACTGCACTGCCTTATAGAACTGGCACGGTGGGTAAAAGCCACACACCATGCCACTGTTTAGGCCACCCATCTTTATCCAACTCCGTTGTTCCTGTTTCAAAAACATTGTAACAACACTTACATTAGACCACCAGCTAATATGAAGCTCTGTTCCTCTCGCCAGTTTGCATGCACGTGATGTGAGAAGGGAGAGTTTATATGTTATGACTTATGAGGGAAGGTAAGTACGTAACTGATGTGAGCTATTAGCGACATAATTAAATTCCATCACATCACATCTCTACAGCAGTGTTGCCACTATTAAAATTCCAACCATCGTACTTAAATGGGCAGCCAAGCAATTACGACCACTTCTTACGCAGAACAAAGCCACTGTTTTATATATTTGTGAATCTGGCACAGGAGTTTATTATAGATGATCGCGATTTATTCATGCTGTCAACTGTCGTTTCTTTTTAAATTTCTGATCTTACTAGCTTGTTCGTTAGAATTTTTATCAGAGTAGAAAGGTACATTTCTTTATGGTCATTGCAGTACTGTAGTACCTCCATTTGCTTGTCTAGCTACTATTTCATTGCCATATACACCACAATGGACAGGGATTGATTGTAGAATTATTTATTTAATACAGTGATTTTTAATATAAAATCAATATATGTGAGGTACAGTCATCCTCAGGTAAAGATTGTTATGCTAATAACAATGATTCTATAGAGAGGGTGGTTTGAGCTCAGGTACATTCTCATTTAAAATCATGTCATTGTCAATTTCTTTTAAAATTTCTATGGGTGGGTGCAAGAAAACATCTATAAATAACTTATTTCTTCATGACTTATTGGTCATTAACTTCATCTGATTTCGGAAGTTGTTAATAACACAGTTATGAGCCACTAAAGTCCAGCTGCTGAGTCTCCGGCCCTGGTGTTTAGGTTTACGAGGGGTAAAGGGAGAAACTCACTCTCTACAGCCAATAAGGAAATATGATGTTGAGTGATTCCGGGTTCTGTGGCCGTGGTCCATAGTTGGTGTTGATACCAGACGTTTCGCCCTCAACTGCGGAGGGCATCTTCAGTGGCGAGTGCTTCTAGGCGTGTTTCCTGGTCGGAAGCTCTACTTAGAGTGAACGCTGCGGGTGTTGTATTGATACTAGTGGTGGGAGCAGGGTGAGCGGGCGTGGCTCTTGCTGATTGGCTAATGGTCGTCTCCTTGTTGTCCCTAGTGTTGATGCATTTATTTTCTAGTGTACGGTACCAGGCCTTAGACAGTTTAATACCTTCCTCTTTTCTGTTAATATTTTCCTTATGCTTGTGTATTTCTATAGCCTCTCGATATAATCTAGGGAAATAATAGGAAGTTGTGGCTAAAACTTGTGTATCATCGAATAGAATCTGGTGTCCATTCATAATGGCATGTTCTGCTACAGCCGATTTATCCATTTCTCCTTGTCAGAACACAAAAGAAACTGCAGACAAGGAGAAATGGATAAATCGGCTGTAGCAGAACATGCCATTATGAATGGACACCAGATTCTATTCGATGATACACAAGTTTTAGCCACAACTTCCTATTATTTCCCTAGATCAGAACACAAAAGAAACTGCAGACAAGGAGAAATGGATAAATCGGCTGTAGCAGAACATGCCATTATGAATGGACACCAGATTCTATTCGATGATACACAAGTTTTAGCCACAACTTCCTATTATTTCCCTAGATTATATCGAGAGGCTATAGAAATACACAAGCATAAGGAAAATATTAACAGAAAAGAGGAAGGTATTAAACTGTCTAAGGCCTGGTACCGTACACTAGAAAATAAATGCATCAACACTAGGGACAACAAGGAGACGACCATTAGCCAATCAGCAAGAGCCACGCCCGCTCACCCTGCTCCCACCACTAGTATCAATACAACACCCGCAGCGTTCACTCTAAGTAGAGCTTCCGACCAGGAAACACGCCTAGAAGCACTCGCCACTGAAGATGCCCTCCGCAGTTGAGGGCGAAACGTCTGGTATCAACACCAACTATGGACCACGGCCACAGAACCCGGAATCACTCAACATCATGATTACCGGCCGTGAAAGCCTGCATTCAACAATAAGGAAATAGTTGAAGTGCGAGTGAATGTCTGCCACAAACAATCACTGCTCTTGACACCAATAGTCAGGTTTGAAATTGTTGCAATGTTGTCGGCTGTATTTCTGCTAACCACATGGCTTCAGTTGCTCTTTGCTGCAGTACAGTTTGTTTGTTTGCTGTTTTGCTCTTGTGATTAACTGTTAACAATACTGCTTTTTGTTTCATTTTCAATTTCGCATAGTAAAATGATAATTTATTTCTAATATTTGCGTTCTGGATAAACAGAAAATGCCATGTTTTGATATTCTACATGGTACATAAAGCAGAATATCCATATCGGCAACACTGTCATGAAAACGTCAGGGCTGGAGACTCAGTGGCTGGACTTTAGTTAATTAAGAATTTATCCATGAAATATGGAACTACATGAACAACTATATTGCATTGAAGCTTCTTTTCCATAGAATACAGAATGCGCTGCATATGATGCAACTCTCAATTAATTTATTTCCAGTTTTGCTAATATAATATATTTCATTATGAGTCAGAGAAGAAACAGAAGCCAAATTTTTTACAAAAAGAGACAAGCTTATGTTGTTGGTTGCAGTGAAGGAACAATTGTATACTATTGAGAGAGAGAAAGGGAGAGGGGGAAAAAAAAAAGACATTCATATAGCAGGGTCCATATAAATGGAAATCTAACAGAGTAATAAATATTTAAGGAGGTAATTTATTAGCCTGTCTCATAAGTAAAGTCGGTGTTTAATATTGTTTATTTTTTATTATTTCACTTACCTCATACTTCATAATTCATAGCAGACCCTGGGTTTCTTCACATATTTTGTGACATTGTCAATGCTGCGTCACGTTCACAACTGACGTCCAACGGCATTGACAATGTCACAAAATATGTGAAGAAACCCAGGGTCTGCTATGAATTATGAAGTATGAGGTGAGTGAAATAATAAAAAATAAACAATATTAAAAAACCTCATAGTGTTATTTCCTATCTACATAACTTAATCGGTGTTTAATGTTGTGTCTGGAGGAATTCTGAGGGTGTGATCCACTGGGAGTTTATTCCAAAATGGGGATGCAGCCAATGTGTATTTTTATTCTTAACAACTGGAATGAGTTCATGAAATTGAGAGCCGCAGGTTCAAACCTGACTGTACATACACTGCACAAACAACTATGACAAAAATTTAGGAATAGGGAGGAATCAAACTGCTACCACACCCAGAATATAACCCTCATCTTGTGCCTTCACATTATCATCTGTGTTAATCCTTGCCCCACTTCCTGCGCAAAATTTAAAAAAAAAACCGAAGCTGTGAAAATGGGTCTCAACAAATTCTTCGCATCAAAAAGCAGACATTGGTACCATTGCAGGAAAAAGTCTCAAGACCATAGAATCTGATTGTCTCTATTTTGAAGATAGTTTAATTTCATGTCATAAAAAAATTCCTAATAAAATGTTGATGAAAAAAGGCATTATTTATTGGACAGTATTTATATATTTATAACCAGCTAATACTCGGCATGCGCTGCTACGCCTAAATAAATTAAATCAGTTTCTATGTTTAGTTGAATAAGTAAAAAGAAAAAAATTATAAATTTATATCGTAATTATTTTTAGGTATCCCTTGCTGATTACCCAGCACTGCCCGGGAATCTACTTATCCTGATCTTCTTGGCATAAATGAGCTGAAAGACAAAAAGTGGTTATTGAGATTATCCATAAAAGAATAGCTGATTTGTGCTGCTACATTTGCCTGGGAATCTAGTCATCCCGATCATCTTGGCATCAATGAGCTGAAAGATCAAAATGGTTAGTATGTGTTATCCATAAAAGATAAACTTATGCTGTAGCGGACTTTTTTGTAGAATATTTTGAGATATTTAATTCTGTGTACATTAATTTGGTTTATATGTTATGGTTTAGGCAGCATAAGTCATTTAAGCATCCAAAAAGTTAAAAAAAAAACACCTTATTTTTGCTATCTTCCCGGGAAACTCCTGAATATTTTGCTAAAAGCCTCATCACAATCGGATGAATCATGTTTAGTAATGCATAAAGGACAGACAGACAGATATATGAATTAAATTAAACCTCATGGTGTTTTTTTTCTTGTGAAAGTTAAATAAAAGACAGATATATATTCATTTATTTATATATATATATATATATATATATATATGTATATAGATTAAATGTACTATGATGATGATGATAGATTAAATGCTTTATTAGTACTAATGATGTTTCTTGCAACACTTTTTAGTACTCATTGGTTAATTAGCATCTACTAGATCAATAAGTACATTCTTCGAACACACACTATATCTTTTAAAAGAAACTGACAATATGATTTTAAATGAGAAAGTACCCAGCACAAATAATCTTCTCTACAGAATCATCACAAACAAATTATTAGCCTAACAACCTACTGCTGAGGATGAAAACAGTTTCTGAAAGGAGCTATAGAATTAAAAAAAACAAAAAGTTAAACAAATTGAGGATGATGGTACCATATAGGTAATAATTATATATTGTAAGTCTGATAAAAAAAAAGGTACAATATATTTATCTACATGTGTCATACTAAATGAATATGAAGAGAAATAAAATATTTTCAAAGATAAGATTTTATAATTTTTTTAGAAGTAACATGTAATGACATGTACCTTAGGTGAAAATTCAAACAGTTTACACACAGATATTGATATTCTTTCATAGATCTGAAAGTATATTTAGCTATTTCAAAAAAAAAAAGTACTGAGATAGAAAACTGAAGTTGCAAGCTTCGATGTGAGGGCTCTTCTTTCTTGAGCAGAAACAGCAAATCCCATGTTTCACACTTCTTTGTGCACTGTACACTTCTCTAGGTTTACACAAAATAACCTGCAGATTCTAAACTTATGGAATTGAAAATGTGTTCTTGCACACTGTAAAGTTTCAATGGAAGTATCCTTTATGCAAAATTATAATATTAAGGTAAACAGAGTTCTACATTTATGTAATTTTTTCCCAAGTCTCACTTTTTTTAATTTTTATTACACATTAATGCTCAAGTCAAAGACTTCGACAAAAATTGTGTAGGTACTATGAAAACTCACGCATACATATTCCTACGAGGAAAGTTCTATTTCATAACTGAAATTCCTGGAAACTACAAAAAAAGTACTTGAGATGAAATATAAGGATGGCTTTTAGCTCTCTATATACATTACATGAATTTCAGATACACAGTTATAAGAGTTGATGAATAGCTGCACAATCCTTTCTCTCCTCTTAAGAGTATGATAGCAGAAGTATTCACTCATAAATGCTTTTTTATGTTATTTTTTTAAATTATATACAAAAGAACTCAATATTATGACCTCAAATATGTAAATTATAAAAAATGTTGTCAAGCACTGTTTGTACACTTAACAGAGTAAATACCATTTTCTTTCTCCGAAACTATTTCACTCGTCTCTCAGCAAAACATTCAGTCATATACGTCGTTAAAGAATAGGGGCTCAACGGAATCCAGCACACATTTAAAATGTCAGAATATACTGCACTTGTAATGTTACTGTCTCCGTATTTTGGTCCCATTTGTACACGACGCCCGTTAAGCCCCAAGGAATGGGGGAAAGGGAGAGGAGAGTGAAATTTAGCTCGTAAGAAGAGCTATGTTTATTTCCTTCACCATTTTGACTCTATGCAGCATTTTCATAAGAGGTTCCTTGCCAAGTGCCATTGTTGAATACCACACAGGACTGTCGGGAACACATGACCTTTCTGGCAGCAAGTAGAATACATCATTTCGAGTCTTCACACTCTCTGGACTGTAACAGATTGCAATTTCAAATTAAGCAGTAGTGATATTTCATTTTACAACAAAAATCAGGTTTAACATCACAATTATATACTAATCTAACAAAAATTCTAATGGGTAGTAACACTATGAGGAAAATTATCAATATTATATAAATTAGTTGAGTTGTTTCTTGACTCACCTCATACTTCTTAACTCCCCCGCGATCCGCATTTCGTCACTCCATTTGTGACATTCTCAATGCTGTTCACGCTCACAACTGACGTCCAACGGTCCCCTCTCCTGCAGACCGACCTCCGCTCCATCTGATGGCCGGCCGACGAAACTTCCAAATCAATCCCCTCTCCTTATCATCGGGTATTTCAAAATTCATAGTTGTGTTTTTATTCTTGCATATGTAATTGTTTTCCCAAATTGTGAGTTCCTTCGGTTTTTTCAATTGTTTAAGTAATTTTGTTTTGGTTTCTATTCTATGTTTTCTGACCAGGCATGTGCAGCTATTGCAGATTTTTCTGTTTCTCCATTTTTAACATTTCTAAGGTGTTCCTTTTAGTTTTTCCTATGTATATCCTTTCACAATCTTTACAATTAATTTGATAAATTCCCGATTTTTTGCAGTCTTCAATCTTTTCATTTTTGTTGGTTTTTATTAAATTACCTAAACTGTAATCATTTTTTGGTGCTAATTTAATGTTGAATTTGTTGAAGATTTTTTGAAACTTGTAAATACTAAAGGGTGGTATGTGAACTTCTTGAATGTTTTACCAATAACTTTATCCTTTGCAATTTTTATGATGTGTTCTTTCTCTTTATTGCAATTTTCTTTGCTCATGGGAACGTTCACAAGTCTGTGTGTTAAACTGTTAAATACTGCCTATTTGTGTGAAAAATGGTTAAATCCTGTAGCTTTTATATAATTATCAATATGACTTTCTTTTCTGTAGATTTTAAATTCTATTTTCTTTTTTTCTTCATTCCCGATCAATTTAAGGTCTAAAAATGGTATTTCATGATTATTTTCTACTTCCATTGTAAATTAGATTGTTTTATTTTGAATATTTAACAGTTTAATGGCATCTTCTAATTGTTTCAGTTTTACTATTGCTATGATGTCATCTACATATCTTCTCCAAAATTGAAACATCAGAGGGTATGCTTCGGTTGCATGACATTCAAAGTTCCCCATAAACATATTTGCTAAGAATGGTGATAATGGATTTCTCATTGCAAGTCCTGATCTTTGTCTAAAGTACTTTCCTCTAAAGGTGAAGAACATTTGATTTAAGCATAATTTTGTTAATTTTATGTATTCTTTAATGCTATCATCATCTACTTTGTTTTCGTTCAACCATTTTTCTAAAATTTTCAAAGTTATGTCAGTCGGGATGTTAGTGAACAATGAAGTGATGTCAAATGAGACCAATCTTTCTGACGGTTCTATTTCTACATTTTATAATTTTTCCACTAGTTGGTAAGAATTTTCGACTGCTAAATTTTCAAATTTTTTCATACCTTTAAATTTATTGCTTAACCATTTTGATATATTATATGTCGGTGAGTTGATATTGTTGATGATAGGTCTCATTTTGTTTCCATCTTTATGAATTTTAGGAAGACCATGAATAAATTAAAATAAACCTCATAGTGTTATTTCCTACCTACATAACTTAATAAAGTTGGCTATCAAGTCATAGGAAAACAAGAATAATGTAAACAACTGAAACAAGATGGCGGCATCAAAAATCCAACATTTCAATGAACTTATTAAAATTCATCGGAGAACATATTGTTTAAACAACTCACCTCATCGGATTCATGCTTCCATGATATCGCGATTTCAAACATAATCATGTTCATCATCAGCCATAACTCGATCAGTCGGAGTTATGGCTGACGATGAACATGATTATGTTTGAACTCGCGATATCATGGAAGCATGAATCCTATGAGGTGAGTTGTTTAAACAATATGTTCTCCGATGAATTTTAATGATTATACCTCATAATGTTTACTTCCCAACATTAATTAAATATAATTTCAATGAACATTTTTCGGAAACTAAGATCATCATCATCATCATGAACAAATTCGTTTTAGGCCATGTGGCCTGTACGGTAAACCTAGCGAAGATGGTCTTGATCTTTCCACCGATGTTTTGGTTTTGGAAACTAAGATAGAAATTAAAATATATTTGAAATTAAAAGAACTCAGAAACAAAAGAGCTGCAGATATCAAATTCATCAACAAATGTTTAGAAAAGAATATCACCCCAAAATTTGTCTGGAAAATGGTTAAAAACAACAATAACCAACACCAGATAATTTTAGAAAAGAAAACTCTTAATTTGGAAAAAATCAAACATACAACAATAAGCAAAATAGACATTGAACTGTACTTTTTACATTTAAAATTAACCAACAATTTAGGTCAAACAGTTTGGGATAACCTAGAAAAAAACTTCTATAATCAACTTAACCTCAAAATGAAGAAGAAAATTGATGTACAAAAGAAAAAGATAATTAATTTAAAACCTGAGTTAAATAAATTGAAGAAAAATACAAAAAATAAAACCACTAATTAAGGGGTGGATAAAGAAATTGAGAAGAATATAATTAACCTATCACCGAAAAACTTTACAAAAGAGGAAATATCTATTTTGGACAAGGAATTGAAAACATGCATTAGTTACTCTAACAATTTAGAGGAATACATAGTTGATGTTGAAATTGCTATCGATGACATGAATTATGAAGAACAAACAATAATCAGAAAAGAATATGGGGAAGTTATTGAAAAAATTAAAAAACATTAACAATGAAAATGTTTTCGATGTTCTTATTATTAATTTCATACATCTCAATGATAGATAAATTATATTTGAAGAGAAAAATTATACGCTCAGACCGGGACTTGAACCCGGGACCCTTGGTTTTCTAGTCCAAGTGCTCTACCATTTGAGCTACCTGAGCAAGTACCGATCTAAACGCAAATTTTTCTCTATATACATTGTAATTCCCGCCCACCAAATGCTTTGAAGCCTTTGCTTCTATCTTTGCAAATGGCGGCTCCTATATTAAGAAGACATATTTGGGAATTATACATTACATTATAAATGCCAGTACGGCTTTTTTTCGATGTTCTTATTATTAATTTCATACATCTCAATGATAGATAAATTATATTTGAAGAGAAAAATTATACGCTCAGACCGGGACTTGAACCCGGGACCCTTGGTTTTCTAGTCCAAGTGCTCTACCATTTGACCATTCATGGTCTTCCTAAAATTCATAAAGACGGAAACAAAATGAGACCTATCATCAACAATATCAACTCACCGACATATAATATATCAAAATGGTTAAGCAATAAATTTAAAGGTATGAAAAATTTGAAAATTTAGCAGTAGAAAATTCTTACCAACTAGTGGAAAAATTATAAAATGTAGAAATAGAACCGTCAGAAAGATTGGTCTCATTTGACATCACTTCATTGTTCACTAACATCCCGACTGACATAACTTTGAAAATTTTAGAAAAATGGTTGAACGAAAACAAAGTAGATGATGATAGCGTTAAAGAATACATAAAATTAACAAAAGTATGCTTAAATCAAATGTTCTTCACCTTTAGAGGAAAGTACTTTAGACAAAGATCAGGACTTGCAATGGGATATCCATTATCACCATTCTTAGCAAATATGTTTATGGGGAACTTTGAATGTCATGCAACCGAAGCATACCCTCTGATGTTTCAATTTTGGAGAAGATATGTAGATGACATCATAGCAATAGTAAAACTGAAACAATTAGAAGATGCCATTAAACTGTTAAATATTCAAAATAAAACAATCTAATTTACAATGGAAGTAGAAAATAATCATGAAATACCATTTTTAGACCTTAAATTTATCAGGAATGAAGAAAAAAAGAAAATAGAATTTGGAATCTACAGGAAAGAAACTCATATTGATAATTATATAAAAGCTACAGGATTTAACCATTTTTCACACAAACAGGCAGTATTTAACAGTTTAACACACAGACTTGTGAACGTTCCCATGAGCAAAGAAAATTACAATAAAGAGAAAGAACACATCATAAAAATTGCAAAGGATAAAGATATTGGTAAAACATTCAAGAAGTTCACATACCACCCTTTAGTATTTGACAAGTTTCAAAAAATCTTCAACAAATTCAACATTAAATTAGCACCGAAAAAATGATTACAGTTTAGGTAATTTAATAAAAACCAACAAAAATGAAAAGATCGCAGATTGCAAAAAATCGGGAATTTATCAAATTAGTTGTAAAGATTGTGAAAGGATATACATAGGAAAAACTAAAAGAAACACCTTAGAAATGTTAAAAATGGAGAAACAGAAAAATCTGCAATAGCTGCACATGCCTGGTCAGAAAACATAGAATAGAAACCAAAACAAAATTACTTAAACAATTGAAAAAACCGAAGGAACTCACAATTTGGGAAAACAATTACATATGCAAGAATAAAAACACAACTATGAATTTTGAAATACCCGATGATAAGGAGAGGGGATTGATTTGGAAGTTCGTCGGCCGGCCATCAGATGGAGCGGAGGTCGGTCTGCAGGAGAGGGGACCGTTGGACGTCAGTTGTGAGCGTGAACAGCATTGAGAATGTCACAAATGGAGTGACGAAATCCAGATTGCGAGGGAGTTAAGAAGTATGAGGTGAGTCAAGAAACAACTCAACTAAATTAAAATAAACCTCATGGTGTTATTTCCTTCCTACATAACTTAATTATATAAATTAATTGGAATTTATACACCTCACTTCATAAATATCTGCATTCCTCACTGGACATGTTTCGAAAGCCATCACTTTTATCCTCAATTACACTTTGACTACTGGTGTTAATGGCTCAATTCAACAGTTGGAGTGTAGCTAGGGATGGAAGCGATGGCTATCAAAACATGTCAAGTGAGAAAAGTAGATTTTTGTTTATTATTTATACACCTATTCTTGTAACTTATTATGAGAGAAGATTGAAAAGTTTCCACTTTCATGTAATAGTATACCATGTTCCTAAATGATGGATGGAGTTTTAAATAATTGGTATTGCTATATGAACAAAAGTGAATGCTTGTTTATTTCTTATAATGAAAGAAAAACTGTGAAAGTTTCACATTGTCACCAGTTGGTAGGTGCATAGAATTCCAATAGAATTTCTTTAACCCTCCTTATCCATTTATGGACCTATGAGTTATCATATGCCGCTGGCTTCCATACATGATACAGCGCCTAATGACAAGGCTTTTAAACTGCTTTTGTGGCCATTTTATGACATTTCAATTTTACTAAAATGCCAATATAGACAGAAGACTGCATATATATAAATGCCAGAATATGCATATATATATATTGACATATTTGAGTTCCTAATTTGAAGCTGGTTCATGTACTATCCAAAATACTCTTACTCAAATCCAAAAACATTTCAATGTATTGAATAATATATATATATATATATATATATATATATAATATGCCTACAACAGGAATATATACCCATCAATAGGAACCTCAAACTCTATGCTATTCTTTTTGCAGACGATTTAGTGCTTCTGGCACTTTCTGAAAATGATTTGCAATGATCAATTTATAATTTACAAGAGATAGCTGCCAAATTTAATATGGAAATATCAATTAACAAAACTAAAATTATGGCATTTCATGGGAAGGACCCCATACAAAGTAAAATCTGTCTCCAGAATAAAATTTTAGAGAGATCTAATCAATTTAAATATCTTGGATATTATCTCTCTATCTGGGATGAAAAGGATATCCCTGAAAAAGTTACTAGTTATAATAAAAGTTTAGGAATTATTAATCAAGTTATGAAACCATCCCTTGTACAAAAAAACACCAGATTACATTTATATAACACTTTGGCTAGACCAGTGTTGACCTATGGTAGTGAAGCATGGACACTAAAAAAAACAACATGAAAGCAGAATAACGGCTTGTGAAATGAGATTCATGCGCAGAACAGCAGGTTACACCAGATGGGATCGGAAAAGGAACACCGATATCTTAAAAGAATTGAAGACTACGCCAATTTTGGAATATATTAAACAGTACCAACTAAATTGGAAACACCATCTTGAAAGAATGAGTTCAAATCGGATCCCCAAAGCTGTTTATAATTATATACCAAGAGGACGAAGATCACTGGGCTGTCCTATGAAACGCTGGAGGGAAAATTTTCTATAGGATCGTAACAGGCCTTGGCCTAATACTTGGAAGGAAGAAGAAGAAGAAGAATATCATGTTCTGTTAGTGTATTGATATGGTGTACTAGAAAGTTGTACCCATGATTTCAATATACTATTCAGATGAAAAGAGGAAAATCAGTTAGGGGCAAAGATACAAAATACAAAGCTATAGTGTAAAAGTTGTAAGTTGGCAGGATTTCTGCTATCCTTGTCTAGAGAATTGTTCTTCCACCCTTCGCTAGACATCTGAGTGACATGTGTACTATAATGGGCTACCCTTGTAAAAGTACTTAGGAATGCTAGAAAAACTCCCACTTTCGCCCAGTCACTTTTGTTCACATAATTTTTGTCAGTGGCGACTGTTTCAGAGTTCGTTTGTAGTTTGTGAGATATTATATTAGTGTAAAATTAGTCTTTAGAAGAAGGGAATGCCACCACTGATCTATGTTCACTGCAGGGAGTACTCCCCCTACCGCTGTCACCGTGAAGAGATATGTGTATGAGTGAGAAAGAAGATGGTGAGTACTCTCTTTCTTTCTCTCTATCTTCGGGTTTTTACAGCTGCTGCCGTCTTCCCGTGCCAAACCTCCAAAGCCTACGGTCTTGGGCATCTTCGATGCTTAGCCCTCTAGCTTGCATTACTGTCTTCATGTTTTCCTTCCATGTTAACCTTGGTCTCCCTCTTTTCTTCTTTCTGTTCGGATGCCATTCATATAGTTGCTTTGGCCATCGCTCATCTTCCATTCTTAAGACATGTCCTAACCACTTTAATTGTACTCTCTTTCTCTTCCTAAAATATTCTAGACACTTTAGCCCTCACGGACTATAGCATAATCAAATATAACAAACATGAGGAGAATTAACTTTCCCAAAAAATTCAAAACTCATTTTTTATTTTTTTCTGAATGTAGATTTCTTTTTTCTCACACTTGAGTTCTATCAATTTAAAAAAATGTTTTAGTAAGTTTCGCCTTCTCTTCAATTCTACAATTTTCAAACAAAAATGTGCAGCTATTGCAGATTTTTCCATTTCTTCATGTTTTACATTTCTAAAGCATTTCCTTGATCTACTTAAATTTATTTTATTTGTTTATTTTTTATGGAAAATTGTAAACTTGAAGAGAAATCAAAACTATTAAAATAATTAGAAAAACTAACAAAATTCATAGCAGAGGGAAACAAATCTACATTCAGAATAAGGACAGAGTAATGAATTTTTTTAACTCCTGGGAAAAATGATCCAATTATTAAATTCATCTACACATAACCAGTGAGAAGGAAGCTACAAGTCAGTGAAAGGCCAACACAAACAGATAAAATCTAGTAGAGAATGAAGACAATGGTCCTCAAAACATACTGAGATGAGAAAAAATGTAATTCAAGAAGTGAGGAAACTTCTTATAGGAAAATCAAAGCAAGTGTCCAATAGGTATCCCAAGAATGAGGGAGGAGATAAAACTAAACCATGATTTGGAAAAAGTAAATTACACTAGGAATGAATGCAAACTATTAGCTCAGGAAAGGGGTGTGTGGAGAGCTATGTCCATGCAACCATGAATCTCTTGTATTCAATACTGATACCACTGGCTTTGATGACATCAATAATTTCTAGAAACCAATCTTAAGACGAATGGGACTGTACAAGACAGCTCATTCATTTTATGTATATATATTATAATGTTGTACTTACCACTTCGATAGATAAAATTCATATAATTTAACAGGACATCTCAAAGGATTTTCTTCATTCTCCTGTTGTTCATAAACTTTCTTCTTTCTCGCATTATTTTCTAAAAACATAAATATAGAATGAAGATTTTAATAGATTTTATAAAAAGAGGAACATCGTCGACCAGGAAGACCTCTTAAAAGACTGCTAGATGGGGCCAAAACAGACCTACAAAGGCTTAATTTATGGAAGATGATGATAAAAAGAGGAAAGTGTGCAGAATACAGATATAGAAGTTATACAATTTTACTGATAACTTCTAAAATATACAGTATATTATATTATTTGGAGTCTGTTTATCTTACCTCAATATTAATGTTGATTTGTTCTTGAACATGTTTCGATTGGATATCAATCATCTTCAGCATTAAGTTATGTAGATAGGAAATAACACTATGCGGTTTTTTAATATTGTTTATTTTTTATTTCACTCACCTCATACTTCATAACTCCTCGCAAACCCAGGGTTTTGTCACATCATTTGTGACATTCTAAATGCTGTGTCACGTTCACAACTGACGTCCGACTGCCTTCTATCCTGCAAACTGACCTCTGCGCCATCTGATGGCTGACCGGCGAACTTCCAAATCACTCCACTCTCCTTATAACCGGGTATTTCAAAATTCATAGTTGTATTTTCATTCTTGCATATGTAAATTTTTTCCCAAATTGTGAGTTCCTTCAGTTTTTCCAATTGTTTAAGTAATTTTGTTTTGGTTTCTATTCTATGTTTTTCTGACCAGGCATGTGCAGCTATTGCAGATTTTTCGGTTTCTCCATTTTTACAAGATTAAAGGAACACCTCAGAAATGTTAAAAATGGAGAAACCGAAAAATCTGCAATAGCTGCACATGCCTGGTCAGAAAAACATAGAATAGAAACCAAAACAAAATTACTTAAACAATTGGAAAAACTGAAGGAACTCACAATTTGGGAAAAAATTTACATATGCAAGAATGAAAATACAACTATGAATTTTGAAATACCCGGTTATAAGGAGAGTGGAGTGATTTGGAAGTTCGCCGGTCAGCCATCAGATGGCGCAGAGGTCAGTTTGCAGGATAGAAGGCAGTCGGACGTCAGTTGTGAACGTGACACAGCATTGAGAATGTCACAAATGATGTGACGAAACCCTGGGTTTGCGAGGAGTTATGAAGTATGAGGTGAGTGAAATAAAAAATAAACATCTTCAGCATCTTGCCCAGACTGGTTGGATTTATGTTGTAAATCCTGGATGTCAGCTCCCTCCTGTGATTGCCAAAGAACCTCTAAACAAGGTCATGTTCCGTCGGTATTTCGAAATTCATAACTCTTGTTTTTGTTCTTCTGAATAAAGATTTTTCCCCAAATAGTCAGCTCTTTTGTATTTTCTAACTGTTCTAAAAATTTATTAGTGTCCGAATTTATATTATGTTTTTCAGACCAAACATAATATAAATTCGGACACTAAATTATTAAAACAGTTAGAAAATACAAAATACCTGATTATTTGGGAAAAATCTTTATTCAGAAGAACAAATACAGAGTTATGAATTTAGAAATACCAACAGAACGTGACCTTGTTTGGAGGTTCTTTGGCCAACCACAGGAGGAAGCTGACATCGACATCCATGGTTTACAACATAAATCCAACCAGTCTGGGCAAGATGCTGAAGATGATTGATATCCAATTGAAACATGTTCAAGAACAAATCAACATTAATACTGAGGTAAGATAAGCAGACTCCAAATAATATAATTAAAAGAACCTCAAAATATTACTTCCTAAAATAAAACATTAATATACAGTATATGCCTGAATATAAGTCAACCTTTTTTTCCTGTAATCTAAGTCTAAAAATCATGACTCATCTTAAATTCACCTACTAGGAAATCAGCCCAGTCGAAGTCAAAGTTTTTATATTGTATAATAGGCTACATAGTTAGCAGCTGGTGTGGTCAATATTTTTACACTGTACAGTACACACAATGCACAAATAATGATGAAATCAAATATAACATTATATTCAATATGAAAGCAGAAAAAAACTGATTTGGTAAAAAGAATGTCAATAATGACATTAAAAAAATGCAATAGTAGCTATAAAGTTTAGCATATAATTTTCTTACAGGCTTTAAAGTGAGTGTTAAAAATTCAGATTATGTTAAAAAATGGGATAAAATACTACAAGTTCACACATTCTGACTGGTTCATGGAGATGTTATGATGCTAATTTTAAGTTTATGGGGTAATTAAGGAATTAGAAGCTATGAATAACTGCAGCGAAGAGAAAATTTGGTGTCTCCACAGGTAACATTCATAAGTGGCAACAAATTTATAGATTAAAAAAATATATATGCTAATTTGTCCCAGAAATCATATTGTGGACTAAAGAAGGAGCAATATCACAAGTTGGAATGAAAATTCTTAAAAATTGGGGTAATTTTAAATTCAAGGTCATCTTGTTTTTGGGTAAATATGATAGAACATATATTCATGCTACATGTCCTGCCCATCACAGTCTACGAGACTTAATTAAGAACAGGATTATAAGAGAAAATAAATTGAAGTGCAAATATTAAGTAAGGAATTTTATTTTTCTACATTTAAAAAAAGTAAATCAGGATATGTCCATTATGTGATAAGATCTGTTATATGAGTCAACATAATATACCAAATGATTTAATATTTATTATATTTTTATAAATATTATTCCCTGAGAGAAGTTGATAATAATAAAAATAATAATTAATCATTATCTCAGTCAAAAATATTTAATTTATTCAAGTCGACAAAACACAATCTCACACAAGCAGATTGAAATGTCAACTTGAATAAATTAAATATTTAACTGAGATAATGATTAATTATTGTTCTTATTATTATCATCAAATGATACATGTAAAATTTCATCACCTTTGGATCCTTCTTTGGTTCGATAATCAGTATTTTCACAACCATTGTCATGTTACTTTAAAGAGCCACCTCATGCTCCCTCTGTTCGTAGACTGAATAACCTCAAAATCAAATAATTTTCCCCAGAAATTTAATTTTTTAGATTTTTTGCAAACCTTGAATTTTTTGGGTTTTTCTATTTATTTAAAATGATAAAACAAATAGAAATTTACATAAAATAATAAAACAAATAGAAAACCCCAAAGAACTCGCAGTTTGGGAAAAAATCTACATTTAAAAAATGAAAAAGAGAACTCAATGAACCTTGAAATTCCTGGGGGAAATAATTTAATTTCAAGTTTCTTCAATCTACCAAAAGAGGGAGCAAGAATGGATCTTCAAGACAGCATAACAATGATTGTGAAAACGCTGATGATGAAACTGAAGAAGGATCCAAAACTAATCTAAGAAGAATATGAAATGAGGTGATAAAATTTTACTTACATAAATAACACCTTAATTCCTAAAAAAGTTAATATCAAATTATGTTACAACAATTCCTTTATATCATATTTGAAGAGAGAAATTATACGCTCAGACCGGGACTTGAACCCGGGACCCTTGGTTTTCTAGTCCAAGTGCTCTACCATCTGAGCTACTTGAGCTATATACGTTGTAATTCCCGCCCACCAAATGCTTTGAAGCCTTTGCTTCTATCTTTGCAAATGGCGGCTCCTTTATTAAGAAGACATATTTGGGAATTATACATTACATTATAAATGCCAGTATGGCTTTTTTCGATGTTTTTATTATTAATTTCATCCATCATTAAGATGTATGAAATTAATAATAAAAACATCGAATTCCTTTATACTTTAAATAATATCTCTCTACAATACAATTTAAGAATATCTACATCTAAAACAAAAATATTAGCTCTGAAAGGAAAATGTGCAATAAGAACAAAAATACAATTTAAGAATATCTACATCTAAAACAAAAAAATATTAGCTCTGAAAGGAAAATGTGCAATAAGAAAAAAAAATGATGGTTGGTATCTAATGTCGAGCACTTGATAATGAAATAATTCGTACAAAAATAATGATAAACAATGTAATTATAGACCAAGTTCAGAATTTTAATTATGTGGGATGTGTCCATCACTGTGGTCTCGGGGTAGCATGCTGCCTTGTCACACAGCAGGCCCGGGTTCGATCCCCGGTCGGGGCAGTTTTTCTGGGTGAGGTTTTTATCGGGGTTTTTCCTCACCTGTAAGACAAATGTCAGAAAAACTTTAAGGCCCAAACGGTCCCCGAAATCATATGGCCATCGCAATCATCATCATTCATATTCATCTTAGGTTAAGCTTAGGATTAGGAACTCTCCTGGCGCACCATTATCATCATCACCACCCATCATATCATCGGGGCAACGTAACCACGCCTTCCAGGCACCCCAACCTCAGAAGTGGGTTACAAGTATGCCATGCCAGGAGAGAAACCAGGAATGTCGAAAGACAAACCTGGGGCATTTGAAAAAAAAAAAAAAATGGGATGTCATTTAGGCAATGACAGAAATTTAGATAAACACACTAAAATACAATGATTCAATTATCTATGTGGCACAATTAAACACACTTTATTGAATAAGACTAGAAAAGAAACTATTTTGAAGTTTTACAAAGTATTGGCAGTTCCATCTCGTATCTATGGATGTGAAACCTGGACATTAACAAAGGCAGATAGTAAACAAATAGAGGGTGCTGAAATGAAGATGTTGAGAGCAATAGCAGGATACCAAAGGACCAATAAAAAGAAAAACAAAGATATAAGAACAGAACTTAATATAGAGGACGAAGATCACTGGGCCGTCCTATGAAACGCTGGAGGGAAAATTTTCTATAGGATTGTAACAGGCCTTGGCCTAATACTTGGAAGGAAGAAGAAGAAGACTTAATATATTTAATTTCTGTAAAAGAATAAAATATTATCAAAATGCTTATCTTCAGCACGTATTACGAATGAATGAACAGCGCATACCAAGAAGAATGTATAATTATAAACCAAAAGGGAGAAGAATGTTGGGAAGACCATTGAAGAGATGGAAGGACCTATAATGAGATCGGAACAGGCCATTGGGATTAATCCTCGTTGATGATGATGTTAATTTTCAATTTGTTGGTAGACAATTTATGAATAGTGTTATTCCATCCAAACTTTTCTTAGCCATATCTCACTTGAAGGCTAAACAGTATTGGACAATATGTATTAATGGTCAAAACTGATAAGAAATAACACTAATAAGTAATTTATTACAAGAATGAATCGGAAATATGTACCTCACCTCATATTTGTTTTGTCACCTAGACATATTTTTTCAGTTAAACATGTTTACCATTTTGATGAAGTGGAAATTAACATACTCAGTTTATTTAGAGTTGTATTTTGACTCACCTCATATTTCTTGACTCCTTCGCAGACTCGAGTTTCTTCACTGTTATCCGTGACATTCTCAATGTGACACCACGGTTAAAGTGCCATCCAGCAGTTTCCTCTCTTGCAGATTGTTTTCTGCGCTCTCTGATGGCTGACCGATGAACCTCCAAATCAATCCCCTCTCATTTTCACTGGGTATTTCAAAATTCATAAAAACAAAACTATAAATTTTGAAATACCCGGTGAAAATGAGAGGGGATTGATGTGGAGGTTCATCGGTCAACCATCAGAGAGCGCAGAAAACAATCTGCAAGAGAGGACACTGCTGGACGGCAGTTATAACTGTGGTTTCACATTGAGAATGTCACAGATACAGCGAAGAAACTCAAGTCTACGAAGGAGTCGGGAAATATGAGGTGAGTCAAAATACAACTCAAAATAAATTAAAATAAACCTCATAGTGTTATTTCCTACCTACATAACTTAATATACTCAGACTTAATCATCTGATTTAATTCTGAAAAGAAAAATTTGTATCGAAACTAGGATTTGTACCAAAACCAGTGCATAAAGCTGGAGATCTTGGGTGCAAATCCCAATTTAGGCAGAAATTTTTCTCTTCAGAACCCTCTTCATTCAAGCAAAAATGTTTCTCTCAAAAAATGATTTAGACAGTCCACCTAAGTTTATAAATTTACACTTAAACAACATAATAATAATCTGACTACTTAGAGTAGTGTTAATAATCTCATCATAAAGTCTTCTTGAATTAGAAGCATCTCCGTTGCCATTACATCGTTCGTGGGCTACTGGGCAAGAGGGATTTATATGAGAGAGAAAAATTTGAGTAAGAACTGAGATACCCAGACAGCACAATTGGTTAGTGCACCAGTGTGTAAAACTTGAGATTTTGGGTTCAAATCCTGGTTCAGGCAAAAATGTTTGCCTTCAAAAAATTATTTAAATCAATTTGAGTATAAATAAATTTACACTTTTTTTTATACATTTCACTCTCAAAGCATTATTTACACTGAAACTGAAAATGTATCTTAATTATTTTATTTCATCTTTATATCTATGTAAGTACAATATAAAAATAACAACAAAATAAATAACATGGTACCAAATGAGATTGAAAATACAAACAAATATAAAAATAAAACACCTATAAATTAATGTATAAAGTTGTAATAAATTCTATATCTGAGGAATTAACAGAAAATTTTAAGTAAGATACAACAAACATTTTATACATACTTCAAATGTGTGGAAGAAAAATACAAGTATGTGAAACACAATTATAGAAGCAGATTATCAAATAGATGCATTTAACACACTTTCAATAATACATAAGGAATTCAATATTACAATTAATATTTTGGAAGAAATCGGAATTTTAAATGAAATTGGATATGGAAGATTATTAAACAAAAATATCAAAAATTAAATGAATTGTGAATTCTTTTTACCTCATACATCTATGTTTTTTTTAACACAGAACTATAGTATCAGGAATAATCATTCCCATTCTCAGTTGTTTTCACGACTGTCGATTCTTCATTATGCTCGTCATTTTCTAAATTGCCATCTGGTTTGATTTGAAGAACTGTGTAATCAAATTTGGTTTGCCTGGAAACTCAAACCAAACTTCATTACAAAGTTCTTCAAATCAACACCAGATGGCAGTTCAGAAAATGACCGGCATAATGAAGAATTGACATGTGAAAACAGCCGAGGATGGGAATGATGATTCCCGAAACTGCAGTTCTACGTTAAAAAACATAGATGTATGAGGTAAGAAGAATTCACGATTCATTTGATTTTTGATTAAGAAAACCTCATAATGTAATAATGTAAAAATTCCCAACTTTATTATATGAAACAAAAATATATCCATTGATCATAACCCCCTCTATGAAATTCTCACAAGAACACTGTTGAGTAAATGCTGCTGATGGATGACAGTCTGAAAGGTCCATGCGAATTAAATCAGTTAAGGACAACTAAGTAACTTACATATCCTTATACAATTTTAACCTGGATAGTTATCTCAATTATGATAAAAATTACTATTATAAGTACCATATATTTACTGCCATTTTATGTTTATGGAGTCGGTAATTTTGCTGATTTTTTCAATGAAGCTAATTGTTAATTAATTCAAATTTTAACACTCAAAAATTGACAGAAAGAATAATTAAAGGTTAGGGTGAGCTATTTTTATTAGCTTTTTAAGTTCCAAGATATTTAAATCTTGTGTATATATATATATATATCCATAGTAATTCTGCCTGAAGGCAGGTCCTTCACTGCAATCATAGCATTTTCATGCTATGCTTGCAGCTTTACTAGGGAATTGTGTAGGTGTGGTAGCTTCCCGTTGCTTTCCACAATATATATATATATATATATATAAAGTATTATTTGATATTGGCCTTACTGGCTCTTTTTTGTTGTCAAATGGTAAATATTTTTGTCTGCTTGCATTTGATTTTAAGTATGTAATAAAGAATGTCATAAAGGGGGAGGGAGAACGGGTTTCTAATTTCCGAAGAGGAATCATCTCAGACTAAAAGTTATTTTATAATATTTAATTACTTCCCAATAATTTTTAATTTGAAAACCAGATAGAACATAAATATGGTATACTATAGCATCACCAAAATATCAATGAAAATCAGTTATATAAATACTACACAATATTTAATCAGTTATATATATATATATACTACATAATATTGTATGGAGTAGTGACAATAATTTTGAAATCAATTAACAAAATTAATTAGGATACAAAGGTACAGTGACCAAAGGGTTGAGATAAAAATTGTGTACTTACCGAGTGCAGACTGAGGAGGATAGAATCTCAAAAGGACATTTCGAGAACTGCCTGGAATTTTTGTAACACCAGGTTGATTTGGATTCCTCTTCCAATGTTTCATAATGTGTGAGAAAGAAAGTTGCATATGCTCTTCTACAGTCTGATGAATAAAATAGAACATTAAATAGGTTAAGAACAAATCTTTAAAAGAGTATTTTTATTTAATTAATATTTTAGGAAGTAACACGGTAGGCTGTGGTGGTTATGTTTCTTGGCTCTAGTCCCGAAGGTTGTGGGTTCAAACCCGGCTGGGATCGATGGATTCTTTAGGATGGAAATATCCAAGGGGCTCATGAAAGAACCATAATCCTGAATAAAAAGGCCTTTGTGCAAGATTTAATTGACCTTCATTCATGCTAGTATCACTAGTTGCCTACTAGATGTCTCACTGAATCAGAATGCTGATCATGTGCCACTCACTGACATTTGTATGAAACAAGTATAACTAGGTTAGCATGATTAAGATACTTTCCATTAACACTTTTGAGTCCGGCAATGGTATTAGTACCACGGCAATTAAATGACACTGAAGCCAGAGAAAATTAAATCCCTTGGCATGCCTGTGCCAGCGGATTTGCAGGGGTGTTTTTCTGAACACCCTTGTAAATCTGCCAGCACAGGCATGCCAAAGAATTTAATTTTCTCCAGCTTGTGTCATTTAAATGCTGTGGTACTAGAACCACCACCGGACTCAGAGTGTTAAGGGGGCACCTATGTCTCATTGAAGGACATAAGGGTACACGAAGAAGAAGAAGAACACTATGAGGAATTTTATATTTTTATGATGAAATGAAAAGCATCTTTTATATAACAGATGTTACTATAAATTGCATTAATTTTAAAAAATAAATTGAGATAAAAAAATTATATTTTGTACTTTATTGTTAATTAGCTGTAAGATTATTGCAAAAAAAACATTTTTACACGAAAAAAAATTCTGTATTAGGCCTAAACATCAAAGGGTTTTATACATAATTTTATTATGTTTATCTTATTCTTAGCAATCTTCTTCCTTTGCCAAGTTTTGCAGGGTACAATACAGTATACTAAATGTAAAGTTATTTTGAGATTGAAATTGTTAATCATAATATAATAAAATCAATACTACTATATTAAATTAAAAATGAAAGAGGTTTAATGAATATTGCATTTGACTTGTAATGAAATAAATTGTAACAAAATAAACAGTATAATAAATCACAGTAAACACAAGTAACAGAACTGTTTACTTCTTGCTTCAGTGATTAAATTCCATGAATAATTAAAATATCACAACTATAAATTAACAATACTGTTCCATTAAGCATAAGCACAAAATACTTAACGGATGGGTATTTTTGAAGGAAGACTGTTAATTGTTTTTGCTACATATTTACAGTTATTTTTGTTTTGCGTATAGCACAAAAAGGATTACTTTTAAAAAAAAGTCTCTCATTTATACTACTGTGCATTTAATTATGAGCATCACAAATTGAAAAAAATAATTTATTGTAAAATTGTTTTCAGAAGATAATGTAGAAAATGGAACTATGCATTGTTTAAATGTAATCAGTCATTTACTAGAGGACAGGAATTTACAATGTGCAGACAATCCTCACTTAAAAGTTATCAAGAATGATTTGTATATAAGTAGTGGGAAAAATACTTTGTTCATATAAGACCCTTGGCCTACCAGCCAGCCTCACATTCAAACGTGTCAAACAGAAATGGACAATCATCCAGACAGTATAGGAGTGACATGTAGTAAAGATGTTGGATCCACCAGCCAATACAACAATTTTTTTATTTAAAACTTCCAAATATTGTAGCTAGATACTAGGCAAGAGTGCAGTATGAAATTAGGAGATAGCTACAATGATAATAAATATCTCAACATTTAATTTTTTTAAAAGTATTTTTGTTTAAAATGGCGAAGGAAAAGAAACATTTCTAATGAGCTAATTATGGGTTATGATTACCTGTCTTATAGTTATTTTTATATAGGAATTTTTGATTTTGCTTAAATTACTTACCGTGAGGTTGAAGTGTTTTGTATTGAAGAACATGAGTGTACTCAGGAGCACATGAGGCGAATGTGCACCTAGTTGTTTGCTTTCCCAGAGATGTTCCTCTTCCACTCTTGTAACTATATACTCTGTTAAACATAACAATGCAACTCTCAGTAACTGTTCTCATGCATTTGACATTCAAAATTATAAGAAATATACTGCATTTACTCCCATAATTGACTCCCTCACATAATTCCCCCCTAAGGTTTTCATATATATATATTTTTAAATCCACCTCTGATACAATGTGCACTACTTATACCAAAAATTTGCAGTTATAACTTTGGACACTCTTATGAAGATTTCAAGTAAAACACAAAGGAATTCATGGAAAACCCAAAGCCAAATCCATCCCCTTCTACAAAGACCTAACGGTACCTGCAGTCTGAGTCACCCGCGTATCTCTTGTTGTCAGTCTGAATAGAGTTAGGTATCATTATGCATTGGTAAGAGTGTTATTCCGTCACAGCATCAGTATCGTTAAACTCAACTATGGGAAGAAAGTCTAACAGCTACACTGCAAATTTTAAGTTATAATTGTAATTACCGTAGATGTCTAATTGATAGTGTTCTACATTGTGAAAGAATATTAATATTTTCATAGTCATCACATAATTTCTCCCCCTCAAATTTTCACTCCTAAATCTTGAAAAAAAAAAGGGGGGGGGAATTACTCGAGTAAATATGGTAAGTTAAATGTTAAATAGAACACATGGGGATTGTGCTATCATAATTTGGAAGAAAAAAAAGTCAGGCTGTAGAATGTAATTAGCAACCTGACATATATGGATTTCTTTTTGTGAGAAAAAAAATATGAGAGATAGGAAGAAAATTATTTAGAATTTTTCATAAAAATCATGATATAAACAATATGGAATTCGCCAACAAATCAGAACAGACTGTTCATGTTGCCTCAGTTGGTATCACTGCCTCCACTGTGTATTACGGTATATGCAGCATCTGAAAACTTAACCTAATCTTCCTCGCTTCCTTCATTAAGTTGTTTACAATTGCTTGGGTCTTATCTTTTTTATTTAACTTTCACAGGGGAAAAAAAAAACACTATGAGGTTTAATATAAGAATTAAATTAATGTTTTTATTACCTCACTTCATATCCTTTTCCTTCTAGACTGCAGTTTCGAAGCTTACTGATGATGGAGATAAGCTCCGAAACTGCAGTCTAGAAGAAAAAAGATATGAGTTGAGGTAATAAAAACATTAATTTAATTCTCTTATCTTTTTGTTTCTTGAAAGCAACTTGAAAATCCACTATCAGCTTGCTGAGGCTGACATAGCTTCACCAGATCCCTTATTAGCCACAATTTTCAGTGTCTCTGAGAAAAAATTAATGACCTTCCCTATCTAAGTATTACTAGATAACTCTCTGAGAGAAGACCACAACCACAGGTCACTCGCTGACATATGTACGGAAATAAGCAAACTAAATTATGCTTGGTCATGAAACCCCCAATAGGGAGCACCCATACAGGACATATTACTATTCAGTATTATAAATTAATAAATCAAATTAATTTTCTTTTTATTTTCTCAAAGTATTTCAAATCCAAATTTGTAAGAAATAATACTTAGAGGTATATTATCAAAGAAAACTGAATTGTTTATTTAAACCTCGCCTCATATTTTGCATTTTCGTAAAAATATTCCTGAAAGAGACAGTGAATTCAAGATTGGAAATAATCCTACTTTTTTTTCTATATTAAGAAAAATGTCGTGAGCCTCACTTTCACAGCTAAAAATTAGAATATTGTAAATAAGAATATGTGACTTACGAGAATCATTATATAATGCAGTAAACTTCTTGGCTACTTCATCTAGACATTCTGTGAATTTCTCATAATATGAATCTGTAAAGATGTTATCTATTCTTCCATTTTCAAATAAGTATTGTTGAATTCCTGTTAAAAAAATGTATATATGAAATTGGAAATTACAAAATACATTATAAAGGTTCAAGAACTTTTAAAACTAAAATCCTCTAAAAAATTCATGTTTATCAATATCACATACAAACAGGCTATATACTGTACATTAGACTCTTTTTAATTAAAGAATATAGGCCTAGTAGATAGCTCCTTAACATCATTACATGTTGTAATGAGTATGAGAACCAATGAAAAGCTCCAAGATCACATAGATTTTATTTATATTTAGTTGAAATAAACATAATTTTTATTTAACAAACTTACCCAAATAGGGTCTGCTAAAAATGACAAAATATGCTTCCTGACATATTATACTAAAAGGCTGAGTTTTTCAAACTTGAACATTCTAAATGTCTGCTAAGCATTTAAGGAAAGTACAGTCCTTGTCAAGATTTAGTGATTAACAGTACTAATGCAAAATGAAGGGCATTGTAAATTAAAATAAGTTTTGCATTGTAAAAATCTCATTATAGTATGATAGTACTGTTATTCATATTGTAAAGAAATATGAATGTACTGTAAACTCCAAGGCATGACAGGGCTAGAAGATCTTGGGCAACCAGCCAGCTACTGGCCTCACTTCCACGTGTGTTAATCATCCAGCCAGTTTAGGGGTAACATGTGATCAGCATATTGGATCCTCCAGTCATTATGACTTGTTTTCTCAACCTGGAGTCACTACTCATTGAAGCCACCCAAATTCCTCATTTTGCTGGGTGGCAACAATCCCATATTGTCCAAAATTCCATGAGAAAATTTCTTCCACATGGAGACCCAAACCAGAGCAAGTCCCATAGCTCTGTGCCAAGGCATCTTGCCTTAACCATCCAGCTATGGCATGGGACGAATGTAATGTACCAAAAAAGAATACAAATTTCACTAATTATTATAATTCTCTGCTACTTTAATTAAAATGTATTTGAATTATTAGCAATTTCAAGAGAAAATATTAATTATTTTGAGTTAGGGATTTAGATTCACCTCACATTTTTTTTTAATTTTCTTGCAGACCATAGTTTCATCACATCCTTGTGACATTGTCAATGCTCCTAGGAAGCATTGACAATGTCATAAGGATGTGACGAAACTATGCAGGGTTGCCAACACCCAGTGAGAAAAAGTGGCTAAAACTGATGGGGATTGTCCACTTTAACTTACCTGATATGTTTTTAAAGTCCTATAGAACAAGAGTGTGCATGCGCCAAAGTTTATAGAGCCAGTGATAACCCACCATCGAACCACATATCGATTATCATTGCCTGGTAGGTTATCGCTCCTTGTCACAGATTTATGAAAAGGGTTATGGCTGATGAACTCGTACTATAGTTTATACAACTAATTTAATTGGTTTCATATTGTATAAAAATAGAAATAATTTGGTGGCATGGATTGTAGCATCATATTCAATTATTTAAAATATTTACTCACGGAATTTAATTATCATTAACTCATTTTATTCATAAATATGGGGGGGAAAAAGTGGGACTATTTCTTGTCATGACCACTCTGGTTACAGGTAATTATTTTACGTATTTAGAAACATTTAAAATGTAATGAACCTAAAAGCAAACTAACTCACACTTAACCTAATTCAATTACTCTAACTAGGGTGGATCCCATGAAATGCTTTTTTTTGTTTTGTTAAATCCAGACATAAATCAGTTATTATCAATGGAGATGTCGTGTTATCGACAGAGCCATGGTAACTATATAATTACTTGTGCACTTTTTCTTTTATATTATATAGTTATCGCAGGGTTGTTAATTCACTCCTTAATAATTGCAACCATTTATAATTATATACCAAGAGGACGAAGATCACTGGGCCGTCCTATGAAACGCTGGAGGGAAAATTTTCTATAGGATCGTAACAGGCCTTGGCCTAATACTTGGAAGGAAGAAGAAGAGAAGAAGATAACTGCAACCATCGATAACCCACTGGTTTCAACTAAGTAATATACTCTCTGGAGGAAATAGCAAGTCACCATCACTATATGTGTATTTGAAGAAATACTTAACAATTCTAAAATGAAGTTATAAAAATTGTTTTAAATATTTTAAAATATTAAAAAAATGTTACTAAATACAGAAGAAGAGTTATAATTCACAACGATAAACTGAAAAATCAAGGGTAAGTCATTCTAAACTTGAGCCAAACCGACCCCTAAAAATGGCTAGAAATTGCTAAAATGCAAGTTCTATCCGTGAATGAAGCTGTACTTTTAGAACTTAAAAAATAAACTTGCCAATCTGTACTTCTGAAGTACAATTTTGTCAGCATTTTTCTTTTACTCTATTGAAATTGATATAATTATAATATGGTGACTGAATTATGAATATAAAATCTACTTTAAAAAATAAATACATTATTACAACGAAAGATTCTGCAGTTCTATATTTTTAAAAATATTTATTTTCCTTTTAAGTTTAACATATTATTAAATATATCTAACATATATTTGTATTCTCTTCTCACCAGAAATTCTACTTCTATGGGATATTCTTTGTTTATTTGTTACTCTCACTGAATGATGGTCTGAATCACTATCCACTTCATCGTGTATATATATATATTCCCTCAGGGGTCCTCATCTAGGGGATATGTGGATGGTGACCACAAGGTGCCCAAGCTGAGCAAAACATTTCTTCCACTTACTTGTGTTTTGCACTCTTTTAACTCTCTATCTAACCTCTCTTGGTTAACTCTTGTTTTTTCGACTCCGACGCTATTAGGGCATCCGAGGGCTAGGGAGTCTTTCCTTTCTTCCATTTCTTCTTTCCTTTATTTTCTTCTCCAGAAAAGCCTGACCAGAGGCTATAAGATGGCAGCCCCATCACTGGTCTTGCCTTCCTTTGGCCAGCAACCAATCGAAGGGACTATTATTATGCTTTCAAGTCTTATACGAGAATTTCCCGGAAGGATCAAAACGCTGGAGGGAAAATTTTCTATAGGATCATAACAGGCCCTGACCTAATACTTGGAAGGAAGAAGAAGATATATATATATACATACTTAAGTCTGTTCTGCGTTAATATATGGTCTAACTGAATATAATAGTAGTACTATCAGAGGATGTCTACGTTTCTTTGGATAGAAGGTACTCATTTTGTTTAATTCATTTTTATAGTAGCAAAATCTATCAATCTCCATCCGTTATTATTACAAAATTTATACGAAATAATCAGATTGTAATAAAAATGGCTAGAAGTGGCAAAAGAAAAGGGACAAATGGCCAAAAAACCATTAGTGGCTTTTTCGTAAATTTGTAGCTAGTTATGTTTTGAAAATGGCCAGATCTAGCTAGAAAGTGACTAAATTGGCAACACTGAAACTATGGTCAGCAAGAAAATTAAAAAAAAATTAGGTGAGTCTAAATTCCTAACCCATAATAATTAAAAGAAACCTCTTATTGTTACTTACTTTAAATATTAAATAAATAAAACATTATAACTTCATAAGTCCAAAAAACATATTTTATAAAATAAAATCAGGGTTGGTTGGTTGGTTTAAATCAAAATGGTTCATTTTCAAATAAATTAATTTCCTTAATGTTAGCACCAAAAAAAACCCTTTTACTGAGCCAACAATCACTGTTTGAATTTAAAATGTTTTTCTCATATTAACTGACTGACTGTTCATTGTTAGACCAGTCTCCCTCCAGTATCAGTTACTCTTCATAACTGTAAAAGAGCTCTTTCTAGTGGTTGAAGAAGGAATTTAATGACCTAGTCTTGTACTGGAAGAAAATTAGATCTAGCTGGACAAATATTTCCATGTTATACATAAATATTCTGGAAATGGAAAGTGTGAAAAATGCAATAAATGTGGACATAAAGTTACAAGAATGAAGAACCACTTTTTCCTCAACCAAGTGGAAATGATAATGAACTATAAGCTGATGAATACCAGGTATAGTCTGTGTATATTACTTACATATAAACAATGGACTGGACCAGATGAATGTTAATATAGATCCAGAAATACTTTTGTATTTTAGCTAGATAATATCAAACAAAAAAAATAGTGATATTACCAAATTGTACTGGGTTCCAAGATTCTTATTGAACTAGAAGTACTAAAAAAGAAGGCCACTAGACAAAGAAGAAGAAGATTTTGCACTTTTTAAAATTATCTTTGTGTTTATAGTTGATAAAAATTATATGCTCAGACTGGGGTTTGAACACAGGACCTTGTACACTCTAGGTGAATGCTCTACCAACTGAGCTATCTGAGAAACTCCAATCTAAATGCAAATTTTTCTCTTATATTAACAGCATATATAAGAGACTTAAATGGTTTTGATGAAGATAAATTAAAGAAGAAATTAAAGAGTAAAAAAAAAGGTTACATGAATACACCACTCTGCAACATAATTCCAAGATAGATAAAAAATTCAAGAAATTTATTTACCATCCAGAAATGCATAACAAATTTTCAAAAAAATTAATATAACATTGGCTCTGATTAACAAATTCAGCCTGAGCAATCTTCTGTTAACTAATAAAAAAGTTAACACCCCAGTCAATAAAAAATCTGGAATTTATCAAATTAATTGCAAAGATTGCAATAAAGTATATATAGAAAAAACAAAAAGGAATTTAGACACTCGCAAAAAAGAACACTTTAGAAACATAAAAAATGGTGAAATTGAAAAATCAGCAATAGCAACACATAGTTTATTAGAGGATCAAATAATTGAAAAAGAAGCTAAACTTTTGAAACATCTATCTAAACCTTTGGAATTAACAGTTTGGGAAAAGATATACATTAAAAAAAAAAGCATACTAGAACCATAAACTTTGGAGTTTCCAGACAAACCAAATTTGATTACAAAGTTCTTCAAAA
Organism: Diploptera punctata; assembly: GCA_030220185.1. Taxonomy (NCBI): domain Eukaryota; kingdom Metazoa; phylum Arthropoda; class Insecta; order Blattodea; family Blaberidae; genus Diploptera; species Diploptera punctata. Next base: position 1,406,453 of record JASPKZ010002692.1, on the reverse strand, counting down.
GTACACCAGATGGCAGTTTAGAAAATTACTGACATAAAGAAAAAATAAAACATTCATTGATGTTTTTATTATTAATTTAACATTTCTCAATGAAAGATAAATTAAATTTGAAGAGAAAAATTTTCGCCTAGACCGGGACTCGAACCCGGGACCCTTGGCTTTCCGGGCCAAGTGCTCTACCAACTGAGCTATCGAGGCGAGTTACGATCTAGACGCAAATTTTTCTCTTATATACGTTGTAATTCCCTATCGCCAAATGCTTTTGAAACCATTGTTTCTATCTTTGCAAATGGCGGCTTCTTAGTTAAGAAGACATTTATTGGAAATTTGCAAAGATAGAAACAATGGTTTCAAAAGCATTTGGCGATAGGGAATTACAACGTATATAAGAGAAAAATTTGCGTCTAGATCGTAACTCGCCTCGATAGCTCAGTTGGTAGAGCACTTGGCCCGGAAAGCCAAGGGTCCCGGGTTCGAGTCCCGGTCTAGGCGAAAATTTTTCTCTTCAAATTTAAAACATTCATTGTTTATGTTTAATATTAGAAAACAGTAATCATATAAATGAAGATGTTTAATATTAAATTTATCACTTCTCACCGAATAAAATCAAATGTAAAGATTTGGTTAAAAAAAACAACAACCAGTTCCATGTTTCCTTCTAAAAAACCAGATTTTTTTTCCAATCCTGGGTAAAATAAATTATGCAAATAGACAAATAATGAGTTTGGATACTTAACATTATGAATAACTGCAATACTACTGTATTCGCACAAAATTTTTCTATTTGCTTACCTAAACAAAGATAATAAATTGTATCTGGAGCATATTCACTTCCATTAGGCTTTCTAACTTCTTTGACGAAGAGACAGAGAGAATAGTTCAGTTCATCAGCTGTTAACTGAAGAATCTCTGGTTTGAAAAGTTTCAGTTTTCTATTATTACTAGCAGCTTTCTCAAGCTCTGAATTTTTTGCCATCACCCATTGCCGCCAAGCATTAACACCAAATGTATACTGAAACAAAAGCATATTTTATTAATTGATGAAAACTATTCTAACATTAAGTTATGTAAGTAGGAAATAACACTATGAGGTTTATTTTAATTTAGTTGAGTTGTTTCTTGACTCACCTCATACTTCTTAACTCCCTCGCGATCCGGATTTCGTCATTCCATTTGTGACATTCTGAATGCTGTTCACGCTCACAACTCAGTTGTTTATGTTATTCTTGTTTTCTTATGACTTGATAGCCAACTTTATTAAGTTATGTAGGTAGGTAGTTGTGAGCGTGAACAGCACTGAGAATGTCACAAATGGAATGACGAAATCCGGATCGCGCGAGGGAGTTAAGAAGTATGAGGTGAGTCAAGAAACAACTCAACTAAACTATTCTAACATTTCTGGATACACCTTAATCAAATATAAATTTTAATTTTGAAAATAAAAATTGATGCCTATCTCTGTATGCTAGTGTGCTTAACCATTACGCTATTTTGGACTTCCGATGTAAGCTAATGTGCTAACCATTACGCTAGTATACAGAGCTAGAGGTTTCGGGTTGAAATCCCAATTCAGGTGTTAATTTTTCTTTTCAAAAATCACTGCAAATGTTAAAACTTAAATTAATACAACAAAAGAAATTGTAAACCTACATAGAAAACTTAAAATGTAAATTAAATTAATGAGTGATATGGCCTCGCAAATCTCAGCAGAAATAAATAAAGAAGGGAATCATAATAAAAAATAAAGAGCAGATATTAAACTTAACATTAATAAGAAGTATTATGTACTACTTGAGATGAACCTGCTCCATACACCATTTCCTGTTCTGCACAGATTGGAAGTAATGGGAGTCGTGCTCTTGAGCATGTCTGTGATAGATCATCTCTCTACCAGTATGTTGTATTAAATTAACTTGATTCAGTAATTTCCTGTTGGAATTAATTCAGAGTGTGACTAGTACAACCTGGCCTATTGGACTGCCACCATATCGCTGCCTACTATGGTCATATGAATATGTCAAATTATAGGGTTTCTTTCTAATGTGTAAACCTAAAACACTATGAGATATGTTTGAGAAATATGTCCCAGGTGAGAGAGCAAAATATGAGGCGCAGTGTAAATAACCGATTAAATTTCCTTGAGCAGGAATTATATCTTATGTTCTCATTTGAGTTATGCCACTTCTCTTCTTCCTTATAATTTATTCCTCTCATTTCAAAATTTTTAACTTGCTTATTCTTCTTGGCCAATATTTTAGTCTCTCACAAAGAACATTCCATATTTATGATAAAAATTAACTTTGCAGACCCTTCAACCGATGGAAAGATCAGTTTTTGTAGTCGCAGAACGGGCATCATCACCCAATACTGCATTCGGAAGAAGAAGAAGAAAGAAAGAAGATTAACTTTGCAATAATCATTTCTCTTAAAAGTAATCATTTTTACATGAATATAAGACAATCTGAAATAGTTTCATAACATACTGACTTAGGGTTTCATGGTGAGAGTTAGTATGAAGATCTTTTAGAAGATTTCTGGGCTGTTGGCCATTGTCTTGAGGCTTGTAGTTTCCCGATGTTTTGCCAGACACTGCATCCAGCATCCTCAAAGGTCTAGAGACTGGTAATTTTGTCGATTGGCTGTCCTATTAATACAGTTAACCGCTATGTGTTCTCTTCTTGGTACGTTACATCATAAGTTGTATCTGTCTTCTGATAGTGGATGAATCTTATCCTAACCTTCATCTTAATATAATAATTTGATTTTAGTGAGTTTATATGATACTTGTATATTATTTTGCAGTATACATGTTATATAACTCACTTTTACATGCAATTTAGGCACCAAGAAGTTGGGCCTGATATCATTAGTATCCACATTAAGGACCGCATGCAAATACATTAGTCTCTGGTGAGTTGAATTTTCCGTGAGAACATGCAAAGTTCGAATTAGCGAGTCGCCGACTGGTCATGCATGAAAGTAGTTTTTTTTTTTCGTAATATGGATACATAAGATTAAATTAACAAAAGCAAGATATATCAAGTAAATTGGCAAAATAAGACAAAAAAAAAATTACTTGCTTTATTCAGTTATTCCATGACAATTTATTTTGGATTTCATGAAAAAAATACACATTTTTTTTATTTATTGAATTTTAAATTTGAAGATTTGATCGGGATTTAAACCCAATGTCTGGTTTTGTACACCAGCGCTCTTCCATCTGACCTATTAGGCTTCTGATCTATTTGCAGATTTTTTCTCTATACTATAAATTGTTTTATGTTTGGCTAAATTTCAAGAAAGAGAGCAGAATAATTAAATATAAAACAATATCATGTTGAATTTAATGATATCTATATCACAGACTAAAAGAGATAGACTGACAATGTTTGGCCTCATATCATTGGATTTAGTGAAGGCACAAATTTCACCACAATATTGTGAGTCTGATTTTCATTTGAATGTATGTTAAATAGGAGCTATACTTTTTACTAAATTATAAATGAATGTACTATTGAGGTTGTAGCCATATTTGTTTTTAAATATTTTCAAATGTTGATCCTATTTACTAGCAGATATATATATATATACATACACGAAGCAGTAGCAACATCGGGGAACTATAGGCCATGACTATCTGTCAGCACACCTTCACAAAACTGGAATCTTCTACTCTCCAAATTGTATACCGTGTCAAGATAACTCAACAATGGACAAAGACCACCTTACTAATTGTGAAGATGCCACCTACAAGAACTCTGGCTGACTCTATTGGGAAGCAAGAAAGCAAATGGAACACATCCAAGCTAATGGGTATTAAACTACTATCACTACTACTATTCCATTATATACATATATGTTAATGCTTGTACCAATATTAGGTCTAGGCACTGTTTCCCAGTATCTAATAATAAAAGGTATATTATTCAAACATAATATAGGCCGAAATATAAAAAGAGTAATAATAATCCGAATTATACCGAGTTTAGATTCAAAATAATCAGGGAACCATTTTTAGTATAATGAAAATAGAAATAAATAGATAACTAGAACAATAAACGATTTTTATATATATAGCTTAATAAATTACATACATCATAAAGTTATTACTCAGGAAAAGTCAGATATAACTCATGGGTTTTCCAGCGGCAGCGTGCCGAATACAATGGGGAAAGGAATCCGAACTGTCTCTTTGTAACAAAAGACATGGCCAAGATACCTGTCGAACTCGACATGAATCCCCAAGCTAACAGATGACATTTTACACAATAACATATTGACATGACAGGTGACGTCTTTATCGGAGACGTGGCATTAGCAAGTCGTTATAGGAAAAATAAATATAACTATTCTTCCAACATAAGAAAAATATATGGAAGGTGTGAACATCCCTCAGTAATGGAGAATGGGCGTAAACCAGCCCCAAAACTTGTAAAATTGGTTAATTTGTAAGGAGGTCCAAAGCATACATGTGGGCGGGATCACCAAATACCTAATACCCAAAGAAATTATTCGCGAAGAGTATCGCACATCAGTTAGTTGTTAGCCCTATGCCTAACAGGGCGCAGTTGGTAGTTAGTCCGACATCTTACAGGACACACTAGTTGTTAGCCCTATGCCTAACAGGGCGCAGTTGGTAGTTAGTCCAACGTCTTACAGGACACACTAGTTGTTAGCCCTACGTCTAACAGGGCACATTACTAGATCATCTCCTACATTGTGCTTTGGAGCTCTAGAAAGCAGTCGGAGGGCCGACTAGTGTATACATCTAGGAAAATAAAGTAGTCAACTGTGTTAACTCCACGGCAGCCTCCAGTGATTTCCTATTAACGTATCACTTTAATCTTCCTTGCGTCACCTTTGATAAGAATCCAGCTCCTACCGAACCCTAACCTGAACTAGTCCCGAACAACAATCTAGTCCTCGTATCTTATCCCGGACACTAATTAAACCATACCCAGACCAATCCTGTCCCATGCTATAGTAGCTGCATTTTTTAACAATCAAACTCAGCATATAACAATCAATTAAGAAAAATGTGATCAAGTTTGTTAACAAAAAAAAAAAATTGGACTATTAGAAGTGAAAACTAAAAATTGCTCAATTATATATTTTTTGCAACAAAATTTGGTATATAATATGAAATAAAATGAAAAAGGTATTCTCTGAAAATCTGACCATTAGGAACAGACTTCCTGAATGCCAAAATTAAAATTCATTTTAGCAGCTCCCCATTTTTTTTTCAATGAAACTTGGGGCACAACATTTTAATAAGGAAGGTAAAATTAATATTTATAATTAATATTATATATATATATATATATATATAGGAAATAACACTATGAGGTTTATTTTAATTAAATTTGAGTTGTTTTTGACTCACCTCATATTTCTTGATTTTTATGCAGACCTAGGTTTCGTCGCTAAACTTCGTGACATTCTCGATGCCACACAACTGCTGTCTTGCGGTTGTCCCTCCTGCAAATTGATTTCAGCGCTCTTTGTTGGCTAACCGATGAACTTCCAAATCAAACCTCTCTCCTTTTCACAGGAATTTCAAAATTCATGGTTTTCTTTTTATTCTTGCTTATGTAAATTTTCTCTCATTTGTGAGTTCCTTACATTTTTCTAACTGTTTAAGTAATTTTGCCTTAGTTTCAATTCTGTGTTTTTCTGACCATGCAATAGCTGCACATGCATGGTCAGAAAAACACAGAATTGAAACTAAGGCAAAATTACTTAAACAGTTAGAAAAATCTAAGGAACTCACAATTTGGGAGAAAATTTACATAAGCAAGAATAAAAAGAAAACCATGAATTTCTAAATTCCCGGTGAAAAGGAGAGAGGTTTGATTTAGAAATTCATCGGTCAGCCAACAGAGAGTGCAGAAATCAATTTGCAGGAGGGACAATTGCAAGATGGAAGTTGTGTGGCATCGAGAATGTTGCGAAGTTTAGCAATGAAACCTAGATCTACATAAAAATCAAGAAATGTGAGGTGAGTAAAAAAAAAAAAAACTCAAATTTAATTAAGTAAAATTAAGTTTGTTAATCAGCAAAATCAGAGTATTAGAAGCGGAGGTTAACTGAAATTTTAGGGAAAACATTTTCAATGCTCTGAAACTTTGAAGTTTTCTGAATTGTGGGTTCCTGGTAGTAGACATACAAGTCACTGCTTTCTCCCAATTTCTGAAACCTAATATGGTATGCAACATTTTAATAAGATGAGAATCAACCCTCTAGAATTTTTGGAAATCGAATATAACCTTCATTTAACAGAAGACATCAAGAAATCTGAAACTCCTCCATATATTTTAAAACAAATGTCACTGGAAATGATAAATCTAAGATACACAGCTTCTGAATGGATACATATTTTTACAGATGGCTCCAGCCTACCAAATGATGGTGGCACTGGTGCTGGTGCAGTATGTCCACTTTTTTCCTTTTATCGTAAACTAAACACAAATTCAACAAACTTTGATGGCGAAATTCTAGCAATTTTCTTAAGTTTACAAAATCTTTTATATCACATCCAAAAATTTACAAAAGTTGTAATTCTATGTGACTCCAAAGCAGCCATTCTTGCTATAACACGAGACACAACACCCAAAAGCATCAAAATTATCGAATGTCACAAAATGATAAAACATTTATCCCGTCTACATAAAAAAGTTGTACTTCAATGGATTCCGGCCCATTGTGGAGTGACAGGCAATGAAATAGCCGATTTTCTAGCCAAGAAGGGTAGCAAAATTGTTTCAAACCCAACTTCTGCTCCAGTTTCCTTTCACTCTATCAAAAGAATTATCTCAAATAAATACATCAATAAACTTAGAGAAGAATACACCACCAAAACATCTGGAAAGGAATGGGAAAATCTTCAAGCTCATGACATTACTACATTACAAAGAAAATCTGCAGTAGCAACATTCAGACTGCTAACGGGACATGACTGCTTGAATAAACACCTACACAGAATTGGCATAACAGATTCACCTAAATGCCCTTTTTGCAATTTAAATGAAGATATGGAAAGAAACCATCTCCTCCGTTGTCCAGCTTTTGTAGAAGAGACCAGCCTTTCTGCTAAATATTGGAGTGCAAGAGAGCGAATGATTTCATTATCAAGTGCTCGACATTAGATACCAACCAACCAACCACATTTTAATAAGATGGGGACAAATATGTTTGGGTCTACAGAATTATACAAGCTGTCTGTATCCCCTGGGTAGTGCTAAATGAACAAAGATGATGGTTACCAGACCTCCCTACATCTTCAACAATCAACCTAAGTGGACTTTGATGTTATTTTTAAATTAACATTTTCCAGAATTGGACTTAGTTTTAATTTTAGAAAGAAAACAGCTGAAGATGGGAGCAATAGCTCTTGATACCGATTGTGTTAAATTACATAGATACATGAGGTAAGAATGTACACGATTCAAATTGATTGAAAACCTCATAATGTAAAATTCCCAACATTAATATATGAATAAAGGATCCCAACTGCAAACCATTGGAAAACAACAACAAATTACAACATTTTGATAAGAGAATTAAGATTGAGTTTGTTATTCAGGAAAATCAGAGCATTAGAAGTGTGGGTTAAACTGAAATTTTAATTGGAACATTTATAACGCTGAAATTTTGAATTGTCGGTTCCTGATAGTAGACACATAAGTCACAAAAGGTCCTGGGTTCAAACCCTAGTCTAAGCGTATATTTTTCTCCTCAAATATAACATAAGTCACCATTTCCTCCCAACTTTTCTGACCTAGTGTTCTATAATAAACTTCACAAATTTGAGTTGTTGAAGAAATTTGCTTACAAGAAACTGTTAACCATTGCATGCTGAAACTTACCTTGAAATTTCTCCCAGAGAAGCATTGTGATGTACCAAGGGTGTGTCCAAAAAATTACCTGCTGCTTTTCACTGCAAAGCACTAAAATCCAGCATCAAATCTCTCATTTAAAGTACATGAAAGTAATACACGGTGTGTTGACCACATGCTATTCATGACATCTATGAGTAAATAAGGTAACTAAAAATTAACTTAGTCTAGTACCTCCTTACAAAGGAGAGGCTATGGCTCAATAATGAGCTATGCCATTATATATAGAGATAGAAAGTAATACAACTCTTATTTTAATGTGATGGATACCTCTCACAACCTGTCATCAGCACTGTACCCGCCTCACTCCACTCTATCTAAGCAGGAACATACACCTACTTCACACAGTAGGTTACCATTGCTGAATTCTGACTTCGATTTTTGTGCCTTGCAGTTAAAAGTGGCAAATATTTTTTTGGACACAGTCTCAATACATTACAACATTTCTCAGGGAGAAATTTCATGGTTGGTTTCAGCATGCAATGGTTGACAATGTTTCTGTTAGTTTATGCAGCTCCTGCATGATAGATTTTTCTCACAATTTCATATTAATAAATTTTACTTATAATTTAATTACTTAATTTTAATGAATTATTACTTTTCTGTTATAATGGTACATTAGAGTTGTAGTGGTGTAAGTCATTTTTATCAACAGTAAATTGTAAACATTACAATTCACTGTACACTCTTAAAATAAGAAGATTACAGCATTTTTATTCCCAAATTAATTGCAGTTATTTTGCATTATGTTTCTCTTCCCAATTTCTCTCAAAAAAAACAATCAACTAAAAAAGTATAAACTTTATTCTTACACATATGGATGTGAAACATTTTTAGAAAAATGGGTAAGACTCCATAGGCTGTGATGAGCAGGTAATGAAAGGGGGACATGGAAACTCTCTGTAGGAAAACCATAGTGAAAGCACCCAGTAGGTAGGCCAAGAATGAGGTAGGGGAATAACATTAATCATGATTTAAGGGAGGTAAATTAAACAGGGGATTATCAAGATCATGATATACGGAGGGGGCTTACATCTGCCATGAATCTTCAGGTTCAATAGTTAGTTCTTTTGCTTAATGTTAATTTTTGGAAAACAAAGAAAATGTATTCTTTTTAAAATTAATGTTGGGAAGTAAACATTATGAGGTATGATGGACAAGATGTCTGAAACCTGGGTTTCGTGAAAAGCACAAAATTTATTAGGTGAGCTTTTAAAAAAAAATCTCAGACAAATGTTAAATTAAAAGAAAATGTAACTTGTACCATTAAAATCTTATCCCATGTATATAATTTTTGCTATTTTAATCAAAGTAATTGGATTTATACTTGAATAATAGTGAGAATAGAATGGAAATGGACTGGAACTACATTCAAAATATATTTATAATACAGCAGTGGCAGCAACTTACTGCTTCAGCACTAGAAGTGCCTGTTGCCAATCTGTGTCTTTATGTCTGCCTTGTAAAATTAGAGACATAGTTTCTGCTCCTTAAACATTTTTTTTCTAGGGCTCCTCCACCTTTTGGAGATCTGTCTCTTAAGAATCTACACTACCCTTCTTGCTGGGATTTTAACATGTTAAATTTCTCCAGTGATATGTTCCTAATAGCTTCAATCCCACATTGCTCTCAGATATAATCCAATCTAGGCATTTTAACAATTCCTCTAAGTGTATTAATTTTGGTGATTTCAACATGTTGGTTTGTTATTAAAGGATCAAACTGTTCTTTCCAACTGTAAAACTGAGAATTTTCTCATAATAGATTTCTAAATTTTAACCATTTTTTTTCTGTTCACAAATTTTATTTTGCCAAATTGCATATATTAGCATCTATATGAACTTGTGCTTTGACGATTGTAAAATTCAGTAAATCTGTATCAGCCACAGTGGACTAGTGGTTGTTCCTTGCCCTTGATGGATGCAGGTTCAAACCCAGCTGGGGTTGATGGATTTTTTTAGGATGGATGGAGAAGTTCATAGAACAAGTTGCTCAGGTGGGAATTTAAGCCGAGGGTCCTGAAGATTTTTCAGGCTCGTGAAAGAATGTTAAGCCTGAATAATGAGGCCTCTAAATAAAATTCATCGACCTTCTTCATCCTAGTAATATCTTAGTTGCCTACTACATGCCTCATTGGGTCGGTATGTTGACCTGCAATTCATGACATCTTTAGAGAAATAACTAACTCACTGGCACTATTGAACCCAGGGTTAATGGCTGTGCACACATAAGCTCTCCATACATATTACGTAGTCTTCTCCATTCATCTGTCAGTTCATCTCTCTTTGGTCCAAAATTTTTCCTAAGAACTTTATTCTCAAATACTCATAATCTCCTTTCCTCCCTTAAAGTAAGAGTCCATGTTTCACATCCATATAATATAACTGGTAGAATGATATTTTTATATATTTTCAGTCTTTCGAGAAATAAGCATAACTAAATTAATTTGGTCTAGTAACTCCTAACAAAGGAGAGGCTAAGATCCAACATTGGCTGTTACACTACTGTAGATGGCATAAAATCTGTAGGAATAATAATGTAATGAAGCCTACTTGGTGCAAAAGCATACTCATCACATATACACCATATTTATCCTAATATAAGACAACCCCTCAATTGTGAAGAGGTTTTTTAAGGACTTTATTGATATATTTACAACCACTATTCCATATTCATCACTATTTTCACCATCACCACCACTACTACTTTCTGATTTCCAGTTGTCTTGACAGATATATTTTTCACATCCTTATCATCTATTGAGACCACCACTGTGGTCTCGAGGTAGTGTGCTGCCTTGTCACGCAGCGGGCCCGGGTTCAATCCCCGGTCAGGGCAGTTTTTCTGGGTGAGGTTTTATCGGGGTTTTTCCTCACCTGTAAGACAAATGTCAGAAAAACTTTAAGGCCCAAACAGTCCCCGAAATCATATGGCCATCATTATCATCCTTCATTCACTGGTGTAGAAAGTAACGGGAAGCTACCACCTACAATTCCCTAGCAAAGCTGCAAGCATAGCATGAACATGCTATGATTGCAGTGAAGGACCTGCCTTCGGGCAAAATTACTATGGATGATCATCTATTGTAACATTAGATGGCATACTGGTCCTGAAATAAATAGGGATCTTATACGCATTGCTCATCTGGCTGACAAATAATTAGGTTGCATTCATAAATTATCCATAGTAATTCTGCCCAAAGGCAGGTCCTTCACTGCAATTATAGCATTTTCATGCTATGCTTGCAGCTTTACTAGGGAACTGTAGGTGTGGTAGCTTCCCGTTGCTTTCTACAGGTGAGGAAAAACCCCGATAAAACCTCACCCAGAAAAACTGCCCTGAACCGCTGCGTGACACCTCGAGAACACAGTGGTGGGCTCATAAATTATGTGCCACTGAAATGAGATAAGTTTCTTGGCATATTCTGATATTCTGCGAGAAGACGCTATGCGATTGTTATTTGCTGCTGCAATATAAACCCTGCTCTTTTCATTATATGCACACATCAGCCAACACTGAGTTTAAATGACACTATCGGAGCGGGAGAGTAGATCAATTAAGACATTATTGGCAATTTTAAATAATGGTGCTTAATTCGTAATGGTTTATTCATTAATTTATTTCATCACTCATGCTGCAAGTTTGTACAAAGCAACGCTTTATCTCCAGTACTCTCTTATGGTAGCGAAACCTTAATTTCTTTAACACATAGCCTATCTGTATGCAGGTTTATCAGACAGGATCACAGAAGAAATGGTGACATTCTTGAGAAATTTAATATGATGCCCAGTATTAACAGAACTGGTGTCAATGTGAATGGCATGTCCAGTTCTTGGATTCCTAAGGTAATTTTGAAGAACTATACAAATGGCAAAAGATTGTTGGAATGGCCTAAGAGATGGTTGGGAAATTTTTTGTAGACAGTTTCAGCACTACGATATGGAAGGAAAATGTCAATGAACTTGGTGCTGTACCTAACAATTATTAGTTCATTCTGTTCTTTTGTATTCCGAGTGTCATTTATGTGTTCCATGCTCTTTTCCTTGCACTTTCAGTTTAAAGTGATGGGGTTTTTTTTTACTAAAGATCATGGTATTTGTTTTACCAACTGATATTTTCATCAAGAGATTGAACCAAAAATACATATCTCATCTCATGTTATATCTTCTCATGTGTTTCGGAGGCCGTTGACCCCACTCACAACTAGATTTAGGGCCACATGCAAATACATTAGTCTCTACTCAAATTACTTCCAATCACTGGTGAGATGACTTCCCGTGAGCAAGTTCAAAAATCGAATTAGCTACCCACTAACTGGTCATGCATGAAAGTCGTCTTTTCGTAATATTGGCAAGAAATTACCCAGAATTCTCAGCGATAAAACCACTTCAGTTATTTTCGTCTGCTAGAGGAACGCATTTACGCTTGCATCCCACAAATAATACCGTATATGACGACGTCTGCATCATGCAATATTACGCCGATTCTCCTGTTCTTCCAGTTGAATTCTTTGGTAGACTCTATCAAATTCCTCTTCCGCGTATACCAAAAACACGATCATAGTCTTCAAGGTCCGACATCTTGGATAAAGCAGCAAGGTACGTGGCAAGGTTTCAAACTACATCGGTTCCCATCGGGTTGCTCACGATTCATTTTCTGCAGTCACCTCACCAGGTAGCTTAGGAATTTTGACAATTATTATCACATGAACAAATTTTTGAGTACGCAAAAACGTATTTGGATGCAACTTTCTCAGCAGAGTACAGGCAGAGAACGACTTTTACGATCTAATGCATTCATAGATTCGAGCCTTAGACTTATTTCCAATTCATTCTCTTGTTATTACCTCATATCAATTATTGATAATTTCACGTTATGAAAATAATACAGAAATAGGAGCCATCTGTAAAAAATTATTAACACATATAAAGGCAAACATTTTTACCTTCAGTTGTGTTAACTATTTTCATGTCATGTTTTTCAAATATATAGTGTATCATATAAGTTATTGTTTATTAAATTAATATTAAGAAGCTAAAGCTGTTACTATGATTAAAATAAGTAAATTGATGTACACAACTAAATCATTGTAATCAATGGTACAGAGGAAAAGTTTTGCCTGAACCGGGAATCGAACCTTCAGCTTTCCATGCTGATGCTCTGACCACTGAGCTTCATTCCCATCCAAGCAAAATTCCTCCCTTTACCTTACCCTCTTGGTCCCACATTCAAATGCAATGAATCATCATTCACAAATACACAATGAATGGGATCTACATTAAGAAGACATGAAGGGAATCCACATAGCTATGGCATATTTATTAAATTAATATTAAGAAGCTAAAGCTGTTGCTAAAGAGAAAATTTTTTCTCTTTACCATTGATTACAATGATTTAGTTGTGTGCATTAATTTACTTATTTCAATCATAGTAACAGCTTTAGCTATGTAGAGTTCCTTCATGTCTTCTTAATGTAGAAGCTCTTCATTGTGTATTTGTGAATGATGATTCATTGCATTTGAATGTGGGACCCAAGAGAGTAAGGTAAAGGGAGGATTTATACTTGGATGCGAATGAAGCCTGAATTAGCTCGGAGGTCAGAGCATCAGCAAGAAAAGCTGAAGGTTTGGGGTTCGATTCCCAGTTTCAGAAAAAAATTTTCTCTTTGCCATTGATTACAAAGTTATTGTTTACTTAATTTAACAACACTTTAAAGGCTAAAGTTATTAGTAAGGCCCAGATGTTGATGACCTAAAAATTGTCTAAAATGATCTATAAAATGCCCTCAAAATATAATAAAAATAAATAATGGCTTAAAAAACTAAAACAACATGCTTTATTAAAAAACCAAACTAAAAAATGAAAAATAATTTTAATTTCCAACACACTTGGGATAAAATTAAAGTGGTCAACAAAAAAATCATCTCCAACACATCTAGAATAAAACTAGTTATTGACAAAAAAAAAACCATCAAAAGCGTGGGGTGCTCTATATCAATTAATTTATTTGATAATAAACAGATATTGGTAAAAGTAAAGTCTCTAAGAAGAAAATGTAAAAACCATAAAAAGCACCACCATGCTTTTGATGGAAATTTTTTTTTGTAGATAACTCTAGTTTTATCCCAAGCGCGTTGGAAATTAAAATTATTTTTCATTTTTTAGTTTGGTTTTTTAATAAAGCGCGTTGTTTTAGTATTTTTTAACTATTATTTATTTTTTAGTTTTAATATCTTACAGAATGAGATAAAAATGTAAATACCTTTAAATTTGATACTATTGTAGTATGAGCTAAAAAAAAAATCCTCCATGCCGGATTTGAACCAGCGACCTATGGATTACTGAAATTATATACCACTACAGTCCACCGCTCTACCAACTGAGCTCTTATAATGATTGACTAAAATGTTGATAAGTCCGCAACCTATTATACCGGTTTTTATTTTTTTGATTTTCTGATGATTCTGGCCAGGATTTTAGAAAACCTTTATGAAATTATTGTATTGTCTTTGGTTCTTTACAAGTATACAAAGTTTTAAGTCGATCCAATGTTTATAAGTGGGTGAAAATCGTGTTGATAGATTCTGTTACATAGATACACAGGCACTTTTTTTTTGATATCCTGATGATCCTGGCAGGATCTTAAAAAAAAATTTATGAAATTATTATATTGTCACTGGTCCTTTACAAGTATACAAAGTTTCAAGTTGATCCAATGTTTTAAAGGGCAGGGGTGGGTGAAATCGTGTTGAAAAGAGTCGCATTACATAGATACACAGACACATTTTATTGATATTTAATTTTAGGAAGTTATATTTTGAGGTTATTTTAATTATATTATTTTTGGTCTGGACATCTTACCTCAATATTAATGTTGATTTGTTCTTGGACATGTTTCAAAACAATTCTGTTTTATCGTCAGCTTTCCCAGACTGGTTTTATTTATGTTGCATTATGTTGCACCACCTGGATGTTGATGTCAGCTCCATCCTGTGGTTGGCCAAAGAACCTCCAAACAAGGTCACCCTCCATCGGAATATCAAAATTCATAACTCTGTTTTTGTTCTTCTGAATATAGATTTTTTCCCAAATAGTCAGCTCTTTTGTATTTTCTAACTGTTTTAATAATTTAGTGTCTGAATTTATATTATGTTTTTCAGACCAAACATGAGCAGCAACTGCAGATTTTTCTATTTCCCCATTTTTAATATTTCTTATGTGTTCTTTGGTTCTAATTTTTAGGTTTCTTTTTGTTTTTCCTATATATATCTTTTCACAACCCATGCATTCAATTTGATATATTCCTGACTTTTTATTTTTATCAGTTTTTTCATTTTTGTTGGTTTTTATTACTTTATTTAAACTGTAGTTATTTTTTGGTGCTAATTTAATATTAAACTTCTCAAATATCTTTTGGAATTTATTGTGTACCCAAGGGTGATATGTGAATTTCCTATATTTTTTCATAGGTGGTTCTTCTTTTTCAAGAGTACTTCTGTTTATCATTTTTTGTTTTTTATACTTCTCTATACTTTTATGTACCATTTTTTCATCAAACCTGTTTTCTCTTGCTACTTTGATTATGTGTTTTTTCTCCTGTTTGAAATCTTCTTCGTTTAAGGGTAAGTTTACCAATCTATGAGTTAAACTGTTAAAGGCTGCTAATTTATGTCCAATTGGATTCAACCCTGTGGATTTAATAAAATGTTCCGTATGAGTTTCTTTCCTATGAATCCCAAATTCAGTTTTTCTTTTTTCTTTGTTTCTGACGAATTTAAGATCCAAAAAAGGTACTTGTTTATTTTCTTCTATTTTTTTGGTAAATTTGATGTTTGTACTCTGTAAATTTAACAGTTTTAGGGAATCTTCTACATGTTTTTCTTTTACAATACAAATTATATCATCTACATATCTGCTCCAAAATTTAAACATTGTGGGATGTGCTTTGGTGATTTACGTTCAAAATCGCTCATAAATAAATTTGCCAGGAAAGGTGATAATGGGTTTCCCATTGAGAGCCCTGATTTTTGTCTATAGAAACTCCCATTGAATGTAAAAGACATTATAACTCAGTTAATTTAAAATAATCTTCTTTGATCTCTCTGTCTATATTGTTTTTACTTAACCAGTTGTTCAATATCTCCAAAGTTTTTTGTTTTGGTACATTTGTGAATAATGAAACGACATTAAAGGAAACCAACCTATCTGTAGGTTCGATTTCCACTTTTTCTAATTTCTTAACTAATTCCAATGAATTTTCAATCTGCAGACTTTCAAAATTATTAATTCTTTTAAATTCATTATTCAGCCATTTTGAAATTTTGTAGATTGGTGATCCAATATTATTAATTATTGGCCTCATATTGTTTCCACGTTTGTGAATTTTTGGAAGTCCATGTATATTAGGGTTTTTTGTATTGCTCACTTTTAATTGAAATTTTTCTTTCTCGGATAGAATTTTAACATTTTTAAGACAGTTTTCTACTTTTTTTATGGTTTTTGGTAGGGGGTCATTCTTAATTTTTTCATACTCTTTTTCTTTCAAAAGTTCTTCCATTCTATTTTTTGATGTCCTGATGATCCTGGTCAGGATCATAGAAAAAAATTATGAAATTATTGTATTGTCATTGGTCCTTTACACGTATACAATGTTTCAAGTCAATCCAATGTTTTGAAGTGGGAGAAAATCGTGTTGAAAGATTCCGTTATATAGATGGACAGATACAGGTCAAGGTAATATAAAGCGTGCAATAACCTAAAATATGTTAAAAAAATCCTAACAAAAATTAACAATTTATTTCATAATGATAAATTAGTAACTGTCTTAGTAAAATAATTAATGTGTTTTTAATAAAAACTTACAATGTGAATTAAAATTCTTTGGTAATTTCTATAAAATAAACATTTATGAATATGTGATTTGAATAACTGTATTTTAAAATAAACTTTCTTAGTAGATAGTGTAATTACTACTACTAAACCATTAATAAATAAACAATTATCACAACATGTTCTTCCTCTTCTTCACTTCACAGGCTAGGCAAAAATTGCCTGTTCTGCCTCACAGTTGTTCTGTCCATCTTTTCACTGGCCTTCTTACATTCCTTGAACCTCTTGGCCTGTAGTTGAATGCTGCTCTTGGTAATCTTGTTACAATCATTCTTTCCACGTGTAAAATAATTTCTCTCTATATTCTCAGATTTTCTCATTCAATGGATATATATCTGATCCAATCTTGAGCAGCCTTTTGTTCTTCTAAGGAAGTTCATTTCTGCGCTTTGTATTCTGCTTTGCAATTTTTTGGTCATTACCCAAGTTTCGCTCCCATAAAGTAATGCAGGAACTGCCAATGTTTTATAGAACTTCAATCTAGTATCTCTTCTTGTTTTATCCTTTAATGTTTTATGTATAGTTCCGCATATCATTTGAAACTTCAACAGTTTCATATGTATGTCTCTTTCAGTTTTTGTGTTTATAGTAAAATTACAACCCAAATAATTAAAATCACAAAATGTTTATACTGCAAAACTTCTAGCCTCCACACTGTTGTGTGGACCACACATGCACATGATATAATTAACTGATGATTCTCCATGACTGTCACATCAAACACACAAATGCAACAAGGTTATGATGTTAATTCAGATTACTAAAAAAATACATAAAAATGAAATTTTAACTATAGATTATTAAAAAAAGTCCATTAAATTCATGAAAAAAACTTATAAATGCACCTAAATGTAAAAAAAAAAATTATAGAAAAAATTCATGTTGATGACCTATAAAAACCACATATATGTAATATATATGTCTCAGAATGCACTTAATTGCTAATAAGCATTGATCTGACTTTTCATCAAAATCCGGGGCCTAGTTATTAGAGTCGCAATTCAAATCTGCACTAGAAAGGCTGAAAGAGGCCTTATTTTTCAGGTTTAAATTCTGTCAGATGCTGTAAATCTATGACATAATAACCACAGGCTTCAGTTCCCTTTCAAAAAAATCCATATTCAGAATTTTTAAACAGGTTTAAACAATACAAACCTTGGAACTGGAGACAAACATGGTAATCATGCTGTGGCATGCATTCAGGAGAAGCAACTGAAACAGTAATAATTAAATGAATCTTGATTTCTTCTTACCTCATACTTCTATGTTTGTTTAAACACAGCACTGCAGTATCGGCGACACATTGTCGTCATCATCAGCTGTTTTCACGACTGTCAATTTTTTTCTTTTGCCGGTAATTATCTAGACTGCCATCTGGTGTTCTTTTGAAGGAATTCCTCTTCAAACTGCCATCTGGTGTTGTTTTGAATGAATCATTTCCTAAACTGCTATCTGTTGTATTTTTGAAGAACTTTGTAATCAAGCTTGGTTCTTCCGGAATCTCGAAGTTCATAGTTCTAGTATGGTTTTTTTGAATATATATTTTTTCCCAAACTGTTAAATCCAAAGGTTTTGATAGATGTTTTAAAAGTTTTGCTTCTTTTTCAATCCTATGATGCTCTAATAAACTATGTGCTGCTATAGCTGATTTTTCAATTTCTCCATTCTTCATGTTTCTGAAGTGCTCTTTTTTACGAGTTTCCAAGTTCCTTTTTGTTTTTCCCTATATATATCTTGTTGCAATCCTTGCAATCAATTTGATAAATCCCAGATTTTTTTGTCGTCTGGGGTATTACATTTATTATTAGTTAACAGCAGATTACCCAGGCTGAATTTGTTAATTGGAGCTAATGTTATATTAAAATTTCTGAAAATTTTTTGAAACTTATTATGAACTTCAGGATGGTAAGTGAATTTCTTGAATTTTACATCTTTCTTGGGACCATGATGTAAGGTGGTATATTCCTGTAACTTTTTTTGTTGTTGGAATTTCTTTAATTTATTCTTTATAATGTCTTCATCGAAACCATTTATTCTAGCAACATGAACAATATGATTATATTCCTTGTCAAAATCTTCTACATTAAGTGGAATATTTAACAATCTGTGTAATAGACTATTGAAAATTGCATGTTTTAATCATTTGGCACACAAACATGCAATTTTCAATAGTCTATTACACAGATTGTTAAATATTCCATTTAATGTAGAAGATTTTGACAAGGAATATATCATATTGTTCATGCTGCTAGAATAAATGGTTTCGATGAAGACATTATAAAGAATAAATTAAAGAAATTCCAACAACAAAAAAAGTTACAGGAATACACCACCTTACATCATGGTCCCAAGAAAGATGTAAAATTCAAGAAATTTACTTACCATCCTGAAGTTCATAATACCTAAGTTTCAAAAAAATTTCAGAAAATTTAATATAACATTAGCTCCAATTAACAAATTCAGCCTGGGTAATCTGTTAACTAATAATAAATGTAATACCCCAGACAACAAAAAATCTGGAATTTATCAAATTGATTGCAACAGGATATTTATAGGAAAAACAAAAAGGAACTTGGAAACTCGTAAAAAAGAGCACTTCAGAAACATAAAGAGTGGAGAAATTGAAAAATCAGCTATAGCAGCACATAGTTTATTAGAGCATCATAGGATTGAAAAAGAAGCAAAACTTTTAAAACATCTATCTAAACCTTTAGATTTAACAGTTTGGGAAAAAATATATATTAAAAAAAAAACCATACTAGAACTATGAACTTCGAGATTCCGGACGAACCGAGCTTGATTACAAAGTTCTTCAAAAATACAACAGATAGCAGTTTAGAAAATGATTCATTCATAATAACACCAGATGGCAGTTTGGAGAGTAATTCCTTCAAAAGAACACCAGATGGCAGTCTAGATAATCACCGGCAAAAGAAAAAAATTGACAGTCGTGAAAACAGCTGATGATGACGACAATGTGTCGCTGATACTGCAGTGCTGTGTTTAAAAAACATAGAAGTATGAGGTAAGAAGAAATCACGATTCATTTAATTATTATTAATTGAACCTCATAATGTTAAAAATTCCCAAATTTAATATATAAACTGAAACAGTGCTTCAATAGCACTATTGATAACATGAGATTATCCAGTAATATCTCGATAAAACTACCAGATTTTTTTGGAAGTACAGAATCATACATTTCAATATATTATCATTAATGGTATGGGCAATAGCAAGCAAGCCGAAGCAAATTTATCCCTGCATATGTTGAATAACAGACAATTGCATGCAAACTTCTGTTTGTCACATGCTGTATGAGTTTTCTCTGCTACAACCGAAGCTCACTTTGGATATCACTTGCATTTTAGACTACTATACAGAGGTGAAGATTATACATGAAAAATAGGGAGAGAAAAAAAAAACATGAGTGACTGCTGAGTGTCAATTCAATGCTAAACAAAATATTTCAAAAGTTTAATATGTTTGTGTATACA
This sequence comes from Diploptera punctata, assembly GCA_030220185.1. Lineage (NCBI taxonomy): Eukaryota > Metazoa > Arthropoda > Insecta > Blattodea > Blaberidae > Diploptera > Diploptera punctata. Next base: position 1,386,172 of record JASPKZ010002692.1, on the reverse strand, counting down.
ATTTTTATGAGTGGGAAAGATTATTTTCAGCAATGAAGAGAATCAGAAGCTACTCTTGAAATTCTAGTGGAGAAGATAGACTCTTGGGATTATTTCAAATGAAGCGGGCCTATTAAACGAACTTAGAAAGAAGGAACAGTTCTTTGATGTAACGGTTACCAAATCTACTTCCCAGGAGTACAGTATGCAATCTTTCAATTCTAGTTGATCTTGACAAGATTATTGTTATATATAAATTTAAAGATCCTGAAAAGTTGTGAATAAATTTATGGAAGAGCAGTGTAAAAATCTTGGTTATAGCAGGTTAAAACATTAAATTTTTTATTGCAGCAATGAATAAAAATGGATTGTAAAAAATTACTGTAAGGGAGTACTTAATTTGTAAAAAAACATCATATGGCTCCATAATAAATTTAATAGCTAATATTCAGAACCAAAATGCACGTATAATTGCATTTCCAGGTTTCTGGAGAAGCATTAGTTCTCAGGTCTATGAGTGAAACCTGGAATACATTTGTTCATCCATGCTTTTAAATTTGGATATCTAACTTCTCCGGTGGAATATTTGATTTCATCAGGGCATTAACTATGTCATACATAGCATTTTTCTCAGTTTTTAATTTTTTTGCATTGCTGATAGTATCAGATTAAGACAACTGTTGTATATTGTCTGTAGTTTCCTCAGCATATAAATATATATAACATTTTGTGTTTGGAAGCCTCCTGCACATGCTTCACATATTGATATATAAATTCACATATGAATTTTCTATAGCCCAATCCATTATTAATTGCAGTGTTGACACATCATAACTTTATTCTTGGTGTCAAATATATACAACTCTTCACTTTAAAACTTCTTTTGGCATTCATATATATTCACAGTTTTCTGCATCTTTAAACTTTATCTGTCTAATGAAATATAACTGTTCTATGTGTTTTTAGCATGGGCACTCAATATAAAATGTCCACCTAAATCGCTCTTCTTTTTAAAAATATGAACATTGATTACTCTCATAACATTGAATTGATTGTAGTTTAATTCTGAGTACAAGTCGAGATATACATGAACATATATATATAAGCAGAAGAGTGCATAATTGTATAGCTGAGACAAGATATACTGATTATCTTCTTATTAACATTTCAAGATAGTGACTTGGCATCATCGGTCATCACATGATACAAGCTTTACAATATGAACTAAAACAAGATTACTATAAAATTCATTATTTTGTGAGTAATTTTGTATAAAGGCTGAAAAATATGGAATTTTGTACATAAAAATTTGCAGATGTAAAAATAATTTATTTTGATTGATAATGTTATACACAAAATTTCAACTTTTTTTTTTTGCATTCATGAAATTTCAGGGTTCCTATACATATATATATATATATATATATATATATATATATATATATAACTAGTATCAGTTGTGATTTTTATAAAATTACAAACCTCCCATCGATTTACTGTTGTTCACTAAAAAATTATAACATTCAGTGCTTCGGCTATCTGAATGATCAGCACTGTAACCACTAATCCACCAGGACCAACAATATATCGCAATAAAAAGGGGACTTATTTTTAAAGTAAAAAAAAACAAAACTGAAAATATGTAGTCTGAAGAGAGTAATTAAAATTAATTTATTTTTGTTTTACTATGTATACATAATAAAAATACAACTGTGAAATATGTAAAGGAGCAAATGTTCTTACTTGGCTACAGTTCAGTTCCTTATACCTCAACTTGCACAATCATGTTTATTTCTGGCCATAGTAGTATTTAAATATATTAAAGTAAAGTAAAGTGATCCCACAACAGACCCGGAGGCCCTTGGGGTAGTAGGAGGTTAAGGCTCCCACTTTTTCTAGACAATCGGCACTTTATGTCAGCCGGGTTGTCAGCCCTGCGTGACGGCCGCCTTTACCCCCAGAACAAGCGTCTGGTACTCATTTCCGTTAGAGGCTGAGTCGACCCCAGGGCCATAGTGCCGCCAGAGGGTTTGGGTCAGTTTAAAAATCCTGATCCCAACGGGACTTGAACCCTCGACCCTCCGGCTTGTAGCTCAGTGCCTTGACCACTACGCTACGGCGTACCCCATTTAAATATATTAAAAAAAAAAAAAAAAAAAAAAAAAAAAAAAAAAAAAAAAAAAAAAAAAAAAAAAAAAACTATTTGTGTGAAGTATTTCTGAATATAATCATGCATGACATTTTCCACTATAGACTATTTAACTATAAAATTATTATGACATAAATTTATAACACAAATGTTCAAAACCAGACATGTCCACTTTTGTAAAAAAAAGTTTTACATTTTTCTTATTATTTTTGTAAAGCTTCTACTCTTATTGATAATAAGCTAACTGTAATATTTTCCAACTAAAAAGTTTATTGCACACAGTTTTCGATAATACATGTGTGTTTTCCAATCGGCTTTTAATGCTAGATAGGTTGATAGCATTAATGTAGTCTATTTTCAATTTATTTACACTTGCAGACATTAAACATCTCGGATCTAGGATCGATGTTTACTTGCAATGGAAGAAACATGTAATGTTTCCCGTTCCTGGATGTTCAGATAATAAAAAATGGTAATGGAGAAATTTAACATACAGTTTATAGAAAACTCACACACACAGACTAGTATTTACATAAGAACTCGAATCACCACCCAAGTCAAAAGCGAGATGTCATAAAGATACTGTTCAAGAGAGCTAAGAAGTTATGCCAACCGCAACATCTTAACCAAGAACAGCATCATTTTTTTTAATTCTTTCCGGAAAAATGGATATACATCTAAAGAAATAAGACAAACCATAAATCCACAAAAGCCACAACACAGAATAGATAATATGCCTATGGTTGGCATAGCACTCTTGTCATATATACAATGGGTCACATCTTATTGGTAAACTACTATAGAAACACAAAAAAAAATTTATAGGTCTATACAAAAAATAGAAAATTATCTTCACTCAGCAAAGGATCTCTGACTACTCCTCTCCACTTGCAGCGTGTATCGGCTTCCACGTTTGGGTGGAAATCATATACAGAAGCGTAAAAAAAAAGTATTCTATTCTATAACGTTCTGCCTGTGGGCAGGACTTTCACTGCAATCATAGCATTTTGATGCTACGCTTCTTCTTCCTTCCAAGTATTAGGCCAAGTCCTGTAACAATCCTATACAAAATTTTCCCTCCAGCATTTCATAGGACTGCCAAGAGATCTTCGTCCTCTTGGTATATAATTCTAAACAGCTTTGGGGATCCGATTTGAACTCATTCTTTCAAGATGGTGTTTCCAATTTAGTTGGTACTGTTTAATATATTCCAAAATTGGCGTAGTCTTCAATTCTTTTAAGAAATCAGTGTTCCTTTTCCGATCCCATCTGGTGTAACCTGCTGATGCTATGCTTTGCAGCTTTACTACGGAATTATAGGTGTGATAGTTTCCTGTTACTCTCCACACCAGTGAAATGATGATGATGATCGGATGATTTTCGGGGACTGTTGGCCCTAGGCTTCGTAACATTTGTCTTACAGGTGGGAGAAAAACCTCGAATAAACCTCACCCAGGAGCCTGTCCCGACCGGGAATTGAACCTGGGCCCACTGTCTGACAAGGCAGCATGCTACCACCGAGGCCACAGCTGTAGACAGCCATCCGTTTATCGGAATGAAGAAGAAAGTGCAGACCGGGTAAATAGAAAAATTGGCTGTAGCAAAACATGCTATTATGGAAAACTGACATCGGATTCTGTATGAAGATACTCAAGTTTTAGCCATAGCATCTTGTTATTTCCCTAGACTAAACAAGAGGCCATAAAAATTTATAAACACAAGGACATTTTCAATACAGAAAAGATGAAAGTATAAAACTGGTATTACACATTAAATAATAGACATATAAGCCTACTTAATAAAGATGAGACAGAACCAAACCAATCAGATGCTTGACTGATGACTATCCAATCAGCTTCGACTTCGTCCAGCCATTCAGGGACCAACAGTCTATAGCTCATACACAGCTGAGCTTCCGATTAGGGAACACCACCTAGAAAAATTCACCACTAAAAATGCCCTCCATAGTCGAGGGAGAAACACCAGCTAAGAACCAAAACCCTATAATCCAGAAGCTTTTAATACAATGACATCCGGCCATAAAAGCCTGCATTCTACATGTAATGTTTAGGTTGCCTGACTTTTATTATTCTATTCCTTGAGCCTTATTTACAAAGCGAAGTAACACAAAAATGTAAGTACATTATAAATTTCATTGTGAATGTCATAATTTGGATGTTCATATAACAAATCTTAACCAACAACTAACTCATTGCCACTATTGAACCAGTATAGGTTCATGACCATGAAGACATAACCTCTCCATACATCCCAATCCCAAGCTACTGTTTTCCATCCCATGTATAATTTACTTCTCTCAAATCATTGTTAATGTTAATCTCCCTCATTTTTGGTGTACCAACTAGGAACTTTCCTTCTGGATTTCATAAAGGAGTGTTGATGCCCATCTTTCATTCCTTATTTATGAATATGTCATACTCATCGCAATCTATAGGACTTTATTGCTTTTATTGCATTTGGTTTCCCATAAAGATCATGTAGCTGACTGTTATATAGCCTTCTCCACTCATTTGTGTATTCATCTCTTTGACTCAAAACTTGTTCTATTTATTCTCAAATACACATAATCTTTTCTTCCTTCCTTAATGTAAGAGTCCGTGTTTCTCATTCATATAATATAACTGGAAGAATAACAGTTTTATATATTTTCAGTTTACCTTTTCTTTTTTAGAGAAGTTGGGATGTTAAAGAGTCTCTCTCTAATGCATAATAGCATGCATTACCAGAATTAGGCCTATGTTTAATTTTCTTCTGCACTTCTTTCCTTTTGTAATTACAGTACTTAGATATTTGAAATCAACCACTTCTTCAAAATTTCCTTCATTTTTCATTAACTGTCCATTTCCTTTCTACATATGACCATGTATTTAGTTTCATCAATAGAACTTTTTAGTTTATGACGTATTATATTTTATTAATAGAGCAACTGATCAGTAAAACATTTAAATGTTTAATATTTAATTTTAGGAAGTTATATTTTGAGGTTATTTTAATTATATTATTTTAGTCTGGACATCTTACCTCAATATTAATTATTGAGGTAAGATGTCCAAATTTAGAGCTATATTAAAACAACAGCATTACCAATGCATAAATCACCCAATCTCATGACATTTTAATAAATCCTGCATACCATTTCAACAGACCACAATATTTTGGATATATATATATATATATATATATATATATATATATATATATATATTGTTTCCAATGCCACCAAGAATAAAAAGTAAAAGCACAAGCATGTTCTAATGACCATTAATATTTAAAGAAAGTGATACTTTGAAATATGGTTTAATTTTTCTTTTCAAAATTAAACTACATCCAATTCTGGTAAGCATTCATTTAAAATGTAACATCAAAATATTACTTATTTTAGGAATTCTCACTATGAGGTATATTCATTAAGGTAGAATTTTTTATCACTCACCTCATATTGTTCTTCTTATTTGACTGTAACTAGTTTCGGAACATAGTTTCTGTTCCATCCTCAGAATCGTCACGACCGTTGTTCTGTCGTCTTGAAGAGCTGTCCTTCTCTCCTTCCATTGGCTGACTGAAAAACCTCAAAACCAGGTCATTCTCACCGGGAATTTCAAAGTTCATCAATTTCTTCTTTTCGCTCTTTTGAATGTAGATCTTTTCCCAAACAGTAAGTTCTTTGGTTTTTCTATTTGTTTTAATAATTTAGCTTCTTTCTCGATAAGATGTTTTTCAGACCATGCATGGGCAGCCACTGCAGATTTTTCTACTTCCCCTTTCTTGACATTCCTGAGATGTTCTTTCACTCTAGTTTTCAAATTTCTCTCAGTTTTTCCCTATGTAGAATTTCTCACATTCTTCACATTTAATTTGATACAACACACAAACACTTAATAAATTAATGAGTCATTTTAACATCTTACCTCATATTTCATATGAAATATGAGGTAAGATGTTAAAATGACTCATTAATTTATTAATAAGAACCTCATAATGTGTTTCCCAATTTTAACTTTGAACACAAACACTTAACCTAAATTCCTCTCTGTACACAATAAAAGGACACATCATTCACATAACTTTGTCTGCCAAAGTTATGCATAAATTGAAAAAGACCACATTAATGCATTTAACTGCTTAATGCAAAACCCAAAGCACAAAGAGTGCAGAGAACACTTCATAGGAACACACAAACACAGTTAATCAAATCCCTACACAAAAATAAGTGTATGTAATAATAATAATAATGTTTTGACGATTTTTATTATTAATTTAACACTTCTCATAGAAGGATAAATTATATTTATACATAAGAGAAAAATTTGCGTCTAGATCATAACTCGCCTCGGTAGCTCAGTTGGTAGAGCACTTGGCCCGGAAAGCCAAGGGTCCCGGGTTCGAGTCCCGGTCTAGGCGAAAATTTTTCTCTTCAAATATAATAATAATGATTAATAATTAAATTAAACCTCATAGTGTTCTTTCCCTGTGAAAGTTAAATAAATAATAATAATGTTTTATTTATTCTAGCGGAGTTAAGATCATAAGGTCTTCTCTTCCACTCAACCAACACAAATAAACAAGTGTAGGGACTCAAAAGCAGTTTTAAACAGGAAACCTTAAAAAAAACTAATGAACTTTGCAGTGATGCATTAGCAGGATTGTATTTGGGAAGCTAGAGGGAAAACAATGCAGTCATGAATGTATAAGGCTACCACAAAAGAAGTAAACAACTTTAACATTCTATAAAACAAAAATTATTTATAGTACCTGAAAGCACTTTGCACTATTTTATAGTGCAAGTCTAGATTCTGAACTCACAAATATTCAATGTGTTCTGTATATTATTACATTTTTAAAAGGACATGTCTGATACTGAACATTCATTCCTCATTTGTTCTTACAGCTAAACACTCCACATATCAAACTTTAAGATGAAAAAGTAGTGAGCACCTTTAGACACATGTTAGCATCAGGTTTCTCCTGTTCCACACGCGGGGCAGGTTGTGGTTCTGGAGGTGGCAAAAGGGGAATGTCGACAGAACTGCTGATTCTTCTCCCTCGTTTGCTTGGCCCAGTGCTACCACCCCGTGGTGTTCGCATGCCTCGTTTTCTCCCTCTATTCACTCTGTTCTCAGGCAAAACTTGAGGTTCTGGGTCATCAACTTCAGATTCTGTAGCTGTAAATATTACTGAATTGTTAATATATTCTACAAGAAATGTTAATATTTGTACATTATATTACCCACATTATATTACCTGTGAGTTCAGATGGTTCATGAACTCTTCTAATCCTTTGTTTACAAGTTCATAAAGTGCCATTCACACATCCACACCTAATGACTTACAAGACTTTTGTTAAAATTATGTCCCGAAATGCTATCCAAAAAGCTTACCATCAGAGAAAAAAGAAAAGTTGTTAATATAGTGAAGAAACCCCTTAATTGTAAGTGAATCTGAAACAGCAGCACAGATGCATGAAGATTTGAGGAAAGATATTCATCCACAAACAGTGAAGAGAACTGTTCATCAGGCTGGGTACAATGCCAAGCACTAAGAAAAAAGTATGTATTTCTAAGGTTAATAAAAATAAAAAAAAATCTCAATTTAACATGAATTTGTGGAAAAGGATTTCGAGTTCTGGAATGAATTCATATGAGAGTAAATTTTAGGCCTAGGTGAGGAGAAAGCTAAACACAGAATTGGAACAGAAGAATATTCAGCCAACAGTGAAAATGACCCAAAGCTGATAGTGTATGGCAATGGATCATCTGAAACATACCTCATACTTTGCAGACATCATCCCAACATCCTAGAGTTAGTTAGTTAAATCCTATAGAACATTTATGGGATCAACTGGAGAGACAAATCCGGAAACACCACAAAACCAGAAAGACATTAAGATTAAATTAAAATACTTCATACCTCACCTCACATCCAGTCTTCTAATTATACTGCAGTTTCAAAGCCTTGGCATTACTAGAGATGAAGCTGCCAAGGCTTTGAAACTGCAGTATAATTAGAAGACTGGATATGAGGTGAGGTATGAAATATTTTAATTTAATCTTAAATTAAACCTCATAGTGATTTTTTTCCTATAGAAGTTCAGGAAGACATTGTTCATGCACAAACTTCTGGAGGTAAGGCATAAAATTGGACAAAATATCACAAAGTTCATCCTTTGCCTTCTGATTGAAAGAAGTTATTCACAGAAAAGGATGGGCAACACAATTTTAGATATTGACTTATTTATAATTTTGTTCAATTTTTTACAATTTTGTCCTTTTACTTAACAGCAAAATTGTTATGTTTTTTAATAGAATTACGAGTATTATTCTTTCTTTTGGATACATGGCAAAATATAAGATATAAAATTTATGTTAACAAAAAAACTAGTGAAGTATCTTTATTGGATTCCTATCCAAAGCCAATTTCAAATGATAATCTCAATAATTATTCTAATGCTTTTGTCCACCATTGTATAAATTTCATGCTGCTGAAATTATCAGATATTGTTGGTGGTAAATTAGCTGCTGCTTTTCTGTATACAATTCATTTTAAAATGAACATTAGATTTCCAACCTATCAAAAGATGGCCTCAGTGAAGGAGACGAATAATATTAAGAGAAAGGAGTATAATGTCTCATATAGTAGTTATAATTCTGTACATTAATTTCCCACTGATTTATTAATATAATAAAATTGGGAATTTTTACATTATGAGGTTTTCTTAATAAGAATCAAATGAATCATGAATTTCTTACCTCATACATCTATTTTTTTTAATACAGCTGAAGATGGAAAAGATGTATTTACGATACTGCAGTTCTGTGTTAAAAAAACATAGGCGTGTGAGGTAAGAAGAATTCACGATTCACTTGATTCTTATCCCACTGATTTCATTATCATGTATTGTAGTTAGAAGCTTTGGAGTTTCAGTAATCATAGTGCAAAATTAAATTAATGGTTTCTGTGAAGAAGTTTTAAAATTTTCTCAAAAACTGACTCGAAAAATAATATATAAATTATATTACATATCCTAATATGGGGAAATGAAAATTAATTTAATCTTGTTATACTAAATCATGTGTCCATAAGTTGCACTTGTAAAAAATTCAGGTCGATACTTGCATAAACTAGAATGCTATACAGTAATTAAGACATTTTGTCTGTACATTCTTAACTCTTGAGTCTGTAATCACTGACAGTGGGGCTCAGAAGCCTTGAAACATATGTTTAACAAAAAAACCATGAGGTAAGGATGTACAGACAAAATGTCTTAATTATTAAACAATTAAACAAACCTCTTAATGATACTTTTTATAGATAGATAGATCATCGGTTGATTAATGTCTTTGACATCGTCCGATTCCTAATAGCCAATTTTGTCGGTCCATCCAATCTCCTGGTTGTAGATGTTTCTCCTTCATATATAACCATATTCCCTGACTCCAGGAGGTTTTAGGTCTTCCTCTGCTTCGTCTTCCCTCAGGTTTCCATTCCAAAACAGATTTTGGTAGTCGATCCTCTTCCATTCGCTGGACATGTCCGTACCATCTTAATTGCTGAGTTTTAATATAATCTAAAATAGTGTCTTCAATCTTCATTTTCTCCCTTATAACTGAGTTTCTAATTTTTTCTCTTCTTGAAATTCTTGCGGCCCTTTGTATAAAATCCATTTCCGTTGCCAAAAGGTACTTATTTGTTTTTGTTGTTAATGGCCAAAGTTCTGCTCCATAAGTAATGATGCTTTTAACAATTGTATGATATATATTCATTTTATTTTTATTACTTATATTTTTATCCCACAATATTCCATTGAGGCAAGCAATTGCTTTAAGACGTATGGGAATTAAAACTATAATAATTAAAGCTATACAAAATTTATATGACAATTGCATGTCTAAAATTAAAATTGGCAGTAAATTGTCACATGGTTTTACGATAAATAAAGGTCTTCGTCAACGTTGTTGTCTATCACCAACTCTGTTTAAAATATATGTACATGAAATATTAAAGAATTGGAGGAGAAAATGTTCAAGCATGGGAATTCCTATTTCAAACAACAAAACTTTATACAACTTACATTTTGCAGATGATCAATTGTTAATTGCACAAGATTATGAAGATTTAGAATATATGACTAGAAAAGTAATAGAAGAATATGAAAAATGGGGTTTAAATTTAAACATGATACTTTTTATTCTATTTTAAAATTCTATACAGTACTTTTTTTAGTTTTCTCAAACTTTGTTTTTTGTACTTGGTAACCTTTCATTTTGATTCTTTATTACATGTATCCAGCCATGGCTGGTGACACAAGCCCTTTGCTTACTTATAAGTCTTATGTTTTAGGATCCTTTTTTGAGGACTAATGTTACAAGCACAAAACACTTTTCATTTTGCATCATGAAGTTAGTTTTTTTTTGCAAATGCCCCCAGGTTGTGTTTCGACATTCCTGGTGTTCTCTCCTGGCATGGCATACTTGTAACCCACTTCTGAGGATGGTGCGCCTGGAAGGCAGGGTTACATTGCCCCAATGATATGATGGGTGATGATTATAGTGGTGTGCCAGGATAGTCCCCAATCCTAAGCTTAATCTAAGATGAATATGAATGATGATTGCGATGACCATATGATTTCGGGGACCGTTTGAGCCTTAAAGTTTTCCTGACATTTGTCTTACAGGTTAGGAAAAACCCCAATAAAATCCTCACCCAGAAAAACTGTCCTGACTAGGGATCGAACCCGGGCCCGCTGTGTGAAAAGCAGCATGCTACCTCGAGACCACAGCAGTGGACAAGAAGTTAGAATTTAAAGTAGTACATATTTTTAGATCTTATTTTACAGTTTTTAAAGCCTGCATTAGCTGCCTAAATCTAAATTTTTAGTGCCTTAAAATTGAAGATGTACATATAATATTCAAATCTGGACATGATGCAAAATTTACCATCATTCTGCTCCATGGACGTTTGTGACTGTGCTGTAATTGTAGAGGGAGTTAAAGCTGCTTCCAGATCAACTGCAGGTTCTTCTAATTCTGAAGCCATTTTTAATGCCATTTGTAGCATATCTTCACCAAAGGTGTTGCTTGTATCTACAGCTTCAGGACTGAAGCCACCTTCAGCAGCAGAACTCCCTGCAATCAATTTTAATAAAATTTAATTTTAACAATAGTTAAGGAGATTTTAAATTATGAATCACTCCAAGAAAATTACTTTCAACAACAAGAACAACTGAATTCATTTATTTCTTGCATTTTACACAGCCACTTAATACTGTCACAGCAGTATGTCAACTAAATGTTATAAAAAATAATTTATTGAACCCCGCCGTTATAAGCCCCCCCCCACATTACAGTGCCTCCTTTGCACTATGCCAAACAAATCTGATCCTCTTCTAAATACGAGGGTCATACTGAAAGTCGTGAGCAACCTATTGTTAAAATTCAAATTTCAACAATGTAACAAAAGCAACTTTAGGATTGTAATCTACAGACTTTATATCACAACATTGCCGTTTTGTGGCGACATAGCTTCTATCATGTGACCATATGCAGTGTTTCCAAAATGGCAGACATCAATGTTTCGTTTCGACAGCGCGCTGTCATTGAATTCCTTGTTAAAGAGGAACAATCTGCTGTTGATATTCAACAAAGACTTCAATGTGCTTACGGAGACGCCTGCATGGGTGCCAGCGGTGTCAGGAGATGGGTGAAACATTTTAAAGATGGGAACACGAGCATCAAAGATGAGCCTCGTAGCAGTCGCCCACGCTCTGCCTCCACGGATTGCAACAAGGAAAGAGTTGATGCGCTCATTAGAGACAACAGGCGTATCACAGTGAATGAAATCGCTACAAAACTTGCAGTAGGATACAGTGCAGTGCAAGAAATGATTCACAGCTTAGGTTACCGAAAAGTTAGTGCCCGCTGGGTTCCACGTTTATTGAGTGAAGACCACAAACTTCAGAGAAGAACCATCACCTTCTTCAGAGATTTCGAAATGAAGGTGATGATTTTTTGACGAGTATTGTGACAGGTGATGAAAGCTGGTTTCATTGCTACGAGCCTGAAACAAAACGCCAGAGTATGGAATGGCACCACTTGAATTCGCCATCAAAGAAAAAAGCGAAGACAGTGCAATCTGTTGGGAAAGTTATGGGCAGTGTCTTCTGGGATGCGCAAGGTTGCATTCTGGTTGAATTTCTTGAACCTGGACAAACCATAAATGCTGCACGCTATATCCATACACTTGTGAAGCTCCGTCGTGCATTGCACGACAAACGCCCTGGAAGGAAGATCATTCTGCAACATGATAACGCGCATCCTCACACTGCTCGTGCCACTGTGGAGAAGATCAGGACATTTGGGTGGGAAACTCTTCCACATCCTCCCTATAGTCCTGATTTGGCATCCTCCGACTACCATATTTTCGGTTCTCTGAAGGAGCAGTTGAGAGGCCAACGCTACGAGACGCTGGAGGATATTCGGAAAGCAGCGCGTCAGTGTCTTTGAGCAGCTGGAACGGACTTCTATCATAAGGAAATTTTCAAGCTTGTAGAACACTGGACAAAATGTGTGCAAAGAAATGGAGACTATGTTGAAAAGTAGCACAAAGGTCTGTAGATTAACATGGTGTACTTGGTTTGTCTAAAATAAATATTATGATTGTTTAAAAAAATGTTGCTCATGACTTTCAGTATGACCCTCGTATATGATTACATCCATCATGGCATTTCTGGTACTTGCAAACCTCGTTATGCAAGTGTGGGGCTCATCTTATTAAAGTTTAAAACAAAATTTAAGAAGAAGATGAGGTGAGGTGATAAAATCTTACTTAGATAAGAATTTCCAGAGTTTCTTCATGTTTATACAAATACTGTCAATAACCAATGTGTGATGATTGTTTAAAACCTCAGAGACATTTCTGAATTGCCCTTTATATGTACATTTTTTTTAAACACAATGCTTACCTCCTGGAACCTCACTGACATCACCTGCACCATTGCCTCCATCATCACTTTCAGAATCAGAATTTTCTCCTTTCTTCTCACCAGCCACCATCTCTGCCATCATCAGTAATTCTGCTTCAAATGGATCTGTTGGTATCTTCTCTTGAATTCTCTATAAATTAAAATGGCAAATTAAGAGATTAGAAGAGAAACAATAAATGCTCTTATGAAGAGAGAATTCATAAATAAATTCTAGAGTAGTAATTTTTTGTAACAAAGAAATTTTCAAATGAAAAAGGTGTTAAGCATTTATGGAAGGTATAGTTTTTCTCAAGATCCATATAGACTCATCTATAATTCGGCTGACCTACTGGTCTCTTCCTCCTAATCTCAACTCAGTATTCGTTCTTTTAAAGTGGCCTTACAATCTTATTCTATGGAAAGAAACCATCTCCTCCGTTGTCCAGCTTTTGTAGAAGAGACCAGCCTTTCTGCTAAATATTGGAGTGCAAGAGAGCGAATGATTTCATTATCAAGTGCTCGACATTAGATACCAACCAACAATCTTATTCTACTATCATCCGTTTCATCTTTTATTTTATCTTATTTCAAAATTTCTCTCACTTAAATGTTTTGTATTGTATCTCTTCTGATTTTTCCAAGCCTGCTTATTAAAAACTTTCCTTAATTTATACTTAAATCCTTCTTTATTACTTTCTGTGTTTGTATATAGTTATGATACATTTGTGCCATAAGTAAATAGCATACTATTGTACTGTAGGCCAAAAAAATTGTTTAAACAGAGAAAATTTGAATTAGGATATAACATTTGAAGAGAAAAATTATACGCTCAGACAAGGGCTTCAACCCAGGATCTTCGGCTTTCTAGGTGAATGTGCTACCTGAACACTCCAATCTAAATGCAAATTTTCTCTTATAGATTGTTAATTCCCGAGCATTTGCTCGATTAAGCAAATGGCAGCTCTTTATTTATGAAGACATTTATTGGGTATTTAAACACTACTTTACAAAGCCAGTAGGGCTTCTTTCAATGTTTTTATTATTAATTTAATACTTCTCACTGAAGGACAAATTATATTTGAAGAGAAAAATTATATGCTCAGACCAGGCTTTGAACCCCGGACCTTTGGCTTTCTAGGCCAATGATCTACCATTGAACTACCCGAGTACTCCAATCTAAATGCAAATTTTTCTCTTATACATTGTTAATTCTCAAGTGCCGAATGCTACGAGCATTTGCTCGATTAAGCAAATGGCAGCTTCTTATTAAAAAGACATCTATTGGGAATTTAAACACTACTTTATAGGATATTACATATTCGTATAATCTACAATACATTTTATTTATTTTTAAAATCTTACCTTAATTTCCTTCATAATGCCAGTTGCAGAATTCCGAGTGGTAGGTATAAAAATTGGAACAGGAACTGGTAATGGAAATGGTACAGGTACGGGAAATGGACTGCTGTACATGTGCATTGGACATGGAACATAGATTGGTACTGGCACTGGAATTAACACTTTCTTGCTAATTGAATCATCTGAAAGAGAGAGAAAAACACAAATCACTTACAAGATATAACAAATTATAATAGGAAGTAACATTATGAGGTTCTTCTTAATAAATACGGTGATCTGTTTCATCTTACCTTATAAATCATTGTGTTCTTTTGCACTTATTTCAATATGCTTGCATACTGGCCCTGGATGTAGACTTCCAGGGCCGACAACATAAAATTCAACAGTCTGGTCAAATTGACGATGATATGCAAGCATAATGAAACATTTCCAAAGGAACACAATGATTTATGAGGTAAGATGAAACAAACTCACCTTATTTATTACAAGATATAAAATCTGCACACTAAAGGATGAGTGTATATTTTAATTGAATTATATAGGAAATAATGTCACTATGAGGTATATTTTAAAATTTAGAATAAATTGTAACTAGAAGATAAGATGTGAGGTGATAAAAGATTTATTTTAATTTTTGCATATTTGACTGTTTAAGTGGTGCATGTTGAATGAGAGATGTGAAAGGAAGGGAGAAGATTAAAGCTGATACTGGCTTGTAGTCTATTCCTGTTAAAAACACACCAGAGAATGGCTATAATTCTTCTTTACATGTGTTTATCATTCTACACCTCCTAAACAACTGGACCGATTTTGATGAAATTATTTGTGTGTCTGATTGGGTCCATTGATGGTTTAGATTCACAATTGAGCCTTCTAAAACCATTATATGTAGGAGTTCACATGAAGTGAAAATTTAAAAATCACTCTAGCGATCACAATGTTTGATGTTTCACAACAAAACTCAGTATATCCTATTAATATAAACTGAGGTAGGTATTTTATTTGAAGAGAAAATTTTTTGCCTAGACCGAGACTCGAACCCAGGAAAGTAGGTATTATCAAAAAATAAACGAAATCCAACAGAAGTAGAGGTTTACTTGAAATCCGATATTAAAAACTGCCTCAATAACTGGACCAATTATGATTAAATTTTTTGTGTCCGTCTGATTGGGTCCCTTGATGGTTTAGATTCATCCTCTAAAACCACCTGAGTTCACCTGAAGTGAAAATTTTAAAACTGCTCTAGCGGTCATGTTTTTCTATGTTTTACAATGAAACTCAATCTATCCTATTAAAATAAACCAAGGTAGGTATTATCAAAAAATGAGCGAAACGTGACAATTAGAAGTGGAGGTTTACTTGAAATCCGAAATTTAAAAATGCATATATGACTGGACTGATTTTGATGAAATTTTTTGTGTGTGTTTGAGTGGGTCCTGGATGGTTTAGATTCACAAATGGACCTGGTAGGTGGCAGTACAATCGGGCTATAGGAATCTTTTTATGTCAGATATGTAGTCATCAGCATTACTGACATATTCTGCATGACAACACTGTGATGTCATACGCATTTTTTGAGCCATAACAGATGGCAGTGAGGAGTTTTCTTGCAAACTTATTAATAAGCAAATTTTATGGTAAAAAAGTAACATTTTTATCGTCCAGCCATGACACGAGAATAGAACGTTCGGGCAGGATGTCTGCCGGGTCCACTAGTATACTGTATAATCCTAAATACACCCACACTTTTTTTATTACATTATTGACTTTCAACACTGGATGCTTATTTTATTCAAGCCTTCATATCGTGGACTCAAAATACATTGTTGCAAAAACGTGTAAATTGCAACAGCAATTTCACGTCATGCAACTTGACAATGCCTGCAATTCTTGCATTCCTTTTAACAAAACCATGCACACATGATATGCCACATCAGATCATTCCCACTTGAGCTTGCAATGAAGTCAGAAATAATGAATTCTAGAAAGGATTTGCGATCTTATACTGTTAGTGAGAAACTTATAGCAAGTTGTAATGTCAGATGTTGTAATATCAGAAATTGTACTGCTGGCAGAAAGTATTATATTAATGGATTGTGTATTTATGATTAGAGGAAGAAAAAGGAAATGCTACTAAAAAGTGAGGGTTACTGCAAAGTTTGACCGGTAAGATGTACTCGATTCACCTTATTTATTAACATTTCTCACTGATTGACAAATTACATTTAAAGAGAATAATTTAGGGTTGCAAAAGATAGTGAAGTGCATTTTATATAACCTCTCCTATCTAAATCTGGTGGTGCAACCTTGCAACCTGCCTAAAACAAGCAGGGCTCTGGGGACCGAGTCACGGTGGTATAACCATTCCACCAAGATACAGAGTAAGTGCTGTATCATAATCGCACCTGTCCAGAGGCCTAAGGTGGCAACCCCACCACTGGACTTGCTCACTTCAAGCCAGTAACCTGTTGTGAGGACTAACCTTACTAAAAAAGTCTCAAAGAAGATGTAAAAGGACTGCTCTAAATGATGACGACCCAAGCTTGTTAAAGGAGACGAATTGGAAAAAGAGAAATATAATGAATTTTGCCACTTGGAGCATCCGCAGTATTACTAATAAAGATGATCAATTAGATGAAAACTTAAATCGGAAAAAAATTCATATAGCAGTAATATCAGAAACTAAGAAAAAATTAAAGGGTACAAAAGAAACCAAATTTACATTCAAATCTATAGTGGAGTTGATAGAAATATCAGAACAAAAGCGGGCATAATGATTATGGTTCATCACAAATCCCTCAAACAATGAATTCATAGTTACACCTACTGTAAAGTAAAGTAAAGTGATCCCCACAACAGGCCCGGAGGCCCTTGGGGTAGTAGGAGGTTAAGGCTCCCACTTTTTCTAGACAATCGGCACTTTATGTCAGCTGGGTTGTCAGCCCTGCGTGACGGCCGCCTTTACCCCCAGAACAAGCGTCTGGTACTCATTTCCATTAGAGGCTGAGTCGACCCCGGGGCCATAGTGCCGCCAGAGGGTTTGGGTCAGTTTAAAAATCCTGACCCCAACGGGACTTGAACCATCGACTCTCCGGCTGGTAGCTTAGTGCCTTAACCACTACGCTACGGCGTGCCCCCGTTACACCTACTGGGATGAAAGAATTATTCAATTATGGATCAAAACTTTCAGAGGATATTTAAGTATTATTGGTTTATATGCTCCAGTAAAAGGTGCAGAAGATGAAAATATAAAATGCCATAAAAAATTACATATTATGGATAAAATACCTAAATCAGATTATTTATTACTTATGGGAGATTTAAATGCACGAATTGGCAGCATCAAAAGAGGAACACACATAGGCAAACATGGAGAAAACACAATAAATAAAAATGGAGAAAGATTAACTGATTTTGTTATGTATAATCATTTAAAAGTTATGAATAGTCACTTCAAACACATTGACAGTCATAAATATACCTGGGAAGCAAGAGGACAATGGTCAATAATAGATTATGTGATAGCAAATAAGAAATTAGCAAATATTATACTAGACACGAGCGTATTCTGAGGTTTTGAAATTGAATCAGACCACCATATGCTAGTTGCTCTGGCACGATTTCCTCCAAGATGGTATAAGAAGAAATCATTTATAACACAACCCACATACACATACAAGGTGCAACTATTAAATGATCCTAATATCAGCTGGCTTTACCAGAAGAGGTTATCAAACTTACTCACCGTAGAAATTGGCAACACTATAGAAGAAGAATGGACCAATCTAAAATATATGTTAAACACAGCAGCCAATGAAAGTATAGGAAGAAAGAAGAGATGGACAAGAAGACATGGCTTACGGAAGTGGGATGAAAACCTCGCCAGAATTATTAATGATAAATGAGAAGCATATCGAAAATATCTATCAACTAGAACACTTGCTGACGAAATAGATTACAAACAGAAAAGAGCAAAAAGAGTAGTTAGAAGATATCACAGAGAAAATTGGAACAATTTTGTTACCCAATTGGAAACGGACATTACAAGACCAAATCCAAAAAACAAATAAAATACTAAGGCAATTAAATGGAGAGCTACATGAAAGAGTTAAACTAAATACAATTCCTTTAGAAAATTGGATAGAATATTTTCAAAAGTTATGGCTGCAAAAAAACGAAATTTTAAATCTCGTAACTTCTAACAATAATTACATAGATGCTTTTACTTTAGATGAATTAAATACAATACTCGTCCACTGCAAAAATAACAAAACACCAGGCGAAGATGGTATTAACCTGGAATTATTTAAGTATGCCAGCTCTGCCTTCAATGAAAGATTTCTCAATTTTTTAAATAGAATTTATAGCTGTTGTAATCCCACTACACAAAAAAGGAGATATAAATAACTGTGATAACTTCAGAGGAATAAGCCTTTTGGACTCAGGTTACAAAATCTACACCAAGTTGCTCAAATCAAAATTAGCTAATTATTATGACAATTTATTAGATGAAACACAAAATGGATTCCGAAAAGGAAGATCCTATACAGATGGATACTTCACTATTAAAATTCTAATACTGAAACACACATGGCGTTTATTGACTTGAAGAAGGCATTTGACAAAGTAAATAGAAACAAATTATTAGAAATCCTCAAATATGATGGAATCCCAGACCAACTGATAAAAGCTATATATGATATTTATAAGGATAATTACATCCAAGTTAAGATTGAAAACAAAATCTCGGAATGCAGACCAATTAATCAAGGAGTTAGACAAGGATGTGGTCTTTCACCAATACTCTTCATAATATACATGAACTCAATTATTAAAGAATGGAGACTACAACCACATGGCAGTTTACCACTTAATAGATTATATAATTTAGACACCCTATTATTTGCAGATGACATTGTGTTTATAGCGAATTCAGAAGATGACCTACAATGTTCAGTCCACTCTTTTCACCAAATTGCAATAAACTACAACATGGAAATCTCAACAGAAAAATCTAAAGTCATGACTTTCCTAGGAAAAGACCCAGTTTGCAGTAAAATTGTTATTAATAATAAAATATTAGAACAAACCAACACATTTAACTATCTCGGATACCAAGTTATATACGAAGAGGAAAAAGATTTAAGTAAAAAAATTATAAAATTTAACAGAGTAACAGGAATTATAAATAATATTTTCAAGCCAAACACAGTACAGCAACACACACGAACTAGTATTTATAAAACACTGGCCAGACCGATATTATGTTACAGCAGTGAGGCCTGGACAATTCGCAGTGTAGATGAATAAAGACTAACTGCGGCAGAAATGAAATTTATGAGACGTACTGCAGGCTACTCAAGAACAGACCATAAAAGGAATTCTGAGATTCTCAAAGAATTACAAACAGAATCAGTCAAGGAATATGTACAAAAATACAGAAACAACTGGAAATCTCACGTAAGAAGAATGAGCAGAACAAGAATACCATATCAGATCTTAAATTACCAGCCACCAGGCAAGAGATCTTTGGGCAGACCCTTCAAACGTTGGATTGAGATCGTAACAGACCACTAGGTCTAACACATGAAAGGAAGAAGAAGAAGAGAAAAATTTACTCCTAGACTGGGGCTTGAACCACTCAAGGTCTCTAGTTTTATAAATAGTGCTCTTGTCAACTGAGGTACCTAGGCTTCCTATCTAAATTCAAATTTTTCTCTTATTTATGCAATTTCCAAGCGCCAAAGGCTGTGAACCTTTGTCCAACTCACCATCAGGGAGCTTGTTATTTAGAAGACTTTTAATGGGAAAATAACATTACTAGTAAATGATCACAGCCTTTGGGGCTCGAAAATTGTATAAAACACAACAGCTAAAGTTAGGATAAATAATAAACTCAGCAAAGAATTTAAATTTGAAGAGAAACACTTTCGCCTAGACTGAGACACGAACCCGGGACCTTTAGCTTTCCGGGCCAAATGCTCTACCAACAGAGCTACCGAGGCGAGTTCCGATCTAGATTCAAATTTTTTCTTTATACGTTGTAATTCCCTCGTGCCAAATGCTTTGAAACCGTTGCTTCTATCTTTGCATATGGTGGCCTCTTAGTTATGAAGACATTATTAATAGTGAGTGGAGAACATATTTTAATTGACTCACCTCATACATTTTCAATCTCCTTTGATACCGATGGTTTCAGACAAAATCATGTCCCTCTTCAGTCATGGCTTCCACTGATGAAATTCCGTGATTATTATTTCTTTAGTGATGTCACTTCTTGTGCTGCCATCTTTCGTTGGAATTATAAACTTTGTAATTAAATTTCAATGAAAGATGGCAGCACAAGAAGTGACGTCACTAAAGAAATCAACAATCATGGAATTTCATCAGTGGAAGCCATGACTAAAGAAGGACATGATTTTGTCTGAAACCATCAGTATCAAAAAAGTTTGAAAATGTATGAGGCGAGTCGATTAAAATATGTTCTCCACTCACTATTAATGATATAACCTCATAATGTTTACTTCCCAATATTAATTTAAATATAAGAAGACATTAATTGGGAATTTAACACTACTTTATAAAGCCAGTAAGGCTTCTATTAAAATAATTTTTTTTTTCTCCTCAAATATAATTTATCCTTCAGTGAGAAGTGTTAAATTAATAATAAAAACATTAAAGAATTTAAAATTCATCGGAGAACATATTGTGTTTAAACAACTCACCTCATAGGATTCATGCTTCCATGATATCACGATTTCAAACATAGTCATGTTCATCATCAGCCATAACTCCGACTGACGAAATTCTTCGGCCGTCAACTATTCTATTGTCGCCATCTTCAGTGCTGCCATCTATGGTTGAATTTATGAACTTCGAAATCAATGTAATTTTGTTAGGGATATCAAAATTCATTGATCTATTTTTGTTTTTCTGAATGTATATTTTTTCCCAAACTGTCAATTCCAAAGGTTTCTCTACTTGTTTTAAAAGTTTAGCTTCTCTTCCAATGTTATGATGTTCTAATAAACTATGTGCAGCAATTGCAGATTTTTCAATTTCACAATTTTTAATATTTCTGAAATGTTCTTTTGTCCGAATTTCCAAATTCCTTTTTGTTTAGGAAAAACAAAAAGGAATTTGGAAATTATATAAACTTTATATAGGAAAAACAAAAAGGAATTTGGAAATTCGGACAAAAGAACATTTCAGAAATATTAAAAATTGTGAAATTGAAAAATCTGCAATTGCTGCACATAGTTTATTAGAACATCATAACATTGGAAGAGAAGCTAAACTTTTAAAACAAGTAGAGAAACCTTTGGAATTGACAGTTTGGGAAAAAATATACATTCAGAAAAACAAAAATAGATCAATGAATTTTGATATCCCTAACAAAATTACATTGATTTCGAAGTTCATAAATTCAACCATAGATGGCAGCACTGAAGATGGCGACAATAGAATAGTTGACGGCCGAAGAATTTCGTCAGTCGGCGTTATGGCTGATGATGAACATGACTATGTTTGAAATTGCGATATCATGGAAGCATGAATCCTATGAGGTGAGTTGTTTAAACAATATGTTCTCCGATGAATTTTAATGATTATACCTCATAATGTTTACTTTCCAACATTAATTAAATATAAAGAATTTAAAGTTGAATCTGGAGTTAATCAAGAAGATCCCTTATCTGCAACACTATTTAGTTTAGTAGTTGATTCAATTTATATTTGAAAAGAAAAATATACGCCTAGACTGGGGTTTGAACCCAGGACCTTTGACTTTCTATGTCAATGCTCTTCCATCTGAGCCACCTAGGTCTCCAATCTAAACGCGTATTTTTCTCTTACACACAGTTAATTCCCTAACCCCAAATGCTACGAGCCGTTGCTACGATTATTGCAAATGGCGGCTTCTTTATTAAGAAGACTTTTTATTGGGAATTTAAACATTACTTATAAAGCCAGTAGTGCTTCTTTCAATGCGCGTTTAGATTGGAGGCCTAGGTGGCGCAGATGGAAGAGCATTGACATAGAAAGTCAAAGGTCCTGGGTTCAAACCCCAGTCTAGGCGTATATTTTTCTTTTCAAATATAATTTGCCCATCATTAAGGTGTTTAAAAACGAATAATATTAACATTGAAAGAAGCACTACTGGCTTTATAAGTAATATTTAAATTCCCAATAAAAAGTCTTCTTAATAAAGAAGCCGCCATTTGCAATAATCATAGCAACGGCTCGTAGCATTTGGGGTTAGGGAATTAACTATGTGTAAGAGAAAGATACGCTTTTAGATTGGAGGCCTAGGTGGCTCAGATGGAAGAGCATTGACATAGAAAGTCAAAGGTCCTGGGTTCAAACCCCAATCTAGGCGTATATTTTTCTTTTCAAATATAATTTGTCCATCATTAAGGTGTTTAAAAACGAATAATATTAACATTGAAAGAAGCACTACTGGCTTTATAAGAAATATTTAAATTCCCAATAAAAAGTCTTCTTAATAAAGAAGCCGCCATTTGCAATAATCGTAGCAACGGCTCGTAGCATTTGGGGTTAGGGAATTAACTATGCGTAAGAGAAAAATACGCATTTAGATTGGAGGCCTAGGTGGCTCAGATGGAAGAGCATTGACATAGAAAGTCAAAGGTCCTGGGTTCAAACCCCAGTCTAGGCGTATATTTTTCTTTTCAAATATAATTTGTCCATCATTAAGGTGTTTAAAAACGAATAATATTAACATAAAAAGTTGATTCAATAATGAAACATTTAGACCTATGAGGTAATATAAGTACAAAATCTAAACAATATATTGCATACGGAGATGACATATTGATAACAGCAAGGAACATACCAACACTAATAGAAACTTTCCGGTTGCTGAAAGAAAAATCAGTTGAATGTGGATTAATAATAAATAATTCCAAAACAAAGTACTTAAAATGTACAACAAGAAATGAAAAAATAAGTAATCTGAACATCAATGATTACAAATATAGAAGAGGTAAAATCGTATAAATATCTTAGTTCAACTGTAAATGGAAAAAAACTATATAGAGGAAGAAGAAATTGGTGAAAGAACTTCTTTGGGCAATAAAGCTTACTATGTAAATAGAATACTATTCAAAAGTAAACTTGTCTCCAGATTAACTAAAGTTAAACTGTATAATACAGTAATAAGACCGATTGTAACTTATGGCTGTAAAACATGGGTACTGAAGTAGTCTGATAAACAAAAACCATTAATAGTATTAAAAGATTCCGGGCTATGTGGCCGTGGTCTATAACTGGCGTTTCTTCCAGACGTTTCTCCCTCAACTGCGGAGGGAAACAACAGCTGGAAGCGCTCGCCACTGAAGATGCCCTCCGCAGTTGAGGGAGAAACATCTGGAAGAAACGCCAGTTATAGACCACGGCCACATAGCCCGGAATCTTTTAATACTATGATTACCGGCCGTGAAAGCCTACATTCCACAAAAACCATTAATCTTTGAAAGGAAGATCTTACAGAGAATTTTTGGACCAATTAGAGAAAGTGATGGCACATGGCGTATACGAATGAACTCTGAATTAAATAATCTAATAAGAAATAAAAATGTAATAAAACACATTAAAGCTCAAAGACTGCGCTGGTTTGGACATATAAATAGAATGCAGGAAGACAAGCTTGTAAGAAGAATATATAAATGGAAACCAATATGCACCAGAACAGCTGGACGCCCAAAAAACAGATGGCAGGATGATGTTATAAAAGATATATTGGAAATTGACCAGTTTGTATCCAGAATAGATCTAGGTGGAGAAAAATTGTTGAGGAGGCCAAAACTTCAATGAGGTTGTAGTCACCTACTGAAGAAGAAGAATAAGAATAATAATAAGAAGAAGAATAATAATAAGAAGAATAATAATAAGAATAATAATAAGAAGAAGAAGAATAAGAAGAAGAAAAAGAAGAAGAATTGTATAAATAAAAAAAAATTGTATTCATATTCAAGGCCTAGATATCTCAGTTGGCAAGAGCACTAGTGTATAAAACTAGAGACTTTAGATTCAAACCCCAGTCTAGGCATAAACTTTTCTTGTAAATCAATGGTAAAGAGAAAAATTTCTGCCTGAACCGGGAATCGAACCCCGAACCTTTAGCTTTCCGTGCTAATGCTCAGACCACTGAGCTAATCCAGGCTTCATTCCCATCCAAGCAGAAATCCTTCCTTTGCCTTACTCTACTGGCCCCACATTCAATTGCAATGAATCATCATTCACAAATACACAATGAATGGCTTCTACCTGAAGAAGACATGAAGGGACTCCACACAGCTATAGCATTATTTATTAAATTAATATTGAGAAGCTAAAGCTATTACTATGATAGAAATAAGTAAATCAATGAACTCAATTACATTATTGTAAATCAATGGTAAAGAGAAAAATTTCTGCCTGAACTGGGAATCGAACCCCGAACCTTTAGCTTTTCGTGCTAATGCTCAGACCACTGAGCTAATCCAGGCTTCATTCCCATCCAAGCAGAAATCCTTCCTTTACCTTACTCTACTGGCCCCACATTCAATTGCAATGAATCATCATTCACAAATACACAATGAATGGCTTCTACCTGAAGAAGACATGAAGGGACTTCATACAGCTATAGCATTATTTATTAAATTAATATTGAGAAGCTAAAGCCATTACTATGACAGAAATAAGTAAATCAATGAACAATTTTTCTCTTTACCATTGATTTACAATAATTTAATTGTGTTCATTGATTTACTTATTTCTATCATAGTAATAGCTTTAGCTTCTCAATATTAATTTAATAAATAATGCTATAGCTGTGTGGAGTCCCTTCATGTCTTCTTCAGGTAGAAGCCATTCATTGTGTATTTGTGAATGATGATTCATTGCAATTGAATGTGGGGCCAGTAGAGTAAGGTAAAGGAAGGATTTCTGCTTGGATGGGAATGAAGCCTGGATTAGCTCAGTGGTCTGAACATTAGCACGGAAAGCTAAAGGTTCGGGGTTCGATTCCCGGTTCAGGCAGACATTTTTCTCTTTACCATTGATTTATAATAATTTAATTGTGTTCATTGATTTACTTATTTCTATCATAGTAATAGCTTTAGCTTCTCAATATTAATTTAATAAACTTTTCTCTTCAAATATAAAGAAAATATGAATTTGGACATTTAACAAAAATTCATGGGAAGCAATTTTCAAATAAATTATTATCAGTAGAATACAAATATGAATTGGAAATTTCAAGGATAGAAGCATGAATTTTGATTAAATTATTTTTAGTCTGATCATCTTACCTCAATATTAATGTTGATTTGTTCTAGAACATGTTTCAAGTATATCATAATCATCATCAGTATCTTGCCCAGACTGGTTGGATTTATGTTGGATACCTTGGATGTCGATGTCAGCTCCATCCTGTGGTTGGCCAAAGAACCTCCAAACAAGGTCACGCTCCGTCGGTATTTCAAAATTCATAACTCTGTTTTTGTTCTTCTGAATATAGATTTTTCCCAAATAGTCAGCTCTTTTGTATTTTCTAATTGTTTTAATAATTTAGTGTACAAATTTATAATATGTTTTTTAGACCAAACATGAGTAGCAACTGCAGATTTTTCTATTCCCCCCTTTTTAATATAGCTTATGTGTTCTTTGGTTCTAATTTTTAGGTTTCTTTTTATTTTTCCTATATATATATCTTTTCACAACCCGTACATTCAATTTGATATATTCCTGAATTTTTTTATCAGTTTTTGTCATTTTTGTTTGTTTTTATTAGTTTAATTAAACTGTAGTTACTTTTCGATTTAATATTTTAATATTAAACTTCTCAAATATCTTTTGGAATTTATTATGTACCCAAGGGTGATATGTGAATTTCCTATATTTTTTCACGGGTGGTTTTTCTTTTTCAAGAGTACTTCTGTTGATCATTTTTTGTTTCTTACACATTTCTATCTTTTATGTACCATTTTTTCATGAAACCCGTTTTCACTTGCTACTTTGATTATGTGTTTTCTCCTGTTTGAAATTTTCTTCGTTTACGGATAAGTTTATCAATCTATGAGTTAAGAGTATTAAAGGCTGCCAATTTATGTCCAATTGGATTGAACTCTGTTGACTTTATAAAATTTTCCGTATGAGTTTCTTTCTTATGAATCCCAAATTCAATTTTTCTTTTTTCTTCGTTTCTGACCAATTTGAGATCCAAAAAATGCATTTGTTTATTTTCTTCTATTTCTTCGGTAAATGTGATGTTTGTACTCTGTAAATTTAACAGTTTTAGGGAATCTTCTACATTACATTATTTTTAGTCTGATCATCTTACCTCAATATTAGGTTGATTTGTTCTTGGACATGTTTCAAAACAATTCTGTTTTATCGTCAGGTTGTCCAGACTGGTTTGATAAATGTTGCATTGTGTTGCACACCCTGGATGTCGATGTCAGCTCCATCCTGTGGTTGGCCAAAGAACCTCCAAACAAGGCCATGCTCAGTCGGTATTTCAAAATTCATAACTCTGTTTTTATTCTTCTGAATATAGATTTTTTCCCAAATAGTCAGCTCTTTTGTATTTTCTAACTGTTTTAATAATTTAGTGTCTGAATTTATATTATGTTTTTCAGACCAAACATGAGCAGCAATTGCAGATTTTTCTATTTCCCTTGGGTACACAATAAATTCCAAAAGATATTTGAGAAGTTTAATATTAAATTAGCACCAAAAAATAACTACAGTTTAAATAAACTAATAAAAACCAACAAAAATGAAAAAAGCTGATAAAAATAAAAAAGTTAGGAATATATCAAATTGAACACATGGGTTGTGTAAAGATATATATATATATAGGAAAAACAAAAAGAAACCTAAAAATTAGAACCAAAGAACACATAAGAAATATTAAAAAAGGGGAAATAGAAAAATCTGCAGTTGCTGCTCATGTTTGGTCTGAAAAACATAATAAAAATTCAGACACTAAATTATTAAAACACTTAAAAAATACAAAAGATCTGACTATTTGGGAAAAAATCTATATTCATAAGAATACAAACAGAGTTTTGAATTTTGAAATACCGACTGAGCTTGACCTTGTTTGGTCAACCACAGGATGGAGCTGACATCGACATCCAGGGTGTGCAACATAAATCAAACCAGTCTGGACAAGCTGACGATAAAACAGAATTGTTTTGAAACATTTCCAAGATCAAATCAACATTAATATTGAGGTAAGATGATCAGACTAAAAATAATATAATTAAAATAACCTCAAAATATGACTTCCTAAAATTAAATATTAATCTTCTACATGTTTTTTGTTTACAATACAAATTATATCATCTCCATATCTACTCCAAAATTTAAACACTGTTGGATGCACTTATTCAGAAGAACAAAAACAGAGTTATGAATTTTGAAATACCGATGGAGCATGACCTTGTTTGGAAGTTCTTTGGCCAACCACAGGATGAAGCTGACATTGACATCCAGGGTGTGCAACATAAATCCAACCAGTGTGGGCAAGATGCTGATGATGGTTATTATACAACCGAAACATGTTCAAGAACAAATCAACATTAATATTAAGGTAAGATGATCAAACTAAAAATAATTTAATATTTAATTTTAGGAAGTTATATTTTGAGGTTATTTTAATTATATTATTTTTAGTCTGGACATCTTACCTCAATATTAATGTTGATGTGTTCTTGGACTTGTTTCAAAACAATTCTGTTTTATCGTCAGCTTTCCCAGATAAAACAGAATTGTTTTGAAACAAGTCCAAGAACAAATCAACATTAATATTGAGGTAAGATGTCCAGACTGAAAATAATATAATTAAAAATAATTTATTAAATTAATATTAAGAAGCTAAAGCTATTACTATGATTGAAATAAATAAATTAATGTACACAACTAAATTATTGTAATCAAATGGTAAAGAGAAAAATTTATGCCTGAACCGGGAATCGAACCCCGAACCTTCAGCTTTCCGTGCTGATGCTCTATCCATTGAGCTAAAATTTTTCTCTTTACCATTTGATTAAAAATAATTTAATCAAAATAACCTCAAAATATCACTTCCTAAAATAAAATATGAATTTTGATGTTCCTGGAAAGCAAGATTTGATCTTGAAGTTCATTCAACTCCATCAGGTGACATGAGAAAAGTTGGAGTTAACGGCACAATTCAAAGGTTTCTGGAACATATCAGGCATAAGAAGCATGTTTTATGATGTTAGGTGTAAAATTTCCTATTCGCATTTATACTTTATTGATGAATTTGAATATTTGACATTTCAAATAATCATGTTCTACACTATCTCATCTCAAAACATAAAATCATGTTACTTACTTATTTTAGGAATTCACGCTATGAAGTATATTCATTTAGGTAAAATTGAGTGATCAAATTTTACCTAAATAAAATCATGTTTTAATACTCTGTATTCCTACCTGTTTGAGTCTCCTTGGTGCAAGGATGAGGGCGGCAAGAAACTCCTTTAGTATGCATATAAGGTTTACAGAGGACAGATTTGTTTTTCATTTCTTTTGGAGCTGGTGGTTTTACAATCACCTGCTGTTTGTACACTGTCTTTGTTGGTTGTGGTGCTGGGATACTGTTGTTATTTATCTGTAAATAATACAAATTATTAAAATTAATATTAAGAAGCTAAAGCTATTACTATGATTGAAATAAGTAAATTAATGTACTTGACTAAACTACTGCAATCAATGGTGAAGAGAATTTTTTTTTGCCTGAACCTGGAATAAAACCCAAACCTTTAGCTTTCCGTGGTAATGCTCTGACTCTGAGCTAATTTAGGCTACATTCCCATCCAAGCAAAAATCATCTCTATGTTTTTATTATTCATTTCATATATCTTAATAATGGATAAATCATATCTGAAGAGAAAAATATTACGCTCACACCAGGGACCTTTGGTTTTCTAGACCAAGTGCTCTACCGACTAAGTTACTGGAGCAAGTACTGATCTAAACACAAATGTTCCTCTATATATACTTTGTAATTCCCACGCACTAAATGCTATGAAACCTTTGCTTTTATCTTTCTAAATGGTGCCTTCTTTATTAAGAAATATATATGGGAATTATACATTACATTATAAAGCCAGTAAGGCTTCTTTCGATGTTTCATTATTCATTTCATATATCTTAATGATGGATAAATCATATTTTTCTCTTCAAATATGATTAATCCATCATTAAGATGTATGAAATGAATAATAAAAATGTCGAAAGAAGTCATACTGCCCTTTATAAAGTAATATATAATTCCCATATATATGTATATTTCTTAATTAAGAAGCCGTCATTTGCAAAGATAGAAGCAAAGTTTTCATAGCATTTGGTGTGCGGGAATTACAATGTATATAGAGGAAAATTTATGTTTAGATCGATACTTGCTCCAGTAGTTCAGTCGGTAGAGCACTTGGTCTAGAAAACCAAAGGTCCCAGGTTCAAGCCCCGGTCTGAGCGAAATATTTTTCTCTTCAGATATGATCCTCTCTTTACCTTACTCTTGCTCCCACATTCAATGTAATGAATCATCTTTCACAAATACAATGAATGGCTTCTACATTAAGAAGACATGAAGGGACTCCACACAGCTATAGCATTATTTATTAAATTAATATACACAACTAAACTAATGTAATCAATGGTAAAGAGAAAAAAAAATTGTATGAACCAGGAATAGAACCCCGAACCTTCAGTTCTCGTGATGATGCTCTGACCACTAAGCTACTTCACAGGCTACATTCCCATCCAAGCATAAATCCTCCCTTTACATTACTCTCTTTGTCCCATATTGGATGTAATGAAGCATTCACAAATACACAATGAAAGAGTCTGAGAAAATGCTTCAACATCTCACTTCATAAAGTTGCATGTCTTCACGATACCGGTTTCAAAATATATAGTTTTACTTCCATCTTCAGTCAAACTCCAACTGTCAAAATTTCGCCGTTAACATATCATCTTCAGAACTACCATCTGGTGTCAATTTTATGAACTAGGAGATCAAATTATTCTCATCGGAAATATCAAAATTCATGGCTTTATATTTATTCTTCTGAATGTATATCTTTTCCCAAACTGTCAATTCCAAGGTTTCTCCAAATGTTTCAAAAGTTTAGTTTCTCTTCCAATATTGTGATTCTCTAGCAAACTATGAGCTGCAATTGCCAATTTTTCAATTTCACCATTTTTAATATTTCCAAAGTGTTCTTTTGTACGAGTTTCTAAATTCCTTTTAGTTTTTCCTATATATATAACTTTATTGCAGTCATTGAAACTAATTTAATAAATTCCAGATTTTTTACTATCTGGGACATTAACTTTCTTATTAGTTATTAGTAGATTATCCAGACTAAATTTGTTAATCGGTTCTAATGTAATATTGAATTTGCTAAATATTTTTTTTTTAATTTTCGGTGTGTTCCATGATGGTAAGTAATTTTCTTGAATTGTTCCTTTTCTTTTGAATCAGGTTATAGGGTGGTGTATTCTTTAAGTCCTTTGTTGTTTGAACCTCTTTAACTTATTTATTATTATGTTCTTTCCAAAATAATTTGATGTAGCTATGTTTAACCTTTTAGCGCCACCTGGCTTTAAACCAAGTTCCACCACTATGGGTGGAGGACATTTAAACATTTAAAGCTCTATTTTTGAAGAGAAAAATTCTCGCCTAGACCAAGATTCGAACCCGGGACTCTTGGCTTTCCGGGCCAAGTGCTCTACCAACTGAGCTACCGAGGCGAGTTACGATATAGATGCAAATTTTTCTCTTATATACGTTGTAAAAAAATTTGCATCTATATCGTAACTCGCCTCGGTATGCAAATTTTTTTACAACGTATATAAGAGAAAAATTTGCGTCTATATCGTAACTCGCCTCAGTAGCTCAGTTGGTAGAGCACTTGGCCCGGAAAGCCAAGGGTCCCGGGTTCGAGTCTCGGTCTAGGCGAGAATTTTTCTCTTCAAATATAATTTATCTTTCAGTGAGAAATGTTAAATCAATAATTAAAACATCATTTAAAGCTCTATTTACCAGATTATTTTCAAATGCTCACATCTCAGCTAAATATTGCACGATTGTGATGAAATTTGGATTAAATTGTGCACAAAAACACAGAGAAAAGGAATATGCACACCAAATTACAAATGATGTGTACAGTTGTGAAGAAATTGGAATTTTATTACTTTTAATAAAATTTTACTATTATTTTTAAGCGAGTTACACAAATTCAACAATTTGTACAGCCCTATTATTGAAAATGCTGACACTTTGCTGTGTTTGTTATTCATGTGTTTGAAGGTTACAGGCAAGGAACACTATCACAAGTTTGAAGATATATATGAATGCCTTTTGTTGAGTCAGACTCACAGCGTGTGGTTTGCTTTTATAACCAGAGACGTAGTTAGCACACATGTTCTCGACTCAACACTTCTCACTCATTGAAATAATAACTTACAGAAAAAAGTCCAATTCTGATAACTGTAGCCGTCTTGGTGGGTGGCAGGAGGGAGCATTGCCTAATGGGGGAGGGAGCTAGTAGCCATGCAAAAAAATGATAATAATAATAATAATAATAATGATGACAATGATGATGATGATGATAATAATAAAAAAATAAATTGTTATAAAAACAGCGCTATTCTATAATGAGCACTCTAAAATTATTATACGGCAAAAATATTCACTAACACAGAACTAATAGATAAGAAAACTCAACATGTAGTAACTATTATCTTTTCTAAACTGAGGGTTGTTGCTGGCAGTATCTGCAATTTGCCCTCCCCTCTTACCACACCATACAAAAGCGATATTCTGGGGTTCAGAAACACCACAAACTTTTTTTTTGTCCATACAAATAATTATCCTTATTTCCCCATATAAAATTTGTATCATATTCATCACGATTAGTATTATCGGTCAATGCCACTTGAATCTCTAGATTTATTACCCTCATATTCAGATTCATTAGACACTTAACATTCATATAAAATCTTAATTCGTTCAAAAATCTAAATCCTCTAGCTACCATGGTAAACTCAATCTATGCGTAGTTTATGGCTGAAGGTAGACGATGCCAGATAATAGTCACCCTATCAGCATAAAAAAAGTAAAAAAAAAAAAGAACTCTACGTATGAAACATCTCAACTAAGTTATTATTTGTACGTATGAAGGTCGGAAATTTTCCATGGAGAACTATTTATTCAGAATTGGAATAAAAAGTTTGCATAATTATGTCTCTACCCAAATATAATCTGAAGCATTCTACAATTTCACTGAAATTTAGAGTTTCATTCTGGCGTTCAGAAACACCACGAAAAAAAATTTGTCCATATAATTATCCTTATTTCCCCATATAAAATTTATATCCTGTTCATCTGATTAGTAATATCGGTCAATGTCACTTGAATCTCTAGATTTATTTCCCTCAATTTCAGATTCATTAGACACTTTACATTCATATAAAATCCTATTTTGTTCAAACATCTAAATCTTTCCAGCTGCCATTGTAAACTCAAACTAACCGCATTTTATGACTGAAGATAGGTGATGCCAGAAAAAATATAAATATATGGGAAGTCTTCTAGGAGATAAAAAGAATCATCACATTATATATTATTCGAGAGATTGAAATTTTTTTTAGTAATAATATTACACACAATACATGATACAGCTTCAAGGTAGTCACTGAACGGTGATTGTCATGGTTAATACAAGAACAGTTTAGAAGTTTGTATTCATCATCTTGTCAATCAAAATTCATTTCTCAACACATTGGTGAAGGTATGTTAATACTTACAAATATTTATTTTGTATTTTTTCCACATTTTATCAGAGAAAAATGAAGACTCCTCCACACATACAAGTCAAAATTTAGTTTTGATCAATGGAAAATATAAGTCATCTAATAATAGTAATAATTAGCAGATGCAAACATTAATATATATATATATATATATTTTGGGAGCTATATTTCCTGTCTGCGTTGACATTTTAGTTAAATTTTGGTATCTTAAAAACTCTGGCCACAAAAGCAGTATAAAGAACTTGCCGTTCGAATCAGTACCATGTACTGAGGTCGGCGGCATACGACAAGTCGTAGGTCAGTACAGTGCACAGAGGTGTCATACAAATGTTAAATGTAATTGTATTCTTTCTTAAAATTTTCTTCACTTAGGGTCGAATGTTTGAACGTATTAGACAGTAAAAGGCGTTCTCTGGTGATAAAGTTTTATCGAAACACATTTTTCTTACACAGAAATCTATTCACGCGGTAATAATTGTAAGCTACCTGACAAGATACCTTAAGATCGTAGCTCAAGATATAAACTTATGTGAAAATCCCGAAGGGAACCGATGTAGTTTGAAACTTATCCAAGATGTCGGACCTTGAAGACTTCGATCATGTTTTCGGTATACGCGGAGAAGAGGAATTTGATAGAGTCTACCAAAGAATTCAACTGGAAGAACAGCAGAATCGGCGTAATATTGCGTGTCACAGACGTGTTTGTATACGGTATTATTTGCAGGATGCAAGCATAAATGCATTCCTCTATAGCAGACGAAAATAACAGAAGTGGTTTTATCGCTGAGAATTCTGGGTAATTCATTGCCAATATTACGAAAACGTCAACATTCATGCATGACCGGTAAGGCGGCTGTTAATTCGATCTCAGCTCACCAGTGATTGGAAGTAATTTGAGTAGAGACTAATGTATTTGCATACGACCCTTAATGAGATGTTTGTTAATCTGTATATTAAACTGTTGAATATTGCATGTTTATGAGCTATGTGATTAAAACCTGAAGATTTAATATAATTATCTATATGGGTATCCAACTCCTTTCAAAAAACGTTAAGCTGAAAATATATAAAACTATTATTCTACCAGTTATATTATATGGGTGCGAAACATGGACTCTTACTTTAAAGGAGGAAATGAGATTACGAGTATTTGAGAATAAAGTTCTTAGGAAAATTTTTGGACCAAAGAGAGATGAAGAGACAGGTGAATGGAGAAGACTACATAACAATGAACTATATGGTCTTTATAGGAAGCCAGATATAATAAGAACAGTTAAGTCTCGTAGACTGCGATGGGCAGGACATGTTGCGCGTATGGGGAATGGAAGACGTGCATGGAAACTTCTTGTAGGAAAGCCAGAAGGAAAATGCCCAGTTGGTAGACCAAGAATGAGGTGGGAGAATAACATTAACTATGATTTGAGGGAAGTAGATTATACAGGGAACGATTGGAAAGCATTAGCTCAGAATAGGGATGTATGGAGAGCTTATGTCCGTGCGGCCATGAACCTACGGGTTCGATAGTGCCAGTGAGTAAGTAAGTAAGTATATGGGTATCTTTTCTGTGTATAATGAATTCAATCTTTTGTTGATGTTCATTCCTAATTATCTTCAGGTCCAAAAATGGGATTTGATTATCTTTCTCTAATTTCATAGTAAAAATCATGTTGCTCATAAACATGCAATATTCAACAGTTTAATATACAGATTAACAAACATCCCATTAAGTGAAGAAAATTTTAAGAAAGAATACAATCACATTTTAAACATAGCTATGTCAAATGGTTTTGGAAAGAACATGATAATAAATAAGTTAAAGAGTTTCAAACAACAAAAAATATAACAAAGAATACACCACCCTAAAATCTGATTCAAAAGAAATTAAACAATTCAAAAAAATTACTTACCATCCTGGAACACACAGAAAATTAAAAAAAAAATTTAACAAATTCAATATTACATTAGCACTGATTAACAAATTTAGTCTGAAAGTCCCAGATAGTAAAAAATCTGGAATTTATTAAATTAATATAATAAATTTGGGAATTTTTACATTATGAAGTTTTCTTAATAAGAATCAAATGAATCGTGAATTCTTCTTACCTCATACATATTTTTTTAACAAAGAACTGCAGTATCAGGAAATGCATCATTCTCATCGTCAGTTGTTTTCAATTTTTTATTACACCGGTAATTTTCTAAATTGCCATCTGGTGTACTTTTGAAGAACTTTGTAATCAAACTTGGTTCGTCTGGAACCCTCGAAGTTCATGGTTCTAGTATTTTTTTTTAAATGTATATCTTTTCTCAAAACTGTTAATTGAATCTATCTAAACCTTTGGAATTAACAGTTTGGGAAAAAATATACATTAAAAAAAAATATTAGAACCATGAACTTCGAGGTTCCAGATGAACCAAGTTTGATTACAAAGTTCTTAAAAAGTACACCAGAGATAGCAGTTTAGAAAATTACCGGCATAATAAAAAATTGACAGTCATGAAAATAACTGACGATGGGAATGATGTATATCCCGATACTGCAGCTCTGTGTTAAAAAAACATAGATGTATGAGGTAAGAACAATTCACAATTCATTTGATTCTTATTTATTAAATTAGTTGCAAGACTGCAATAAAGTATATATAGGAAAAACTAAAAGGAATTTAGAAACTTGTACATAAAAGAACACTTTGGATATATTAAAAATGGTGAATTGAAAAAATCGGCAATTGCACCTCATAGTTTGCTAGAGAAACACAACATTGGAAGAGAATATTTAATTTTAGGAAGTTATATTTTGAGGTTATTTTAATTATATTATTTTTAGTCTGGACATCTTACCTCAACAGTCTGGGAAAGCTGACGATAAAACAGAATTGTTTTGAAACATGTCCAAGAACAAATCAACATTAATATTGAGGTAAGATGTCCAGACTAAAAATAATATAATTAAAATAATATAATTCTGTTTTATCGTCAGCTTTCCCAGAATTGTTTTGAAACATGTCCAAGAACAAATCAACAATACTGAGGTAAGATGTCCAGACTAAAAATAATATAATTGGAAGAGAAACTGAACTTTCGAAAATTTGGAGAAACCTTTGGAACTGACAGTTTGGGAAAAAGTAATACATTCAGAAGAACAAATATAAAGCCATGAATTTTGATATTCACGACAAGAACAATTTGATCTCCAAGTTCGTAAAATCGACACCAGATGGCAGTTCAGAAAATGATGTTAATGGCAAAATTTCAACAGTTGGGGTTTGACTGAAGATGGAAGTGAAACTATACTTTTGAAACCAGTATCATGAAGACATGCAACTTTATGAGGTGAGATGATAAAGCATTTTCTCCAACTCATTCATTAATGTAGATACCTCATAGTGTTATCTCCCACTTTAATTTTAATTAAAAAACACAATGAATGGCTTCTACATTAAGAAGACATTGAATAAAGTTAATGATTAATAAAATTAAAATTAATAATAAAATATACACAAAGAACAGACCCTATCTAATATACATGAAATACTACAAGGAAAATAATAAAATGTTAGCATTCATCTATCAGTAGTGATCCATGAAAGTCGCAATAACGTAAAATGTTCTAATTTTGTCATTTTCTTGTACCATTTCTTAACTCCACATTCAGTGAATGTGAAATGTATACCTTGGTCAGTTTGTGTTTTATGGTACTTAAGTCTCAAGTAATTTTCATTATCATTTGTTTTTTAATTTTCTACCTATTGTCATGCCAAAACCAAGTGTCAGCCACAAGTAGGGCACACAAATTCAGCAGTGAAAGTTTTTTTGTAAATGATAAAATATTGATATGCCAGTACTGTGACAAAAGACTAAAATATGAAAGAAAGGACAGGTTGCTAAAACATATAAGCCAGTGAAACTCTCAAAAGTGCTAAGAATAAGAAGACCTCAACGAAGCGCCAATTATCTATTGAATGGGTCCTTTTTACAGTCTAAAAAAGCAAAAGACAAAACGAGTTCATTGTTAACATTTTGGAGGCATTTTTGAGTGCAGGAATTTCTGTGGAAAAAGTTAGATCATCCGAAGATGAGAGAATGGTTGGGCAAATATAACTTGTCTTCTGCAGAAAGGGCAACATTACATACCAATTATTGGGACATAAAAAAGTGGAGGAATTGAAACGTATAATAAAGGATAAAAAACTTTTCATCATGTGTGATGAAACAACTATCAATCTGGGAACTGCATGATTAATATTCTGTTTCGTCTTTTGGAAACCACGGACCTGCAAGGAGTTTACTTGGCTGCCAGTGCTGTGCTTGACAAAGCCATCGGTTCAACATGCACTCAAAGTATTGTGGACACTTTAAATAAATACGAAGTTGGATATGACAATGTGCTAGGGATTATTACTGACTCAGCATGATACATGACTTCATGCGCCAATACTCTAAAAGGCTTAGTGGGGAGAAACTTGCCCATATTCAATGCTGGGCCCACAAAATCAACTTGGTGGGTCAGATTAGGCAATGCAGCCTAGATGAATTCAACATAACTGTTGCTGGAACAAAAGCCGCATTTCTCAATACAAGGAAAAGGAAGAATTTGTTATCTTGAATTTCTTTGTGAAAAATATGAGAATGACACTGGAAAAGGTAGGCATTTTCCCATGCCAGTGAACCGAAAGTGCATTTTCCGGTTCATTATTGTAACGTCGCTCTCCTCCCTACACTGGAATATTTATGAACTATGCCAATATCCCTTTCTCTTTCTATTTACCCCCTCTCTCACACTCTTTACCTTTCCTGTCGCGCAATGTCTACGGCGCATCTCCCCTCTACTTCGGAACCTTCATATATGTGGTGCACAAGCAGAACATTATCATTCATCATTCAATTTTCAAGCAGTCATCGTTTAGTTCTTTGAGCAGATTGAATCGGCATCCAGTCCGCGATGCGAATCATGCTCTAATGGACAAGCTGTTCTGAAGCCGAGAAGCGGTGTGCTTTTGTTGGTCCGGCAGACCAGGGAAGAAGTGGTCCCTGATTCGGACGCAAGTATGAGTGTAGCGTGAGGTATGGTGTGTATTTTTCCATTGTAAGAATATTGTTATTTATTTGTTTATATTTTGTTGTGTTCTCTGAATGATCAAAGTCCTTTTTTGTTTGTTTTTAATTCAGACAACTTGTTTATATTAAAGGTCATCTTTTATTTATCTGCTGCTTTATTGATCTGCACATAGTTGTTCTCAATCCTAGACGGAAATTCACTCAAGTAGGAAATCATTTCCAGCTCCCTTGCTATTATGCTGTTTAGCTTTCTGGAATGATAATTATTATCTTTTTCACTCACTCTATGTATTTGAGTATTATTAACTATTTATGTCTATCTATCTGAGAGAGAAAGATGAATCAATTGCTGCCTTCTATGGGCCCAAGGCAAGCAACTTCGTGATAGATAACCTTGCAGGAAAGCAGATCCACGTTAATAGAGATAGCAATTACAAAACCCGATCCCGGATAAATGGTAGTAATAGCGTGATTCTCTTGCCCACAAATGGTGGCGCAGAAGCGTGGTTTGGGTTTCGCAACCCCCACAAATGGTTGCGCAGAAGCGTGGTTTATTTATAGTGGTTTTTTCTCTTGCCCACACCAGTACAAACTAGATAGAACTCATGGTTTGAAGATGCAAAGTATATACATGAATACCTTGATGACACATTGGAATTTATGGAGCAGTTGGGTGAAGAAAACAGTGGTGTGAAGTTTCTTAAAGATGTAAGTCCCCAATCCTTAGCCATCACAAAAGTTCAGGCTCAATTTGTTGCTGATAACTGCAACTGATTTGTTAATTTTATTACCTTCTTGGAAGGTAACAGTTCAACCACAACTCATGTTCTTCATTCCAAACTAAAGGTTATGGAGAACATGCTTGATTTATTAACAAAAGAGATATTCTCGACGCAACTCACAACTTTTGCAAGAGATGACAGCTCTCAGGAAAGCTAGTGGTGAAACAGTTGAAAACTACTGCACAAAAGAATCTTATGAAGCTGAAAAACTTGATTGCGAAAGACCCTTCAAAATTGGTGTTTGCAGCAGTTAGTAAATTATTTGACCCCAGGACACTTAGTAATCAAATTCTCAATGCTGTTAGTGCCATAGTGGAATTGAAGAAATTGTCGTATGCAAGTGTCATTGAATCTTCTAATTTCTATGAAGGCTATGTTGTTCTCCAAGGCCTCATAAAAGAAGAGTTGAAACGACCAGAGTATACCCATGTAGACATTTTCAAAATTATTTGCTCTTTGAGGGAAGGGTATACCGAGTTTGTCAAGACATCTCTTGAAGCCATCTGCTATCCAACTTCAAATGTGGACTCAGAAAGATATATTTCTCAGTATGGTGTTGTGGTGAGTGATCAAAGGCATAGATTGAAACCTGAGAATGCAGAAATACTCACCATGGTTGCTTTTTTTAAAATTTTGCTTACAAATTTAGTGACTATTAAAATTTTATGTATTTTAGTGTATTAAAATCGATGTCAATTGTACAAGCTAAAAGTTGATCTTAAACTACTGGATATATCATTCTTGTTGGGTTTAACATACTAAACTAGGATTAAAATGACTCAAATTTACAATTTTTTAGAATAACACTGCCGAATTCCCAATAACTTCAAAATCTTGAAATTTTAAAACAAATTTTCCCTAAAAATAAAACCTCTTTCAAGGATCTCTAACTATTAGTTATATATAACACAGCTTAAAATATTGATTTATCTTAATACTATTTTTAAAAGATAAAAGAAAATAAGTTATTTATTTTTAAAATAATACTATTAGTGAGATATTTTCCTTAATTATTAAAACATTCTTCAGCATGTTTTGAAAGATGTTATAGTTTGACAGTCTCAAATATATAGGGTGGAAGAGAATTCCATTTAATGAATTACAGTGGGAAGTAACACTATGAGGTAATATTCAATTTATAAATGAACTGGATAAAATGTTTTTTCATATCACCTCATTAGTTGGAGAATTTCATGTTCAGCAAGTGAAACTGTAAAAGATTGTGAGCAATAGGCAATGGAGGGATATAAAGGACAATATGCTGATGGGATTGTATGTCTAAATTATGTGTATCAGACAATCTAATGAAGCAGTGTGATAAATAATTGAATTGGTCATTGCTAAAAGGCCTTTTTCCAATACAGCTAATTAACAAGATCACTGCTAAAAGACTCTCTTCCTGGTGTAAAGGCATTTTAGCATGAAACTAAAAATGAAATGCTCAACTGTGGCTCTGTATGAAGGCTGGAGGAAGCTCCTTTAGGCATAGAATGTGTATCTATATGTAAGGATGTTGAATCTGTAGTTAACTCATTTTTGCAAAAAAAAAAAAACTTGAGAAAGGCACTTTTAGCAACGACCAATTCAATTAGAAGGTTATGTATGTAGAGTATGGGTTCCTTCGGAAGGGAACTAAAGCTGTGGCTACTGTGTCACTGATTTATGGAACGTAATAGAAACTTAAGCTTGAAAAAAGAGGTCACTGCATTAGATTTATCAACACTTTCATACCCAGATTTGAATTGTGACACCAATGATATTAACTTTTAAAGAACAATGTTAAATAAAAATAATAGCAAATACCAAATTATGTAATAAACTTGGTATAATACAAGTCTTTCACCTCAATAAATTTTCTTTTATATCAGCGGACAATAACAACAACCCATACAAGGCATGGCATAGTTCAATAGTCAACTTCGGCATAACATATGGGCCACTTTATTCTAAATATATTTTAGAAGTGTCCTTTTATACTAGTTGTTGAATACACATGTGTAGAGATCCGTGAAATTTGCGAGTCGCGATAATGTGAAATCCTCTAATTTTGAATGTTTATATTACTCGTTTTTAAACATCTTAATGATGAACAAATTATATTTGAAAAAAAATATATACGCCTAGACTGGGTTTTGAACCCAGGACCTTTGACACTCTATGTCAATGCTCTATCCAAGTGAGCTACCTAATCCTCCAATCTAAATGCATATTTTTCTCTTATACATAGTTAATTCCCTAACCCCAAATGCTATGGTTTTTGCAAATGACAGCTTCTTTATTAAGAAGACTTTTTATTGGGAATTTAAACATTACTTATAAAGCCAGTACTGCTTCTTTCAATGTTTATATTATTCATTTTTAAACACCTTAATGATGGACAAATTATATTTGGAAAGAAAAATATATGCCTAGACTGAGGTTTGAAACCAGGACCTTTGACTCTCCCATTTTAATTTTGATTAAAAACACAATGAATGGCTCCTACATTAAGAAGACATTGAATAAAGTTAATGATTAATAAAATTAAAACTAATAATAAAATATACACAAAGAACAGATCCTATCTAACATACATGAAATAATACAAGGAAAATAATAAATGTTATGCATTCATCTATCAGTAGAGATCCGTGAAATTCGCAAGTCGCAATAACACAAAATGCTCTAATTTTGTCATTTTCTTGTACCATTTCTTAACTCCACTTCCCATAACCTCAAATAAAGCATTTATGAATTGCAAAATCCTACGATAATGCAAAATAATACTGACATTTAAAATTTTCAATGTGTTCTAAAGAACTTGGTAATAAGGCTCATTTCTCGGGGAATTTCAAAGTTCATAATTTTCTCCTTGTTATTCTGAATATAGATTTTTTCCCATATTGTGAGTTCATTGGTATTTTCTGTTTTAATAATTTTGTATTTAGATCTATTTTCTGTTTTTCTGTTCAAACGTGAGCTGCTACTGCAGATTTTTCTACTTCTCCCTTTTTTACATTTCTTATGTGTTCTTTAGTTGTAATGTTTTGCCTATGTATACTTTATCACAATCTGCAGTTTATTTGATATATTCCTGATTTTTTTATTATCTTCAATTTTTTTAAATTTTTGTTGGTTTTTATAAGTTCTTTTAAACTACGAGGGTCATACTGAAAGTCGTGAGCAACCCATTGTTAAAATTCAAATTTCAACAATGTAACAAAAACAACTGCAGGATCGTAATCTACAGACTTTATACCACAACATTGCCTTTTGTGGTGTCATAGCTTCTATCATGTGACCACACGCAGTGTTTCCAAAATGGCAGACATCAATGTTTCGTTTCGACAGCGCGCTGTCATTGAATTCCTTGTTAAAGAGGAACAATCTGCTGTTGATATTCACCAAAGACTTCAATGTGCTTACGGAGATGCCTGCATGGGTGCCAGCAGTTTTAGGAGATGGGTGAAACATTTTAAAGATGGAAACACGAGTATCAAAGATGAGCCTCCTAACGGTCGACCACGCTCTGCCTCCACGGATTGTAACAAGGAAAGAGTTGATACGCTCATTAGAGACGACAGGCATATCACAGTGAATGAAATCGCTACAAAACTTGCAGTAGGACACAGTGCAGTGCAAGAAATTATTCACAGCTTAGGTTACCGAAAAGTTAGTGCCCGTTGGGTTCCACGTTTATTGAGTGAAGACCACAAACTTCAGAGAAGAACCATCACCCATAACCTTCTTCAGAGATTTTGAAATGAAGGTGATGATTTTTTGACGAGTATTGATAGGTGACAAAAGCTGGTTTCATCGTTACAAGCCTGAAACAAAATGCCAGAGTATGGAATGGCACCACTTGAATTCGCCATCAAAGAAAAAAGCGAAGACAGTGCAATCTGTTGGGAAAGTTATGGGCAGCGTCTTCTGGGATGTGCAAGGTTGCATTCTGGTTGAATTTCTTGAACCTGGACAAACCATAAATGCTGCCCGCTATATCCAGACACTTGTGAAGCTCCGTCGTGCATTGCACAACAAACGCCCTGGAAGGAAGATCATTCTGCAACATGATAACGCGCGTCCTAACACTGCTCGTGCCACTGTGGAGAAGATCAGGACATTTGGGTGGGAAACTCTTCCACATCCTTCCTATAGTCCCGATTTGGCACCCTCCGACTACCATCTTTCCGGTTCTGTGAAGGAGCAGATGAGAGGCCAATGCTACGAGACGCTGGAGGATATTCAGAAAGCAGTGCGTCAGTGTCTTCGAGCAGCTGAAACGGACTTCTATCATAAGGGAATTTTCAAGCTTGTAGAACGCTGGACAAAATGTGTGCAAAGAAATGGAGACTATGTTGAAAAGTAGCACAAAGGTCTGTAGATTAACATGGTGTACTTGGTTTGTCAAAAATAAATAGTATGATTGTTTAAAAAAATGTTGTTCATGACTTTCAGTATAACCCTCGTATAATCATTCTTTGGTGCTAAACTGATGTTGAATTTTCCAAAAAAAAATTTGGTGATATGTGAATTTCTTGTATCTCCTTTCCTTTGGCTTTTCTATCTGAAGAGTGCTTTCATTTTTCAATTTCTGTTTTTTGTACTTATAATTTTTTTGTGTATAATTTTTTCCTCGAAACCATTTTCTTCTGCTACCTCAATTATGTGTTCTTTTTCTATTTCATAATTTTCATCGTTCATAGGTATATTTACCAATCTATGTACTAGGCTGTTGAAGACTGCCATTTTGTGTGAATTATGGTTGAAACCTGTTGATTTGATGTAGTTATCTGTGTGTGTTTCTTTCCTATAAATGCTGAATTCTATTTCCTTTATTTTATTTTTTTCCCCCCTCTTCTCATTTCTGTGTAATTTTAGATCTAAAAATGGTAACTGTTTGTTCACCTCAAGAGTGAATTTTATTGCTTTCTTCTGCAAATTTAAGAGTTTTAAAGCATCTTCTATGTGTTTTGTATTGATCAATTTTTTTGGTGGTTTCGAGGAAAAAATTATACACAAAAAAATTGATAAGTACAAAAAACAGAAATTGAGAAATGAAAGCACTCTTCAGATAGAAAACCAAAAGAAAAGAAATACAAGAAATTCACGTATCACCCTTGGGCACACAATAAATTCCAATTTTTTGTTGTTGCAAAATTCAACATCAGTTTAGCACTAAAGAATGATTATAGCCTAAAAAAAACTTATGACAACCAACAAAAATGAAAAAAAACTGAAGATAATAAAAAATCAGGAATATATCAAATAAAATGTGCAGATTGTGATAAAGTATACACAGGGAAAACAAAGAGAAATTTAAACATTAGAACTAAAGAACACATATGAAATTAAAAAAAG
Organism: Diploptera punctata; assembly: GCA_030220185.1. NCBI lineage: Eukaryota > Metazoa > Arthropoda > Insecta > Blattodea > Blaberidae > Diploptera > Diploptera punctata. Next base: position 1,341,669 of record JASPKZ010002692.1, on the reverse strand, counting down.
GAGAAGTAGAAAAATCTACAGTAGCAGCTCACATTTGAACAGAAAAACACAAAATTGATCAAAATACAAAATCATTAAAACAGTTAGAAAATACCAATGAACTCATGATATGGAAAAAAATCTATATACAGAAGAACAAGGAGAAAATTATGAACTTTGAAATTCCCGGAGAAAGGAGCCTCATTACCAAGTTCTTTGGAACACAGATCCAGGGCTGACAACTTGAAAAAAGGAAAAAAAATCAGTTTGTGCAACACTGAAGATGGGGCAAGAGCCTTAAAACATATGTCCAACTAAACAATCATATGAGGTAAGAATGTTAAGAAATACAAATTCAATTATTTAGTTATACTTATTTACTTCAGATGACTGACTGATATGCAGCCAACACACCTACCCAATGAGGATAAATAATACACAGCACAAATAAAATATAACATGGTCGCCAATAAGAATACTGGGAAAAAATCACTTTAGTAAAAAGAATCTTGACAATGACATTAAAAATTGTAACAGTAGCAGTAAAATTGAGTGGATAATTTGGTAAACAGTGTTGTTGTTCAGCACCAAAGGGCACCACTGAGACTGCAGTCAGTACATGTGCTGCCAAGAGACGGCAGCCCAGGTCCTAGTAAGTACAAGAATCTTCCCATCAGGTGGCAGGTGAGGAGATGTTGGCAGCACTGAAGAAAGTGGCTGGCTGGTAGAAGCCATTTTGGAGGGCACTTTGATTTTGACAAATTCTTAAAAGGCTCTTGAAAATTTGGGGATTGTAATCTAGCATTTCAATCCATTGAAAGGGAGAAATAAAAAAATTTGTACAGGCATGACTTGCATGATTGTTTATCCTAATTTTACACATTATTAAATAAGACTTCCAAGAATGAGAGTTGGCGACAGCAGTGTTGTCTTGAGATGGGTCAAGTATTCTCAATATTCCCAACATCTGGGTCCAACCAAAATAATTAATCTTGCTACAAGACAGTTGTCATTCTAACTCCTCTCAAAGAATGTTAAACTAAAAACACATAAAACAGTTATTCTTCCAGTTATACTATATGAATGCAAAAAAATTGTCTCTTGCTTTAAGAGAGGAGAATAGATTATGAATATCTGAGAATAAGTCAGCCTTGGTAGTTTAGTCATTATGTTCCTTGCCTCTAGTCCCAAGGGTTGGTTTCAAACCAGGCTGGGGTCGATGATTTTTTTAGGATGGAAAAATCCAATAGACAAGTCCTCCAGGAGGGACTTTAAATCACAGGTCCCAGGTATGAAGGTTTTTAGTTTCAAAAAACAATCTCAAGACTAAATTAGTGCCTCTGAACAAAATTTAACCAGCTTTCTCAATTTAAGTAATACAGGGTGGACCGCTCGAATGGACCTAATTTCAATTGCTTGTTACTGGCAAACGGTTGAAGATAGAAACTTAAAACAACGTTCATATTACAGAAAAACTCACCAAGTTTTGATATCCAGATCACCACATCTCTATATGAGCCCCAGCAGTCACTGTGACGATATCAAAGCGATGAACAATTTCTTGCCAAGTACGTTGGAGTATGTCTTCTGGAATGTTCTCAATAGCCTCTATGATGCGCTCACGAAGATCACGAAGGTCTTTGACTGGGGTGGTGTAAACTTTATCTTTGACATAGCCCCAGAGAAAGAAATCCAGTGGTGAGATTTTGGTATTTGAAGTTCCCGCGAAGCTCTTCTTAATGACTTCCGGGGGCTTCGCTCAAATGCGGCTTGAACATTTGCTACCATTTCATCGGATGCTCTGCGACCACCACCATGCTTCTTCAACACAGATCCTGTAGCTAATAATGTATCACGCCACTTCTTTATGCTTCTAGCAGTTGGAGCATCACGGTTAAACACACGCCGGAACTCCCTTTGAACTCTAATGATTGATTTAAACTCCGCATACCACAAAACAGCTTGCGCTTTCATCTGCAGAGTCGCCATTTTCACAAACAATTAAATCTAAGAACGAGAAACGTATCTTTGTGCCATCTACCGACAGGATTCGAAACTTGGTGAGTTTTTCTGTACTATGAACGTTGTTTTAAGTTTCTATCTTCAACCGTTTGCCAGTAACAAGCAATTGAAATTAGGTCCATTCGAGCGGTCCACCCTGTATTTTAATTGCCTACTAGATGCATCATTGATGCAATATTCTGATAGCCAATCACTAACATCTGTAGGGTATAGTTTGATCAAGAAACCCTGCTAGGAAAACACCCTTCACTCCATGAGGAACATATGGGTTAAAAATTATATTAGAAAAACGTTTGGAACAAAGAAAAATGAACAGAGAAGTGAATGGAGAAAACGACATAATGAGCTACATGATCTCTATGGGAAATCAGTCATAACAAGAACAGAGTAAGTCTTGGAGACTGTGAAGGGGCAGGACCTATGGAATGAAAGAGGAGCATGGAAACTTGATCTGTTGCCATTTTACCTCTTATTGATTGTTTCTTGTAGATCATGTTTCAGAGCAAAGATACTCTGAATCATGTCCTACAAGAAACAACCAATATGAGATAAGATGACAACAGACTCAACTTGATGTTTTTATTATTAATTTAATACTTCTCACTGAAGGATTAATTATATTTGAAGAGAAAATGTTCGCCTAGACCGAGACTCGAACCGGGACCTTTGGCTTTCCAGGTCAATGCTCTACCAACTGAGCTTCGAGGCAAGATGCGATCTAGATGCAACGTATATAAGAGCAAAAATTTGCATCTAGATCGCAACTCGCCTCGGTAGCTCAGTTGGTAGAGCCGGAAAGCCAAAGGTCCCGGGTTCAAGTCTCGGTCTAGGCGAAAATTTTTCTCTTCAAATATAAGACTCAACTTATTTATTAAGTAGAACCTCGTAATGTTACTTCCTATTGTACTTTCAGGAGAATAATATTAACCAAGATTGAGGGAGATAAATTTTACAGGGAATGATTAGAAAACATTAGCTCAGAATAGGGATGTATGGCAAGCTTATGTATGTATTTGGTTAGTTAGAAACTTATGAAAATAAAATGACTTTGAAATTTACTTTACCATTTATGTGCACTAATAGTTTTATATTTTGATGATAGTGCTTTTGAAATAACTGTACTTTCTTAAATTGAAACATACCTTAATTTGTGCAGGTCTTGCATTATTCTGATTGGACACTTGTTGACCATTTGGTGTGGCAAGTGAAGTTACATTTGAGATAACAGGCATAGATGTTGATCCAGGCCCTTTTCCAGCTGAAAATTCAAAACACTTATTTATATACAGCTCCATACAAATATATTAAATTTAATTATTCATTTAAATATTTACGTCAAACATGTTAAATATCCTTTTAACAATCTACTGAATAACCTATTTTCTTGAGGGAACAAAACTAAAACTCCATGCAAACTCTCATAACTTACACATCTGATTTTCATTCTGTGTAAGGGGTACTGATCGTCTTGGAATCGCTCGTTGGGGTCCACCTAAAATAAAGCAAAAAGAAATAACCAAAAATAAAGGATAATTCCATACCTGCCAACCATATAAAATAGTTCAATGTACAGAAAACAGGAACATGCAAAACTCACATTTCTGGTTAGACTGTTATACATTAAAATTATGTTTTACAACACAAATTCCTTAAATTACTTAATTAGCTAACTTTTTCTAATTTAAATGGGAAAAGATTGAATATCACCATATAAAAAGACTGATACAAATTTTATTTGGACTGTAAAAGTTCTTATAATATTTCAACTTGATAGATAGTCCACTGCTGTGGTCTCGAGGTAGCATGCTGCCTTGTCACACAGCGGGCCCGGGTTTAATCCCCAATCAGGACAAGCTTCCTGAGTGAGGTTTTTTTGGGGTTTTTCTTCACCTGTAAGACAAATGTCAGGATACTTTAAAACCCAAACGGTCCCCAAATATCATCTGGCCATCATTATCATCAATATCATATTCACCTCATTAAATTAAGACCTCTCCTGGCACATCATTACCATCATCATCATATATCATATCATTGGGGCAGCATTACTCTGCCTTTCAGATGCCCCAACCTCAGAAGTGGGTTACAATACATCAATGCTAAGAGAGAATACCAGAAATGTCGAAACGACAAACTGGTGGCATTGAATAAAAAGAAGAAGATGAAATTTTAATGATTTCCTGCCAGAATTATAACATTTATAAAATAGGGAAATTAACACTGTAAGGTAAATACCAATAGAATATAAGTCTGAATCAGAAACATGGCTCTCAGCTCATTAAAAATATGAGATCATATTTTATGAGGTAAAGGTATAACATTTGCTAACCATATTAGTAATCAATTTAATTGTCCATCATCATGAATGTTAAAATTTAATTTAATACATCGAAATCAATTAGAAGTTTATTCTTAAAGACAGCCACTAATTTGTTCTGTCTACAGGAAAAGCAGAAAATTATTTTGAACAATTACTAATTATTTTTAATAAAATAATTAAAAATTGTTAATTGTTATGAACTAAAATCAAACTGGTATCCTCTCCTGGCTTTGGCATTTGTAACCCACTTCTGAGGTTGGAGCGCCTGGAAGGTAGGGTTAAGATGGTAATGAAGCACCAGGAGAGGTCTTAATCCTAAATATAATCTAAAGAGATGAATATGATAAGGATGGCCAGATGATGTTCGGAGAACATTTTGGGCCTTATAGTTTTCTGACATTTGTCTTCCATGTAAGGAAAAAAAAAAACCTCACCCACATCTAATGTAAATATTTGTTGTATTTTCTGATGTTATGTAAATTTCAAAGACTTCTGATTTCATATATAAGAAAAAATATAAATATAACTTTATAAAATATCCACGGTTAAATTTAAGAAAAGTATTTAAAATGATAAACTAGTAGTAGCCTTTTTTTGGTTTATCATTATCTTCCTTTTCATGTTGTAATCCTGAAAGACTGTTACAATTTTCCATCCACTTCTTGCTTGGTCATTCCAAAAATCTTTTACCATTTAGTTGGTACTCTAAAAATTGCCCTTGGTTTACATTATATCCTTATATCTTTAATTTCTTTGTCAGTTTGATAATAATATACCCTATATTGTTTTGTATTTTATTCTCCGTTTTATTAATTACTTTTTATGTTAGAATGCATTTTCTACTTTGAAACTTGATCCTATATTTGTATTTTATGCTTGCTTTCTCTCATTAACTATATTCTTAAATTATCTTTTCTGTATGTATGAAATTTTGTAATCCAATGGCACCAATGCATAAGCGCACACTCATTCGGGTGTCAAAACCATGTAAAATGTTTATTCTGAATAAAATTTATTGAATAAGAAATTAGTTTTTGCATATTCCTTCAGGAATTTAATATACTGTGTGTCAAATGTTACTTTTCCACTTAAAATTGAAATTTGAAGAATCAAAGCAATTTCATTAAAATATCATGCATTACCATAAGAATGTTACAAGAAAAACATGCTGCTAGTATATTTCATATTCAAAAATAAAATGCTTTGAACAGTTATTTAAAGCAACTAAATTATGTAAGTGACTTTTCAGGTTACTGGACATTCCATCATGTAGTGTTAGCCAGTCAAGTGGCATTTTAATTTTCACTGCTACCACTCGTAGTGGCAATGACAGAATATTTCATCAGGGAGTTTCTCGCAAGACCAGACCAAAACTATGTAGTTGTGGAGGAGTAGAATGGCTTTATTTGTTTTCCAGACTGTTGTAAGGTATTGTAAAACATCTTACTTGAGTTTTCAATAGTGTTATAGGAGTCATTTCATATTATATAGTGTTTGGAATTCATGATGTCGGCTATGAAAAACAGCGTGTTCTAAGAGAAACTATCGATTTTGATTTAATTGTGGAATGCAGGCTTTCACGGCCGGTAATTATAATGTTAAAAGATTCCAGGCTATGTGGCCATGGTCTATAACTGGTATTTCTTCCAGATGTTTCTCCCTCAACTGCAGAGGGCATCTTCAATGGCGAGTGCTTCTAGGTGATTTTACCTTGTCGTAGACTTGACTGTAAATGATCTGCAGAATGTTGGGCTCTCTTATTTATGATCATGCTGACCTCTGGATAGCTGGGCGGAGTCGTAGACATCATCATCAAACTGGCTTCTGATTGGTTCAGAACGGTCTCGTTGTTATTGATTAGTTTTAACAGTCTACTGCCTAATGTGTCATACCAGGCTTTGGCCAGTTTTATTCCTTCTTCTTTCCTATTGAAATTGTCCTTGTGTTTGTCGATTTCTATGGCCTCTTTATATAATCTGGGGAAATAATATGGTGTTGTGGCTAAAACCTGAGTTTTATCATACAGAAACTGATGTCCATTTTCCATAATGACGTGTTCAGCTATGACCGATTTTTCTATTTGTCCTAGTCTGCAGTTTCTTCTGTATTCAGTTAAACGGGTGGCTATGCTTCTTTTTTGTGGTTCCTATGAATGATCTTCTACAGGAACATGGAAGCAGGTATACGCCACAAGTGGAGAGTGGTGGTCAAGGATCCTTTGCTGAGCGAACGTAATTTTCTATTTTCCTTGTAGATTGTACCATATCGCAAAGGTACTACAAAAACATAATATTAAAAACATTTATAGACCTACAAGGATACCTTCGCTCAGCAAAGGATCCTCGACCACCACTCTCCACTTGTGGCGTATACCGGCTTCCATGTTCCTGTGGAAGATCATACATAGAAACCACAAAAAGAAGCATAGCCACCCGTTTAACTGAACACAGAAGAAACTGCAGACTAGGACAAATAGAAAAATCGGCCGTAGCTGAACATGTCAATACGGAAAATGGACATCAGATTCTGTATGATGAAACTCAGGTTTTAGCCACAACACCATATTATTTCCCCAGATTATACAGAGAGGCCATAGAAATTGACAAACACAAGGACAATTTCAACAGGCCAAAGCCTGATATGACACATTAGACAGTAGATGGTTAAAACTGATCAATAACAACGAGACCACTCCAAACCAATCAGAAGCCAGTTTGATGATGTCTACGACTCCGCCCAGCTATCTAAAGGTCAGCATGAACATAAATAAGAGAGCCCAACATTCTGCAGATCATTCACAGTCAAGTCTATGACAAGGTAGCATCATCTAGAAGCACTCGCCACTGAAGATTCCCTCCGCAGTTGAGGGAGAAACGCCTGGAAGAAATACCAGTTATAGACCACAGCCACATAGCCCGGAATCTTTTAACCTAAAACTGTAAGTATAGAATATAATACAGCATTCTTGTTTTCTTTTTATTTTAGCCTATATTAATTTAAACTCTGCGTTTTATGCATGTTTTTTGAGTCAGTATAAGTATATACAACTCTAGTAAGAATAACACTTAGTTCTACTTTACAATTGCTATAGTATTTTATTTTTTCTTACTTAGCAAATATAAATTTGTAAAAAAAAATTGTTTAGAAAATATTATTTGGTTTACACACAGTATAGCTAAACACATCACAACATGTGTCTTTCACCCCCATAAAAACATACCCTTGTACAAATTCTGACAAAGTAAAGTGGTTTGACAGTTTCAAAAGAAAATTGAAAGATACCACTTGGTCATGGTCATAGCATTAGTATACAAATATTGTCTGGAAGAGTGGAATATAGCATACAACCATTACATACAAAGTGTATACAAAGCATATAAAGAGAGATAATGAGATTTTTTAGAAGGAATGGATATTTACTTCATTGCATTATTACTAAGAAACCAATTATCTCTTATACACTAAAATTAGCTGCGTTATAATTCTTACTCTGTTGAATAGCTTTTATTTCTTCAGATTTGGATAAAAATTTATGGAAATATCGTTATTCAAACACAGTGAAATAACAGTTGAATCAGGAAAATTAAATGCCCGAGCCTTAAATTTAAATCGCTAATAGACTGACTGTGAGGGGGTAAAAAACTATGACGTGAAAGAGCTTTTTACCTTTATATTTAAATTATTTATTGTTTTTTATGGGTTTTAAGCTTTTTTTTATTTCCCTTATTATTTAGTGAACATATTTAAGTAGTCATAAACGAGTTATTCTGTCATTGCCACTTGACTGGTTAAGAAATTACTGAAGATGGAACTGAAGTAGAAAGTACCGAAATTAGTTTAAAAGGAATAAGAATATGAGATTAGTGATAGAAGTTTATCTAAATAATCTAGTAATCTATTTTATATGGTCCTCACCATTCAACAACATTTTTTTAAAAAATATCAGATGCCTTAGGATAATCAGAAATTGAACAAAATCCAACTAAGAACTAATCATCTATATTAGCAAAATTTAATTTTTCATTTATCTGAGACCCTTGGTTATCCAACTGAAATTGCTTGTCTACAATTCCTCTAAAATTGGGCAAATTTCTTAAGTTTATTCATTTGCACCGTGTATAAAACAATTTTTCACTTCACACATTTTTTCCCTACATTTTAATGTAAAGATCCGAGACAAACTTTAATATTCACTAATTTCAAATATTGCACAAAATAGAATTTCTTACAAGGAACCTGATCATAAAATACCATATTTTTCCTTCCAATTGAATACAAGAACTCAAGCAGAGAAAACTGTGAAAATGCATTGTTACATTTTACCAAAATAACTTTCTTCATTTTGTTTAAAATTAATAAAACATTTAATATCATTGTAATAGAAAACATGCATAATACCTAAGCACAAAGATATAGAAATAGATTGTAGTGGAATTGTTACCATTAATTTGATAAATATGTGTAATACACCTAATCGCCAAGCATTACATATTACTTCATAGTTAAATATGGGAAATAACATTATGAGGTTCGTCCACCGCTGTGGTCTCGGGGTAGCGTGCTTTGTCACGCAGCGGGCCCGGGTTCGATCCCCGGTCTGGACAGTTTTTCTGAGTGAGGTTTTTCCTCACCTGTAAGACAAATGTCAGGAAAACTTTAAGGCCCAAACGGTCCCCGAAATCATATGGCCATCGCAATCATCATCATTCATATTCATCTTAGGTTAAGCTTAGGATTAGGGACTCTCCTGGTGCACCATTATCATCACCATCATCATCATCATCACCATCACCCATCATAACCCCGCCTCCCAAGCGCTCCAACCTCAGAAGTGGGTTACAAGTATGTCATGCCAGGAGAGAAACCAGGAATGTCGAAAGACAAACCTGGGGCATTTGGGAAGAAAAACAAAATATATGAGGTTCTTAATTCGTAAATTAATGAGTCATTTTTTACATCTTACCTCATATTTCACGTTTTCTTTAAACACGGGAACTAGTTTTCAAGAGAAAAATCTCTCTCATTTTCAACCGATAGTCATAATGCCGGTTGAAAATGAGAGAGATTTTTTTCCTTAAAAACTAGTTCTTGTGTTTAAAGAAAACATGAAATATGAGGTAAGATGTAAAAAAATGACTCATTAATTTACAAATTACCCCAGATCTGGTTATAATTATTATTTATAACAATCACCATTAACATGCTACTTTTTTTAATGCCACCAGATTGTCTTTTATGACATTTCTGGATTTCTCTCCTAGCACTGGCAGAATTGTAATCCATTCTTAGGTTGGAGCACCTGGAAGGCAGAGTTACATTACCCCGAAGGTATGATGGGTGATAAATGACAATGAAACACTAGGAGAGTTCTTAACCTAAACTTAACCTAAATTCCAGACCATGGGCAACCACAGGAATAATTCTCTTAAAAAAAAATCCTATGGTTTGACCGGGAATCGAATCCGGGACCTCATGAACAGTAGTCAGGAACGCTGACCACTAGCTCACGAGGCTGGTCCCATTAACACGCTATTATGAATAACATCCATGATCTTAAGGTGTGGCATGGTATTATCACACTATGTCCGTATGTAGGGTTTGACCAAGTTAATTAAGTTACTCTGAACTTTTATAGGAAAAAATCACTATGAGGTTTAATTTAAGATTAAATCAAAATGCTTCATCACCTCACCTCATAACCAGTATTCTAAGTAGACTGGATATGAGGTGAGGTATGAAGCATTTTAATTTGATCTTTAATTATGTTATCCACATTTCCCTACAGATGTCAGTGACATGTGGTTAGCACATCATCTCAATGAGATATCTAATAGGCAACTAAGATATTACTTGGATGTAGAAAGGCTAATTAAATTTTGCTCTCAGACACTAATTTAGGCTTGAGGTTCTTAAACGGGTCCAAAAATCTTTATACTTAGTACCACAGCTTGAAGTCCCTCCTGGAGGAGCTGTCCATTGATTTTGTCATCCTAAAAATACATTGACACCAGCTGGGTTTGAACCTGTGACCCTCGGGACCAGAGGCAAGGAACAATTCCTAGACCCTCATGCCAACTGGTTTTGTGATCAGAGCTTCTAACTAGAGTTCATGATGTCCCAGCTTCAATTCCCTATCAGACAACAATTTTTTTCAAAGTTAAAATTGGGAAAACCACCATTATGAGGTTTCGAAGTAATAAATAAGGAGGGGCAGTGTAAACATCTTACCGCAGATTGCATGTTGTGGCAAACACGGTAACTATAGTTTTCAAATGATCTTGTCATTCATTTTCAACCGCCATTATGACTACCGGAGAGGGAGATTCCAACGAATATCCGGTAGTCATAATGGCGGTTGAAAATGAATGACAAGATCATTTGAAAACTATAGTTACAGTGTTTGAAAAAACATGAAATATGAGGTTAAGATGTTAAAATGACTCATTAATTTATTTTAAACAATGTTTTTTGTGAACATAGTTAATCTGTGTGGTTGTCCATGGTGTGGAATTTAAGCTAAAGTTTAGGTTCAGAGGAGAGGGGGGACTTCTCACGAGGCTTTGTTATCATTAATCACCCATAATAATATCAAGGTAACCTAACACTACACTCGCGTTCCCGGGGCCCCAACTTAAGAAGCGTGGGTTAGAATTATCTTAGCAAAAGCCAGAAGAAAGAATGAAACACAACATGGTGGTATGGACAAAAACATAAATAACTCTTTCTTCATATTTAAATATGGAATAAATAATGTTTTTTGGTCTCTATCATAATTATAGATTGACGAATGATATTATATGAAGCCGCTGTTATTTGAAGGTCTGGGATAAACAAGGACGCTGGGTGACCAGACCTGTCGCACTGTCACAGGGGCAGATAATATCAAATTAAACAAAATAGATGACATGAGTATGGAGAAGTGGCAGAATTAAGTTTCTGACAGGGGGAAACAGGAGAAAATCTGTCCAGAGTCCAATTTGACCACTACAAATCCCACATGGAGTAATTAGATGCGTACTAGGGGCCCAGAGAAGGAGATGCAAGTGTTTAAACATCTGTGCTATGTAGTCATATTACGTAAATCGATAGGTGAAAATATGAATTTAAATATAATTTACCACTTTACCTAAAATAGTTTGATTGTTATATAAAATACCCAATTAAAATAACTTAATTACATATCTTATCACATTAACACTGGTCCTGCGAGGATAGTGAATACTATGCTTGCCTCTGGTTCCAAAGATTTGAAGATCCCACACTGACTATAGTTGAAGGATTTTTAAGGGCATCATTAAAAATATCCTGAAAATGGCCTCAACTGGAAGTGAAGAAAAGAAAAGTGAGGATCCCATGTTGTATGTATTATGCACATAAAAGAACCTCAAGACTGAAATATGTCTGAGAGTAATGTCAGCTTTTTCTTTGATTTGTAGTTCTTCTAATAGTGTGGTATGCATTTTATTATTAAGGTTAAATATGGTTAATGCCTAATATTATGTCAATCTTTTCCTTGTTTGTATATTAATTTATAAACCCATATCTCTCCAGAAACATTTTATTTTAGCAGTAGAAAGAATGTTTGTTAATTAATGTCAAAAGTTCACTTTCATACAACAATGCAGGCACTGCCTCACCAAACTTTAAAATTTTAACAGTGTTTCAGCAAGTTTTGCTTTTTAAAGCTCTCAAAAACTGTACTACAAAATATTTTGGAACCGGCCTGATATTTGTATTTCCATTAAAAAGTTTTTTTTAACTTTAACAACTTTAACAACCATTTTAAAAAATTATCAATCCGGGTTGGGTTTTTAACATATGATATTTGAAGGAGAAAAATTATAACACCCAGGACTGAGACTCAAAACTCAGGACTCTTGGACTTTCCGAGCCAATGCTCTTTACTGGACTGAGCTACCAGGGTTGAGTTACAATCTAAATGCACATTTTTTTTTCTATTAATAAGTTGGTTGTAAATTGTGTTAAATTCCATGCACCAAAGGCTATTGTAACCTTTGTTCCTATATTTGCAAATGGTGGCTTCTTTAATAAGAAGACATTTATTTGGGAATTTTTATTACATTATAAGCCAGTACGGCTTCTTTCGATGTTTTTATTATTCATTTCATATATCTCAAAGATGGATAAATCATATTTGAAGAGAAAAATTATATGCCCAGACTGAGACTCGAACCCAGGACCCTTGGCTTTCCGGGCCAATGCTCTACCGACTGAGCTACTGGGGTGAGTTAAAATCTAAACACAATTTTTTCTCTTATATACCTTGTAAATTCCCCTGCACCAAATGCTATGAAACCTTTGCAAATGCTAATCTAAACACAAATTTTTCTCCTATATACCTTGTAAATTCCCACGCACCAAATGCTATGAAACCTTTGTTCCTATCTTTGCAAATGGCAGCTTCTTTATTAAGAAGACATTATATGGGAATTTATATATTACATTATAAGCCAGTACAGCTTCCTTCAATGTTTTTATTGAAACTAGAAAACAGCATAGTAATCAAACAACCACCAGGACCAGCAAATCTAGTTGGTATAATGCATACTAACACATATTTATCAAATGTCCTGTGTGCACTTTTTAATCAGGAGTAATTGGTGATTTGGTATTTTACATATTTATCACATTAGTGGTAACATAACGACACACTTTAAATAGGAAGAGAGAGAAAATTTAGTTCTAATATACAGGTTGGCAGGTATGTAAGTTTATCCTCACAGCCCCTGCACCAGAACTGTACCAGTTGGTATCGGAGTTGGTTCCGAGCCTGAACCAGAAAAGTAATCGGTGTCGACTTGGAGTATTGCCCTTGGAATGACATCACACACTGATACGAGCAGAAGTTTCGTATTGTAGCATCAGACATTGTCAAGTGGTACTGTGCTTGTGCCACATTGTTGCAGAGGTCACATTTGATCCTGAAATATTACAAAAAAATAAAGTTATACTGTCATATCGGAATGAGCCATTTTTCTTCATAGAGCTTTAATTGGGATGTATTATATACAGGACATAAATGATTTGGGAATTGTCAGCAAAACAACAGAAATTAATAGTGAGTGGAGAACATATTTTTTTAACGACTCACCTCATACTATTTCAAATTTCTTTAATACCGATGGTTTCAGACAACATCTCGTCCCTCTTCAGTCATGACTCCCACTGTTGAAATTCTGTTGTTGATTTCTCTATGGATGTCACTTCTTGTGCTTCCATCTTTGGTTGGGTTTATAAATTTTGAAATTAAATTTTTATCCACCAGAATATCGAAGTTCATAGATCCATATTTATTCTTCTGAATGAATATCTTCTCCCAAACTGTCAAATCTAACAGTTTATCTAATTGTTTCAAAAGTTTTGCTTCTTTTCCAACTGAATGATGTTCTAGCAAACTATGTGCAGCAATTGTTGATTTTTCAATTTCACAATTTTTAATGTTTCTAAAATGTTCTTTAGTACATGTTCCTTTTTGTTTTTCCTATATATACTTTGCTCCAATCATTATAATTAATTTGATAAATTCCAGATTTCTTACTGTCTGGGATGTTGATTTTTTTAGGTACTTAGAAGTTTTCCCAGACTAAATTTATTTATTGGTGCCAAAGTAATGTGTTTGTCAAACATTTTTTTGAAATTTCCCATGTACTTCAGGATGGTATGTAATTTTCTTGATTTTTTCTTTTCTTTACTAACAGTTTGTAGGGTATTCTTTAAGTCGTTTTTTTTGTTTGAATTTTCTTAATTTGTTTGTTATTATTTTCTTATTGAAACCATTTAATTTGGCTAATTAAATTGTTTCAATAAGAAAATAATAACAAACAAATTAAGAAAATTCAAACAGAAAAAAAGACTTAAAGAATACTCTACCCTACAAACTGTTAGTAAAGAAAAGAAGAAATACAGAAACTCATATCGCCTTCGTTGACTTCATAAAGGCTTTTGACAAAGTAGACAGAAATATATTACTACAAATTTTAGCTGATGATAACGTTCCACAACAATATATTACTAATATCTTCAACATCTATAAAGATAATGAAATCTCTGTTAAACAAGATGGCAAATTATCTTCTTGGGAAAAAAACAAACACATGGAGTAAGACAGGGATGTGGACTTTCACCGGTGCTTTTCATTATATACACGAATAAATTAATAAATGAATGGAGGAAAACACAACGAGGATATATACCCATCAATAGGAACCTCAAACTCGATGCTATTCTTTTTGCAGACGATTTAGCTCTCCTGGCACTTTCCGAAAATGATTTGCAACGATCAATTTATAATTTACAAAAAATAGGTGCCAAATTTAATATGGAAATATCAATTAACAAAACTAAAATTATGGCATTTCATGGGAAGGACCCCATACAAAGTAAAATCTGTCTCCAGAATAAAATTTTAGAGAGATCTAATCAATTTAAATATCTTGGATATTATCTCTCTATCTGGGATGAAAAGGATATCCCTGAAAAAGTTACTAGTTATAATAAAAGTTTAGGAATTATTAATCAAGTTATGAAACCATCCCTTGTACAAAAAATCACCAGATTACGTTTATATAACACTTTGGCTAGACCAGTGTTGACCTATGGTAGTGAAGCATGGACACTAAAAAAACAACATGAAAGCAGAATAACGGCTTGTGAAATGAGATTCATGCGCAGAACAGCGGGTTACACCAGATGGGATCGGAAAAGGAACACCGATATCTTAAAAGAATTGAAGACTACGCCAATTTTGGAATATATTAAACAGTACCAACTAAATTGGAAACACCATCTTGAAAGAATGAGTTCAAATCGGATCCCCAAAGCTGTTTATAATTATATACCAAGAGGACGAAGATCACTGGGCCGTCCTATGAAACGCTGGAGGGAAAATTTTCTATAGGATCGTAACAGGCCTTGGCCTAATACTTGGAAGGAAGAAGAAAGAAAGAAGAGAAATACAAGAAAATTACTTACCATTCTGAAGTACATGGAAAATTTAAAAAAATGTTTGACAAACACATTACTTTGGCACCAATAAATAAATTTAGTCTGGGAAAACTTCCAAGTACCAAGAAATAAAATCAACACCCCAGACAGTAAGAAATCCGGAATTTATCAAATGAATTGTAATGATTGTAGCAAAGTATATATAGGAAAAACAAAAAGGAATTTGGAAGCACGTACCAAAGAACATTTTAAAAATATTAAAAATTGCAAAATTGAAAAATCAGCAATTGCTGCACATAGTTTGCTAGAACACCATAAAATTGGAAAAGAGGCATAACTTTTGAAACAATTAGATAAACGGTTGGATTTGACAATTTGGAAGAAGATATTCATTCAGAAGAATAAATATTGATCTATGAACTTCGATATTCCGGTGGATAAAAATTTAATTTCAAAATTTATAATCCCAACCAAAGATGGCAGCACAAGAAGTGACGTCCATAGAGAAATCAACAATAGAATTTCAACAGTGGGATTTATGACTGAAGAGGGACAAGATGTCGTCTGAAATTTCAAATTGTATGAGGTGATTCGTTAAAAATATGTTCTCCACTCGCTATTAATGATAAAACCACATAATGTTACTTCCCAACATTAATTTAAATTACCATACTTTTTAAAAAATATGCAAAATTACTGTTGTAGAATTTAATTACCAACCTAAGCTGTGGGTGTGAGAGAGTGTGTATATGTGTTCTTGGTGCGAAAAAATATGACAAACAGGGAGAAAAATTAATTAGAATTTCACATAAATCTAACCTAAAAGATGAATAAATTGATATGGCTGCTCCAAAAGTTAGCTCAACTCAAAGTCAGGAAAACATGTTTTAATATGGATCCATTTTATTGATGGATCATGTTGTCTCAATCGGTATCACTAAGAAAAAAAATATATAGAACTTAAGATAAGTTTCAAAATGCAAATTAAATGTAACTAACTTACCAAAATCATAACCTAACCTATCCAAATGTCTGAAACATGCTGATAAGTACTTGCATAATATAAAAAAATAACAATGTAATACATTTAGTCAGTAAACTACCAATAGTCCTGTCAGAAGCATTGTAAAACAGCAAAAACAACAGGTAGTAGCAGGATTTCCTGCTGAAGATGAAGCTGGTTTCCGAAATGCCTATAGTTCTTAAAAGTTTCTTTTTTAAATATTTAACCTAGTTGAGGATGATGACACCTGCCAGGTAGCGGTATTTATTTTTAATATTTCACTTAATGTAAGGTATTTTATAGTAATTCTGCCTGAAGGCAGGTCCTTCACTGCAATCATAACATTTTCATGCTATGCTTTGCAGCTTTACTAGGGAATTGTGTAGGTGTGGTACCTTCCCGTTGCTTTCCACACCGGTGAAGGATGATGGTGATAATGATAAGGATGATGATGATGGCCATATGATTTCGGGGACCGTTTGGGCCTTAAAGTTTTCCTGACATTTGTCTTACAGGTGAGGAAAAACCCCGATAAAAACCTCACCCAGAAAAACTGCCCCGACCGGGGATTGAACCCGGCCCGCTGCGTGACAAGGCAGTACGCTACCTCGAGACCACAGCGGTGGACTTAATGTAATGTATAGTAACGAAAAAAAAAATCCCATTAGTTGTCATGCAAAAAAAAAAAAAAAATTGGTACTACAAGCTTACTACCTCATCTAATTAACCCTCTTAGTGCCGAGTGCCGAACCTGTCGGCTAGTTACGGTCAGCTGTTGGCTGCCAGCGATCCGCTAGACTAGCATACTGTGAAATGCCACGCCTTTTTGGCTGAAAATACACGACTCTGAATATTTTCAAATAAATAAACAAGTATAACGAATTATAATTTAAAACTTATGGAATAGAGTGCCCATACATAACACAATCGATTAATGAAAATATTGTCTTTAATTATTGTAAAGTACTATTAATACATTTAACTAAACATGATATTTGTGCACGGTGAAATATTTTGTAATACTTTTAACTTAAAAAAGTTGTTTTAAAATTGATATTACAACGGTAAAAAAAATACTATAACGAAGTGCATTCATTCTATTACGAAATCACATAAAACATCGAATCTACATCGAATACGATTAGCAAAAAAAAAAAAAAAAAAGAGAGAGGGAGAGAGAGAGAGAAGGAAAAATATCTATGAGTTAATTAAATTATAATAATTATTCTTATGGTACTCACCTAAACTTTCTTGAAAGAAGACTTGTTGCTGAATAACTCAATCTTTATTTTTAGTAACTGTTTTCTAGACACTAAAATTAACACCAACACTAATGAAAAAAGTGTAAACCTATCACTAAATTTAGCCTAATAGAGAAACATATATTACAATGGATTTTTAAGCCTTAATAATAAAACTCGCATTAATAATGAATAACCTTTCAATCTGAAATAAGATATTGGAGAGGAATCAGGAGGATGCGTATGTTTTGGTCCAGGCAATTCCATGAATGTGAAAGGAGGCTCAGGATTTGGGTCAGGTTCGGTAGGAAATATTTCTCTGAAATTTTGAATATCGTTTTCATCGCTATCATCGTTATCACAGGTAACATTACCATTATCTTCATTTACCTGTATATCAAATTGAACCGAGGAAGCTCCATTAGAAGCGTGTAAATGCCTTTTTTTTTTTTTTTTCTTCATATGTGGTGATTCGGGGTGTGTCTGGTACAGTTTCGTCACTACTATCAGAGCCTAAATCATCACTGTCACTCGCGGAAAATAATACATCGGAATAAACTTTACATTGATCAAAATACTAAATTAAATTTTCGTCATCTACACCAGCTTTAAAAATTTCACCAGAACCGCTTGCTATTGCGACTTGAAAATCCACACTTAACATCTGCAACTAACTGAAGGAGCTTGTTTTTAACTTGTAAAACTACCCTAGTGAAAGCCAAAACACCCTCATAAATATATTAAAGCAAGGTCGAAAGATTCCCCTAACATGCAAGTTGCATTCCTTTACTATAGGATGCCACAAAATTAGTTAAACTATGCAAAATTTAGACAGCCGATCAAATCGTTTCTGGCAATTTAAATGCTGGAACTTTAAAGCCGGCCGTGACGGCTTTGGCATTTAAACCCCTAGCACATGCAGTCAGGCCTGGCTCTAAGAGGGTTAATATAATTCACGATAGTTTTTAACCTATGGCCATACAGTTTGCAATCCGTGGTCATTCTAGCATGCAAATTCAGACATTTTGCTGACAATAGCCAGAGAATTAAACTGAAGAAATTTATTAAATATATGTAGGTAGGAATAAAACACTATGAGGTTTGTTTTAATTAAATTTGAGTTGTTTTTTTGACTCACCTCATATTTCTTGATTTTTATGCAGACCCGGGTTTCGTCACTGAATTTGTGACATTCTTGATGCATCACAACTACCGTCTTGCAGTTGTCCCTCCAGCAAATTGATTTCTGCACCCAGTGAAAATGAGAGGGGGACTGATTTGGAAGTTCATCGGTCAGCCAACAGAGAGCGCAGAAATCAATTTGCAGGAGGGACAATCGCAAGACGGTAGTTGTGATGAATCGAGAATGTCACAAATTCAGTGACAAAACCCAGGTCTGCACAAAAATCAAGAAATATGAGGCAAGTCAAAAAATAACTCAAATATAATAAAGAATATACCTTGTTATAGAGGAATTGGAGATGTAACATGGGAAATCCAGGGTTTCAGGAAGGAAAAATACAGGATATAACAAACTAGTGAACTAAATGAGAGGTATGGATTTCTCACAAGTAGAGAAGAAAAAAGGATCAACCTGGAACTAAATATGGACAGTAACAAAGAGGAACTTGGGGGTGATGATGTTTTTAAGCATACTTGGCAAAACCAGAAGAGGTTAAATACAAAACTCTAAAGTAAGGGAAAATTTGAAGATGGATTAAATACAAGATGAAGTGGAGGATAGTAGAATAAGAATGGCATGGTTATGTTAAAAGAATGAATACAGGAAAGATACCAAAAGAAGCACTGGAATTTAGATCAGGAGGGAAGAGACCAAGAAGTCGGCCAAGATATAGATGGGAAATACAAGTTAAGAATAATTTTAAGTCAAGAGGACCTGAATGGATGGAAATGATGGAAGGAGACATGGAATAAATGATGTAAATGAAGGCAATGATTCTCCATTATTTGAACATGTTTCTAATTTAAAAAGTATGTGTGTATGGATAGAAAATCAAGTTACCTTTTTGAGGAAACCGCATTCACAGACACCTGATACAACGTTAAGCAGTTTAATGAACACATCATAAGAGATTGTCCATTGCCTGTCGTTCTTTTTATCATATCAAAATTGTACTTTTTCACCTGTAAATATACGAATTGATTAATTAAATGTAATTTGTCCATTATTATTTTACTAATACTATTAAATAGGTATACAACAAAAAAACTTAGGCCAGATCAAGTCTTTTATAGGCCACAACAATTTTTTAGTGCCCATAAAGTCTCGTTTCCATTTCTACAAATTTATCCTGCAACATGTTGAGCGTCATGTGCCGTCACATGTGCCCGAAATTTGTTGAAATAGAAACAGTATGCATCATGTTGTGGCACAAGTGCCAGGGACAAAAATGTGCCAAACTACTGCGGCAGTCAACATGTGCCGCAACTTGTACCACAGAAAATGGATTCGTTTTGTTTTCCCTATATATATCTTTTCACAACCAGTACATTCAATTTGATGTATTCCTGATTTTTACTTTGATCAGTTTTTTATTTCTTTTTTGTTGGTTTTTATTAATTTATTTAAACTGTGGTCATTTTTCGGTGCTAATTTAATATTAAATTTGTCAAATATCTTTTGGAATTTATTTTGTGCCCACATATGTGAATTTTCAAAGTGCTTTTGTTGATCATTTTTTTGTTTCTTATCCATTTTTCTATCCATTTTTTCATCAAACCCGTTTTCTCTTGCTACTTTGATTGTGTGTTTTTTCTCCATTTTGAAATCTTCTTTGCTTAAGGGTAAGTTGACCAATCTGCGAGTTAAAGTACTGAAGGCTGCCAATTTATGTCCAATTGGATTGAACCCTGTTGATTTAATAAAATTTTCCGTATGAGTTTCTTTCCTATGAATCACTAATTCAAGTTTTCTTTTTTCTTCGTTTGTAACCAATTTAAGATCCAAAAAGGGTATGCGTTTATTTTCTTCTGTTTCTATGGTAAATTCAATGTTTGAAGAAATATTAGATTCCACCAGAAATAATGTTAAAAATTTTTCAAAAGCAACCTTTAACCTAGAAGGGACAAAATAGTTAGAAAAGGGTCTAAAAACAGGAGTGAAACATTCCAACAGAATAGAAGAATACATAGCGGACATTGAAAATTCAATAGAAGGGTTAGTCACAGAGGAAAAAATTATCATTAGAAAAAATGTGAAGATGTTTTAGGTAAAACTCAATTTTCAAGAAAAATTTAAAAACGCTCAAATGAATCAATAACAAAAATGTAGTGTACGCAAAATCAAATAAGGGTAAGTAAATTATAATATTAGATAAAGATGATTATAAAAAAAAAGAATGGAAGAACTTTTTAAAGAAGAAGAGTATGAAAAAATTAAGTCTAATCTCCTACCCAAAACCACAAAAAAAGTAGAAAACTTAAAAATGTTATTCTAACCGAAAAATCAAAATTTCAATTCAAAGTGAGCAACCCAAAAAACCCAAATATTCATGGACTCTCCAAAATTCACAAACCTGGAAACAAAATGAGGCCAGTAATTAACAATATTGGATCACCACCCTACAAAATTTCAAAATGGCTGAATAATGAATTTAAAAGAATTAACAATTTTGAAAGTCTACACATTGAAAATTCATTAGAATTAGTTAAAAAATTAGAAAAAATGGAAATCGAACCTACAGATAGATTAGTCTCCTTTGATGTCGTTTCATTATTCACAAATATACTGAAGCAAAAATACTTTGGAGATATTGAACAACTGGTTAAAATAAAAACAACATAGATAGAGAGATCAGAGAAGACTATGTAAAATTAATTGAATTATGTATTGACCAAATGTTCTTTACATTCAATGGGAGTTTCTATGGACAAAAAATAAGGGCTCTCAATGGGAAACCCATTATTGCCTTTCCTGGCAAATTTATTTATGAGCGATTTTGACCGTAAAATCACAAAAGCATATCCAACAATGTTTAAATTTTGGAGCACATATGTAGATGGTATAATTTGTATTGTAAAAGAAAAACATATAGAAGATTCCCTAAAACTGTTAAATTTACAGAGTACAAACATTGAATTTACCATAGAAACAGAAGAAAATAAACACATACCCTTTTTGGATCTTAAATTGATTACAAACGAAGAAAAAGAAAACTTGAATTAGTGATTCACAGGAAAGAAACTCATATGGAAAATTTTATTAAATCAACAGGGTTCAATCCAATTGGACATAAATTGGCAGCCTTCAGTACTTTAACTCACAGATTGGTCAACTTACCCTTAAGCAAAGAAGATTTCAAAATGGAGAAAAAAAACACAATCAAAGTAGCAAGAGAAAACGGGTTTGATGAAAAAATGGATAGAAAAGTATAAGAAACAAAAAATGATCAACAAAAGCACTCTTGAAAATTCACATATGTGGGCACAAAATAAATTCCAAAAGATATTTGACAAATTTAATATTAAATTAGCACCAAAAAATGACTAGTTTAAATAAACTAATAAAAACCAACAAAAATGAAGAAAACTGATCAAAGTAAAAAATCAGGAATATATCAAACTGAATGTATTGGTTGTGAAAAGATATATATAGGGAAAACAAAATGAATCCTGAAGATTAGAACCAAGGAACACACAAGAAATATTAAAAATGGGGAAATAGAAAAATCTGCAGTTGCTGCTCATAATTGGACTGAAAAACACAATGTAAATTCGAACACTAAATTATTAAAACAGTTAGAAAATACAAAGGCACTCACCATTTGGGGAAAAAAATTACATTCAGAAGAACAAAAATAGAGTTATGAATTTCAAAATTCTTGCTGAACATGACCTAGTTTGGAGGTTTTTCGGCCAGCCAGAAGAGGGAGCTGATATCGACATCTAGCCAAGCTGACGATGATTAGAAGAATATATCGAAACACGTTCGAGAACAAATCAACATTAAATTGAGGTAAGATATTTCTAGATTCAAAAAAACTTGAATTATTATTGTTTTTTAATAATTTGCTTAATAATTTTGAATTTTCCGCTCTTTTGTGACAATCTTAGTAGTTCAAAGCAATTAACAGTAGATGACAATGGCATTCTTCACTAGTAACATCAGTATACATCGACATCTTTAATTGTCATATCTAGTATATCGATATTTTGCTTACGTCTTCCTGTTGTTTATGAAATTCTAAAATGCAACTATTGCAGTTGAGTGATTATAAAAACAATTGATTATTGTTTTCTAGTAAAACATATCAGTATCCAGAAGTTATAAATTGCCTGCAGACTCATTTTGTTATGTTTGTGGACATTATATCGCATCTAAACAAGTGAAACATACAATTGTGATTGGTAAGTTCTGTATCGCTTGTCAAGCTTATTTCGGTGTATCGGTTGGAGACCAAACTGTTGGATGGGCTGCTCATGTGTCTTGTGGTAGCTGTAGGTCTACCTTACAAAATTGGCTATGTGGAACTAGAAAATCAATGACTTTTGCACTTCCTTTAATATGGAGAGAGCCAACCAACCATCACGACAACTGTTACTTTTGTATGGTTGAAACATTTAGAATGGTAGTCCAATGGTTTTTGGGCAACAAAAGAAATGACAATTACAAAAAAAACTGATTGAGAATTTGATAGAGTTACCGTGTGCTAACATGCAGAATAACAGTCAAAATGCAGTATTTTATTTTAAAATACAATTAGGAATTCAGTATTTATTTTCTCATATTGATTTTTTAGACTAAATTTAGGAGATGTAAGCAAGGAATATGGGGAAAGGTTTCACCAGGACATTCAGCTTATAGATAGAAGGTATCAGGGTAGTTGGGATTGTGAAATGATGGGAGACATAAAAGAAGAAGCCGTTCTTGTGTACATTTCTGAATTGTTGCTTCCCTTTTTTCAGGATTATTCAGGATCACTTGAACTTGTGTGAACCACTATAGAATGTATTGTATGTTAGATTTCACTTTATTTCTCTAGTTATATTAAGTAAACATAATTGTGGTTGTTTTTAAGAATATTGAAGAGTGGATTATAACATCCAAAATATCGACATTGGGAAAAAACCTGTTCCAATAATCAAAATCAGCATCATCAAATTAAGCAATAAATATAAAAAAAATAAGATAAAACGTTGCTTAATTTTGTTATGTAGTATTATCCACTGGAGGGGCTATTTCTAATGTGGTAAAAGGATTAAGCAATGATAAATAAAAAGCAGCAATTCAAGAATTTCCCAAAAGTAAAGAATAAAAATTACTATGCAGTATTAAAAAGTGGGAAAACACTTGTAATTGATTTGGGTTTCATAGATATGAAATTAAAACAATAAATCATCCAAAATCATGTTTATGAATGTATCTTACCTTACACCAATTGCATGGCACTATCTTCCTATTTGCCAATATATACACATTCATGCAAGTCTTGCAACAGAAACTGTGTGGTGCATCATCGTAATAAACAGAAAATAATTCTGTTTGCATTTTATCAAAATATTTTTTACACATGTCACATTGATCTGAAAAATTAAGAGTAACATAAAATTCAACATAAATTTAATTTTTTACATATTTGGTTAAGACCATCCCAAGGGCTTGTGGTCAGCATTTCTGCCTACAGTTCATGAGGTCCCAGGTTCGATTCCAGTCAGACCATAGGAATTTTTCCTTAAAGGGAATTATTCCTGTGATTGCCCATGGTCTAACATTTATCATCCATCATATCATTGAGGTAAAGAAACTCCGCCTTCCAGATGCCCCAACATAAGAAATGTAATACAATTCAGCCAATGCCAGGGGAGAAAGTCAGAAACGTCATAAAAGGCAACCTGGTGGCATTAAAAAAAGTTGGTTAAATATAATACCTGAATTTTTTTTAAGAGAAAATGTTTTGCCTTGACCAGGATTTGAACCCAACACCTCTAGTTTTACGCACTGGAGCACTAACTATTTGTGCTATTCAGGTATCCATATCATGAGTGAATAAATTTACAAATTAATATCATGATAATGGGGTGAGCATGATTTAACAAGAGATTGTTTAAATTGACATGTCAACATCAGGTGTTAATAAGGTTCATCAATTCAAATATTCCATCCTCACCACAACCAAAATTTTGATTATATGCTTTGAGGATTTAGTTGTCAAGATTTTTACAATCCTCTTACAACCCTGACTGCCTAACAATATTCACAATAACATTTATGGTTAATGGTCTTATATAAAAATTCTTGGAAATGCTGGTGTTTTCACCCCACCCTCCTAATACATTCCAGCATGTGGTTATTTAGTTAAGCACAGCATTCATCTGTTTTTGATCTTCCTCATGCATATTATGGTGGCCGATCAGACAACTACTCTCTTAAAACAACTAAATTCTCAGACTATATATTCAAAATAAATCAATTATTCAATTATTATACACAGCTAAGCTATTACATTTTCAAAGTAATTATGTACTTTTTCATAAAATAAATAGAATCAGCAGACAATAAAAGGAAGGGGATTGGAAGAAAAGGACTGGCTTAGTCAAAAGAAAAAGGAAACTGGAAACAGATAAATAACAACAGTTGAAACCATGCATTTTATAATATTTAGTATGAAAGGACTAAGTATTAAAACATTTTTTTTTATTATTTGTAAAAATAGCTATTTTGGTGCAAGAGTATAATCCGTAAAATAATAATGAAAATAAAACATTTTGCTGTAAATCCCCTAACAAAACAATGTAGAGTTATACATCATCTTGTTTTTTATCAGGTACAACTTCAAATTTTTAGACAAAAAAGCCTATTTAGTTTCCTTAGGAATAAATGATTGTGTACATGGGTGATTCGTGAAAAATTTTGTTTGGAAGCATTTTATTATATATAAAATGGTGTTTATGCTTATTTTATTCTGACCTCGTAAAAGTGCCTAAAGTTACCATGTTTACCTAGAGAATAGACACTTTTTTTAAATTTTGTATTAAAAATCTAAGGTGCATTCATTATGAAAGGAAACAATTTTAATGAAGGAAAAAATATGCATTAAAGAAAGCGCTATTTCAAAATATATACTAAGTTATCGTGCGAAAATAAAATTTTACACATTATTGTTTAAAAACTCAAATGCCCCAGGTTGTCATTTTGACACTTCTGGCATGGCATACTTGTAACCCACTTCTGAGGTTGGGGCATCTGGAAGGCCCCGATGATATGAGAGTTGATGGTGATGGTAATGATGCACCAGGAGAGGGCTTGAACTAAACTTAAGCTAATTAGGTGAATATGATATTGATGATAGTGATGGCCAGATGATGTTCGGGGACCGTTTGGGCCTTAAAGTTTCCTGACATTTATCTTACAGGTGAGGAAAAATCCCCCCAAAAAAACCTCACCCAGGAAACTTGTTACATGTTCTGAGACTTTGAGTATAAAACGGACAGTGTAAGTCACTCTCCATGCAACATTCGTATTGTTCACTTCAGTGGAGCAGTCGGTAAGATGCTCTTTTTCCAATGATGTAGGCCCACGTTAGATTCTGGTCAGGTATATTTATTTATTTATTACTATTTAATAACGGCGTTAATTTTCATAATGCCTACATGTTACCAGGCTTCGTTATATAAATAAATGTGTAATATATAAATATATGTGGAAATATTCCCGGTCGGAACAGGCTCCTGGGCGAAATTTTTTTTGGGGTTTTTCCTCACCTGTAAGATAAATGTCAGGAAGCTTAGGGCCCAACGGTCCCCGAAAATCATCCGGCCATCATCATCATCATCATCATCAGAGCGAGGAATTTTATGAAATTTCATGTTTTAAACTAATTGTCAGAGAGCACTGAGACTAAGTATCTTTACATTTTATGATATGTAGAATCAAATAAGACCAACAAAAAACTTCATATTTCATAATATTTTGGCAAAATGTTCATATTTTGGTGAAAATTTCATACTCCTCCATATTTTTCAACTTTCAAATTTGGGAATTTTTTTTCAATAAAAGTTCTAGGAATTCATTAAAATATTTTTCAAATGAATATATTTAAGTACTTTTTGGCAGTGCAATGCGGTAGACAAGTGAAAATTCTTCAGTATCCCTTCTGAACAAGATAGATAGATTTTATAAAAGCAAATAACTGGATGAAGAGTCACAGAGTGACAGTGTTAGATGGAGGTTTTGTCCTAAACTTTATCCCCAGAACAAGAACATGAGCCTAGATGAATAAGTAGAACAACAATGTTGGAATATTCTATAGTCAGGTATAATAGCTGTCAGCTCGTACTTTGCTACCTGATGGCAGTCCTCACTTTGTGAACAGATTATAAGCATTTAAATGTAGGAAAGACTGCTGCTGCTGCTGCTAAACTTGAAGCAGTGCTTTGTGAAATTAGTTCATGTATGTAAAAAAAAAACTCCAAGCGCAACAGACCTAGAAGGCCCTTGGCTGACCAGCCGGCTGCTGGCCTCACATCCACATGTTATCACAGATGTTGACAATCATCTAGCCAGTGTAGGGGTGACATATGGTCAGCATGTCGGGTCCCTCAGCCGTTATAGCTGCTATTCTCAACCTGAAGTCGCTACTTATTTTAGCTACCCAAATGCCTCAAGATGCTGCATGGGCACCAGTCCCAAACTGGCCGAAATTCCATGAGAAAAATTTCTTCCCCCATGGAGACTCGAACCAGCGTTATGTCCCATAGCTCTGCACCAAGGCTTCCTGCCTTAACCACTTGGCTACGGCACGGGTCTCATGTAGGTAAGAACTGTGCTGTAGGAGATCTCAACTTTTTTTTTCTATTTTACAACATTCCCCACCCACTTCCCTTTAACGTTCCTCGTCAGAAATTTCCTTTAGGAAAACTACCAAAAGGGAAGGGTCTCCCTGTTAAACATTTTTCTCACCTACATCAAACTATCAAATATAGTATGATACAAGTATGCTGCCATAACATTGTGTGATGTTGATAGTTTACTATCAGAAAATATAGAAATAAAACTTTTGTGAATTACAAACAGATTTAACAATTGGATTGTTCAAAGCACAATTAGACCAAGACTTTAGACAGTATGTTAGACACATTTCATGAAAAAAATAATAATGTTAAAATATTTCTAACTACATTTCACCATGTTTGTAGTTCAATATTAAATGTAAATGTAACTGCAAATAGACTTCTGGAACAATCCCTAGAATCAATTATGGACTAGTAACTTTTAACATCTTGTTTCTCCAAATATGACATACCGGAATGGTTTACTTGTGTTCTAAATTGTCCAATTTGATGTTATTGTTACATTTGCATCTACAGGAATTTAATATCTACATGCAATGTAAAAGTAGTAATAATCCAAACCGTACCTGCTCTTAACTTTGTTAGTGCTATATTTCATGGAAACCTGTTTGTTTTGGTTGCAATGTTTTGTTTCTTGCAATATGTTTGGATTATAATTAAATATCATTCAATACATTAATTAATTGTATTGTATACAACCTCTCAGTATTGATTTATGAAGGTTCCACTACAGTCTTGGGAGGCCTTTGGGGTAGTGGCATGTTGAAGCTGCCATCTTTCTAGACAATAGGCACGAGATGTCAGCCGGGTTGTTGGATCTGCCTGATGGCCACATTTGTGCCTAGAACATGCATCTAGTACTCACTTCCATTAGGATCTGAGTCGACCCCAGGTCCAAAATGCCACCAGAAGGTCTGGTCCAGCTAAAAATCTTGATCATATCGAGCCTCGAACCCACGACTTTCCTGTTTGTACCACGTTTCCTTATACAACTACGCTATGGTGTGATCCATTAAAATTGTTTCAGATCATGAATATGATATTTTATACTGGTTTATAATTAATGAAAAAGCTAATTAAAATTGAAATACAGTGAGTGAACATCTTGATTTCTTGAGCTACATAGGTCACTAGATAAGTTTTGAGATGTGCAACAATGGGCCATGATAAAAGTTTCCATACCTATCACATCTTTTCAAACAACTCTCCACCACATTCTATATACTGTTGCATCCTCTGGAACCACTTCTGGAAGTAGCCACGCCACTCGATCTCAGACACTGCACCAAGCTCCTCCAACAGCATCTTCTGGGCTAGGAAATTGGTGTCCACGCATGCAGTTCTTCACGTTCGTGGACAGGAAATAGTCGCACGGGGCTAGGTCCAGACTGTAGGCTGAATGAGACATTAATTTCACTGGCGTCTTTACTAGAAACCTAATTGTTGCATTGGCTGTGTGCAAAGAGGCATTGTCATGGTGGTGCAGAATTCTCTGCAGTCCAGTCTTTGGCCGCTTCTCCTGGATCTTTGAGAAGACTTTACAACTGCAGCCAGATGACCACTTGTTGAGAAGAAAGGGCCACCATTTTCTTCCCCACACTCCTAGGCCTTTTGACTTTGGTTGGAGGCTGCTCATCTGGGAAGACCCACACTTATGATTGGTGCGTTGTTTCATGATCCAAGTTTCATCACCTGTCACTACGTCTCACACCCGGCGGGAGTCCCCGTTGTTGAATCTCGCTAGTATTTATCTGCACAAGTCCACCCTAGTGTATTTATGCCCTTCTGATAAGTGGTGTGGCACCCAGCGAGAAGAAATTTTCCTCACTCTTAAGTATTGGTGCAGGATGGTGGAAACACTTGGCGAACAAATCCCTAGGGCCCCCTCGATGTCCTTATATGTCAGTCGTGGATCATTCTTAATCAGAGTCTCCACTGCAGAGACGTTTTCTTCTGTCACCACTTTTGTTGACCTTCCACTTCTCCTTTCATCTTTAAGGGATGTTCTCTCCAAATTCAGGAAATCAGAGGAAAACTGTTGCACTTGAAGGAGCAAGGTCCCCAAATGTTTGTGTGAGTAGCTCATGTGTTTACAACTCATTTAAAACCGCAATTAAAATCATAGCAAGGAAATACTCCCTCTCAAGCTCCATAGGACACGTTTGATTATACCATGCACAGACTACTTCGCAAGGATGCTGCTCAGAGAGTACTGAATGGAATCAGTTGTACCTGCTACGGTTTTGACGTTCAAGAGTTGGGCTTTCAAATGGCATATTAGTTTATTGCATTCCTGTCGCCATACTGCCGTATCTCAAAACTTTTCTAGTGACCCTCATATAAATAAGTTCTGTTTGTCTCATTTATGTGCAGGTATGTATGTGCGAGAGTACCACACAACAATAACTAGGCAAATAATAGAAACCTCCAAATCGATAAGGAAAGCAAAGAGGGAAAGACATGGTGGCAAACAATGGATGCTAGGAACTAAGAACCAAGCAGGAGGCCGCAACACATTAAGATCAAATATAATCCAGTCAGCCACAGATTTCTATAAATCCCTACACACAAGCTCCCTAACAATCCAGACAACAAAATCACATAGGCATATTCAATGCTAAACTAAAAAACCACGCCGACACCATTCCTCCAGTACTGGCCAGCGAAATAAGAACTGCAATAGATGAAACGAAAAATGGCAAAACACCCAGAGAGGATGGAATATACAACGAACTGCTGAAAATGGCTTCCAATCAAATACTACCATCACTCACAAACAGCTTTAACAAAATTCTGCAGACAGAAGAGATACCCGAGCAATGGAAATCAAACACAATCATTCTCCTCCACAAAAAAGGCACAAAAGACGACCTGAATAATTACCGACCCATAAGCCTGATGTCCAATCTATTTTCAAAAGTGCTAACAAGAAGACTAACAAAAGCCCTGGACGAAAACCAACCAACAGAACAAGCCGGATTCCGCTCAGGCTTTAGTACAACAGACCATCTCCAAGCAATTAACCAAATAATAGAAAAGACAATTGAATAACACCATACATTATACCTAGCATTCGTCGACTACAACAAGGCATTCGACTCAGTAGAACATTCAAGTGTCCTCCAGGCATTACACACCCAAGGAATCGAGCACAAGTACATCCGCGTTCTGGATAAGATCTACAGCCAGAGCTATGCCAAGGTGAAGACAGAAATTGTGGGACAACCAGTCTCAAAAGAGGAGTACGACAAGGCAACCCAATTTCTCCTAAACTTTTTACATGCGTGCTTGAAGACATATTTCGAAAACTAAACTGGAGTAAGAAATACGGAATAAATATAAACGGGAGCAGGCTATCCAACTTAAGATTCGCTGACGATGTGGTATTGTTCGCCAGATCCCCGAAACAACTCCAATCAATGCTACAAGAGCTATCAGAAACTAGCAAAATTGCAGGCCTTTCGATGAACAAAAGCAAGACACAAATTACGTCAAATGTTCCGGAAAACCCAATCAAAGTCGATGGAATGGATCTTCAATATGTAAGCGAGTACGTATACTTAGGACAGCTACTCTCCTTCCATCAGAAAGTAGAGAAAGAAATAAGCAGAAGGATAGCTTCGCCTGGAAGGCGTTCTGGTCACTGAAATTCATACTGCTGGACAAGTCACTCAACCGGAAACTCAAAATAGAAACACTACAAACCTGTGTTCTTCCAACACTGTTATATGGCTGCCAAACTTGGAATCTTACTGCCAAACTGAAGTACACACTCCAAGTATGCCAATGGAAAATGGAGAGGAAAATCTTAAGCATAACTCTGAAGAACAGAATCTCGAATACAACACTTCAAGCGATGTCCTTAACAACGGATCCTGCACAACAAGCCATCAGGAAAAAATGGAAGTGGGGAGGCCACGTCGCAAGAATACAGGACGACAGGTGGACAATAAAAAAAAAACCATGTGGGACCCGTACACAGACAAGAGACAACACGGAATACCAACACGACGATGGACTGACCTCTTCAGAGAACGAGCAGGGGCGCAATGGTCCAGAGTCGCCAGATGCAGGAAAAGCTGGAGAACGATGGAGAGCCAACTCTGCATTAACTAATCACAGAACAGACAGTGTATACAAACCAAGTGCTACATCCAAGTCAACTTCTCACCACGGAGTAGCTCACCGGGTGACATTCACAATAGAGCTTAACCCCTGTAAAGGGAGGCCTTTGCCCTAAAGGGACATACCAGCCTTTATTTATTTTTTGTACACTTATACGTAGGTCACTAGATAAGTTTTGAGATGTGCAACAATGGGCCATGATAGAGTTTCCATACCTATCACTCTTTTCTAAAAACTCTCCAGCACATTCTATACACCGTTGCGTCCTCTGGAACCACTTCTGGAAGCAGCCATGCCACTCGATCTCAGGCATTGCACTAAGCTCCTCCAACAGCATCTTCCGGGCTAGGAAATTGGTGTCCGCACATGCAGTTCTTCACGTTCAGGGACAGGAAATAGTCGCATGGGGCTAGGTCCAGACTGTAGGCTGAATGAGACATTAATTTCACTGGCGTCTTTACCAGAAACCTAATTGTTGCATTGGCTGTGTGCAAAGAGGCATTGTCATGGTGGAGCAGAATTCCCCGCAGTCCAGTCTTTGGCCCCGCTTCTCCTGGATCTTTGAGCGCAGACTTTCGGGAGACAACGACTTCTGCCCCCCCTATACTTTAGTAGTAAATGTTCCCTGCTGGATCCTCTAGCACAACTGTAGCCGTGACCGACCACCTTTCGCCTTTGAGAAGAAAAGTGGCTCAACCTTTTCTTTCACCACCACACTCCCTAGGGCCTTTTGACTTCTGCGTTGGACGGGTTACGCTCACTCTGGGAAGACCCACACTTCATGGACTGGTGCTTGTTGTTTTCATGGTAATCCCACTAGTAGATCACAAGTTTCGTTCCACCTGCTCATTATGTTCTGACACCCAGCGAGAGTCCCAATTATTGAATCTCGTCAGCATTTATAAGCAAAATTCAACCCTAATGTATTTACTGCCCTTCTGACAATGGTGTGGCACTCACCGAGAACGCACCAATTTTCCTCACTTTTAAATATTTGGGGCAGGATAGTGGAAACGATTGGCGAAACTAATCCCTATCGGGCACCCTCGATGTCCATTAAGGTCAGTTGTGGATGGTCCTTAATCAGAGGTCTCCACTGCAAGGACGGGTGCTTCTGTCACCACTGGTCTGTTGGCCTCACCACTTCTCCCTTCCTCTTTAAGGGATGTTCTCTCCCTCTTAAATTAAGAAAATCAGCGGAAAAAACTGTTGCACACGAAGGAGCAAGGTCCCCAAATGTTTGTGTGAGTTGCTGAAGTGTTTGCGACTCATTTAAACCACACTTAAAATCATATCAAATCATAGCAAGAAAATACTCCTTCTCAAGCTCCATAGGACACGTTTGATTTCACCATGCACAGACTACTTCACAAGGGTGCTGCTCAGAGACAACTGAAAGGAATCGTTTCTACCTGCTATGGTTTTCACGTTCAAGAGTTGGGCTTTCAAATGGTTTATTGCATTCCTGTCGCCATACTGCCGTGTCTCAAAACTTATCTAGTGACCCTCGTAAATTATGGTGGGCCTATGTATATAAATATATGTAAAAAGTTTAGAAAATAGTAGCTTCATAATATTTGTGTGTCATAATTTTCATATTTTGTTTTACGATTTCCATATTTTTCTATAATTTTCTTCATATAATTCCTCGCTCTAATCATCATCATTCTTCACTGGTGTGGAAAGAAACGGCAAGCTACCACATCTACAGATCCCTAGTATAGCTGCAAAGCATAGCATGAAAAGGAAACAGCTCATATATATATATAGGAAATGAATAATGATTAATATAGGAAATGAATAATGATTATAATGTCTCATTACTTTAATAATTAAATGAATCGTGATTTTTTCTTACCTCATACATCTATGTTTTTTTTAAACACAGCACTGCAGTATCGGCGACATTACTTTGTTTACAAAACACATGGCATAATAAAATTTATTTCCATTACTAATACAAAATGCACCTGATTAATTTAAGTTAATATCTAACCTGTAGAGGATGAAAAGGCCTACAACTCAATGGTATTAATAGGCTGTTAGTTTATGCTGATGATGTAGTACTATTGGCTGATAGTGAGGAGTTACTAAAGGACAACACGCACACACTATTGAGTAACACTAAGAAATTAGGACTGGAAGTAAATATCAATAAAGCTAAATATATGGTCACTTACTCACTGGCACTATCGAACCCGTAGGTTCATGGCCGCACGGACATATGCTCTCCATATACCCCTATCCTGAGCTAATGCTTTCCAATCATTCCCTGTATAATTTACTTCCTTCAAATCATAGTTAATTGGTCACACGTAGAAATACATTATATAATGGAAATGGACAGCTAATGACAAATGAGGGAAATTTTGAGGAAGTGGCTGAATTCAAATACCTAGGAACAATAAATCAAATATGAATGAGATGCACAAAGAAATTAAACATAGGATCAATTCTGGAAACGTGTGCTGTTATGCATTACAGAGACTTTTGATGTCCTAACTCCTTTCAAAAAACATCAAACTCAAAATAAATAAAACTATTATTCTACCAGTTATATTATATGGATGCGAAACATGGACTCTTACTTTAAGGAAGAAAAGGAGATTATGATGATTTGAGAATAAAGTACTTTGGAAAAATTTTGGCCAAAGAGAGATGAACAGACAGGTGATTGGAGAAGACTACTAAACAATGAACAACATTTAAATTAATATTGGGAAGTAAACATTATGAGGTTATATCATTAATGACTGAAGAGAGACAAGATATTGTCTGAAACCGCCAGTATCAAAGAAATTTGACATTATATGAAGTGAATCGTTAAAAATAAATTCTCCACTCACTATTAATGAACAACATGATCTTTATAACAAGCGAGATATAATAAGAACAGTTAAGTCTCGTAGACTGAGATGGGCAGCAATGTGGCACGTATTGGGAATGAAAGATGCGCATGGAAGCTTCTTGTAGGAATACCAGAGAGAAAACGCCCAGTTGGTAGACCAAGAATTAGGTGGGAGAATAACATTAACTATGATTTCAGGGAAGTAGATTATACAGGGAATGATTGAAAAACATTAGCTCAGGATAGAGATGTATGGAGAGCTTATGTCTGCATGGCCATGAACCTACAGGTTCGTTAGTGCCAGTGAATAAGTAAGTCCTGAAATACTGCATCGCTTCATATAGACAATTTCTAGGAGAGGTGGTTGTGGTCTAGTGGAGGGAGCTTGTGTTTCCCGTGCATGAGGTCGCGTGTTCGATCCTACTGTCATGTTTTTTCTCTCTCTCTCTTGTCCTTATTTCAATTAATTTTCTTTATTCTGTTTCATTTCTTTTGCTTTGTTTTATTTTATTTACACAAAATAGTTTTCCATTGCACGACACACAACGAAATAGAACGGATTTAGTTTTTCAAATAGTTGTGTACTT
This sequence comes from Diploptera punctata, assembly GCA_030220185.1. Taxonomy (NCBI): domain Eukaryota; kingdom Metazoa; phylum Arthropoda; class Insecta; order Blattodea; family Blaberidae; genus Diploptera; species Diploptera punctata. The sequence goes on along the minus strand of JASPKZ010002692.1, from coordinate 1,306,769 downwards.
GTGAACCAAATAGCGATCTCTGATCATGTGCACTGGCTTTGTTCTGAGACTTGAAAATTATCTGTGTGCCATCAATTATTTCAAAGGCTGTACAGGCTGCAAGACTTTATATGGGAAAGGGAAAAAAAATGTTTTTGCTTCCCTAAATAACCTAAAAGGTAACTATTTATCATCATCATCATCACTCCAGGGATTAGGCAATTGCCTGTTCCGACTTCATAATGCATCAGCCCAACGTCTTCTAGGTCTTCCAACATCACGTCTTCCCCTTGCTTGATAATTTCTTGCTAACAATGGATATCTCTCCTTACTCATTCCATCCATGTGATCAATCCATTTCTGTCTGTAATTCGTGACTTTATCCAATAAAGGCTGTACTTTCAATTCTTCTCTTATATTCTCATTTCTTATTCTATCAAGTCTTGTACATCCTTTTACTTGTCTTAGGAACCTCATCTCCGCCGTCTGTATTCTATCCTTCTGTTTTTTCACTGGAGCCCAAGTTTCACATCCATACAATATTGTGGGAACCGCCATAACATTATACATTTTTATCTTGGTTTCTTTTCTAATTTTATTTTTGAATGTTCTCTGTATTGTTCCACACACCGTCTGAAATTTATTTATTTTGGAGTCAATATCTCTTTCCACATTGTAGCCAACATCACAGCCCAAATATTTGAAACTAGACACCTGTTCTATACTTTGATTTTCTAAAATAATTTTGGATCTCACTGGATCTCTTCCTCTAAAAGCCATGGTCTTCGTTTTCCTTACAGAAATCTTTAGATCATATAATTTACATATTTCATTTAATGCATATTTCAGGAGCTATCACCTTGACGTGGTGGGGGGGCTTAGTACCCGATGAACCAGACGACCCTACTGGGGAAGATTGACTTAGGTTAATCTTGCTGGTGGGTAAGAGGCGAGGAGAAATAAGTATAGCTCACAACGAAGGAATGGCGTCTGTATCCATATTGGGCGGCCACATCTTCGTCAAGTCTTCAACGGTCCAACAGAGCGACAAGGAATAGCACAGCTAAATTGTAGGGCTTGAAGAGCGGAAGAAGCAGCCCTCTCTTGGGGGGTGGATACCCAGAGGAGCATGTTTGGAGGCTCAGAGGAAGCAGCCCTTCCACCATCCTTGTCCTGCGAAGCGCTCGTAACGCTTCCAGGAGACATTTATCTTACTGAGAAGCTTCATGGAAATCAGCCGGATTGTCATAAAAGGTAACTATTTATACTATATCTAATTCATAATTTTACCACCAGATGGTGCTGAATTTCATATTAATACCATTAGATGTCAGCAGGTTAGTTCTACACTAGCACCCGTCGTGTTGCTTACTTTCCTATCTATATCTTAGTCTATGGTTTCAACTTCAAGAAAATTTACTTTATATTATTTTTAGTCTGGACATCTTACCTCAATATTAATGTTGATTTGTTCTTGAGATGTCCAGACTAAAAATAATACAATTAAAATAACCTCAAAATATAACTTCCTAAAATTAAATATTAAAAATTTACTTTATTTAACTTTCACAGGGAAAAAATACTATGAGGTTTAATTTAAGAATTAAATTAATATTTTATTACCTCACTTCATATCCATTATTCTTCTAGACTGCAGTTTCGGAGCTATATCTCCATCATCATTAGTCTCTCGTCGACCGGTATTATGTCGTTTCTTGGCGGTTTTCTTCTTCCTTCTATTGGTGGACCAATGAACCACTGGATCAAATCAAAATTTGCAGGAGTTTCTAAATTCATGAGTTTTTTTTTTTTTTTTTTTTTTTGGATCTGGATTTTTTCCCAAACCATGAGTTCTTTCTGTTTATCTGTTGGTTTGATTAGGCTAGCTTTTGTATCAATTAAATGTTTTTCAGAAGCAAGCATGGGCTGCTACAGCTGACTTGTCCACTTCACTCTTTTTGATATTTCTAAGATGTTCTTTCCTTCTTCTTCTTCTTCACGGTTTAGGCTTATTTACTAGCCTGTTCCGGCTCCAAATTGCTGCTCTTTCAATCTTGTTTTTATATTTCTTTTTTTGTTTTTCCTAATAGATTTTGTCACAATCCTTGCATTTGATCTGATATATTCCTGATTTGTTTTTTTCTTCAATTTCTTTTTAATTTTTGTTGGTTTTAATTATCTTATTTGGGCTTATTCATTCTTCGGAGCCAATGTATGTTAAACTTTTAAAACACACTTGTGGTGTTTTAATGGATGGTAAGTGAATCTTTTTAATTTTATGTTCTCTTCTGTTTGTTTTTAAGAGTGGTTTCCATTGATTAATTTTCCTAGTCTTTTAAACTTATTAATTTTCTTTTGTACCATGTTTTCTTCATAAACATTTTCTATTGCTACTTTAATTATGTATTCTTTTTCTTTTTTCATATTTTTCTCTGCTCAGAGGTATATTCACCAATCTGTGTGTTAAAATTGTCGAATGGTTTCTTCGTGAGCAAAATGGTTGAATCCTGATGCCTTAATGTAGTTATCTTTGTGTGTGTTCTTTCTGTATACTCCAAATTCTATCTTGTTTTCTTCATTTCTTGTTAGATTTAGATCCAAAAATGAAATTTGTCTCAGTTTCAGTTCCCATAGTAAATTTTACAATTTTGCTCTGAATGTTTAGGAGTTTTAAGGATCTACTTATTTTTAGGTGAAATTGATAGGTTATGGAACTTATATAATAAAATAGATTATTTTAAGTCTGGTATGGAGGATATTTTGTTTTTGATTTACAATAGCTATTATATCGTCAAAATTTCTGCACCAAAATTTGAAAATTAAAGGGTGTCCACTTGTTATTTTCTGTTCAAAACTACCCATGAATAAATTGGCTAGAAAGGATGATACAGGGTTTCCCATAGAAAGTCCAAAATTTTGTTTGTAGTACTTCCCATTATATGTGAAAACATTTGTTCGATGCACAATTTTATATTCTTCTATCTTTTCCTTCTCTAAATTATTATTCATTAACCATTTTCCCAAAATTTCAATAGTAGTTTCTCTTGGGACACTGGGAAACAATGAAACTAGATCATTGGAAAACAAAAAGAAATTTAAAAATCTTAGAAATGTCAAAAAGGGTGAAGTGGACAAGTCGCTGTAGAAGCCCATGCTTGATCTGAAAAACATTTAATTGATACAAAAGCTAGCCTAATCAAACACGCAGATAAACAGAAAGAACTCACGGTTTGGGTAAAAATCCACACCCAAAAAACAAAGAAAAATCATGAATTTCAAAACTCCCGCAAATTTTGATTTGATCCAGAGATACATCAGTCCATCGATAGAAGGAAGAAGAAAACTGCCAAGAAACAACATAACATCGGTCGACAAGAGGCTTCTGACGATGGAGATATAGCTCCGAAACTGCAGTCTAGAAGAACAAAGGATATGAGGTGAGGTAATAAAAATGTTAATTTAATTCTTAAAATTTACTTTATTATAGTTCTAAAGGGTAAACGACATGATTTTATAATTGTAAATGTACATGCCCCCACAGAAGATAAAGATGACAAGATCAAGGATGAGTTCTATGAAGAATTAGAATGCTTATTTGATAGCCTTTCACGATATCATATGAAAATTGTCTTAGGAGATTTTAATGCAAAAGTGGGACGGGAAGATATATTCAAACCAACAATAGGCAAATTCAGTCTTCATGAAGATAGTAACGACAACGGGGTTAGATTAGTCACATTTGCCACATCAAAGAATCTCATTGTTAAGAGCACAACATTTCAGCATAAGGATATTCATAAATATACCTGGACGTCCCCAGATGGAGAAACTCGGAACCAGATAGATCATGTATTAGTGGATAAACGCTGGCACAGTAGCATCATTGATGTTAGATCAGTTAGAGGGACAGACTGCAATTCGGATCATCATCTGGTCAGAGTGAAGATCAGACAACGGCTATCGCTTATGAGAGGAACAAATGCTAAAGATGATTCTGAAAAATTTGAACTAAAAAACTTGAAAAATGATGAAATGCAGCAAGAATACCAAATCAAAATTGCTAATAGATTTGAAGTATTAGAATCTTCAGATGGCAATGTGGCAAATGAAGAAGAAGAAGAAACTGATATAAATAAAGAATGGAGGCTATAAGAGATACTATTAAATTGTCAGCATCAGAAAGCATTGGCTGTTTAAAAAAGAGGCAAAACAAGAAATGGTTTGATGAGGAATGTGCCGACATTGTAAAGAAAAGAAAGCTAGCAAAAATGAAATGGTTACACGAGCCAAATGAGGTAAATTTAGAGCAATTGGCTAGTATTAGACGGGAAACCACCAAGTTACTAAAGAGTAAAAAGAGGGAATATTTGAAAGAGAAGATTAATGATCTTGAAATGAATGCAAAAAATAGGAACATTAGAGAATTATATCAGGGAATTAGTATAGAGAAGAAAGGGTTTCAGGCTAGAACAAACATAATTCGGAATGAAAATGGGGATATGATTGCAGATTCTAGGAGTGTATTAAATAGATGGAAAAGTTACTTTAATCAGCTATTAAATGTACATACAGAACAGGACATTGAGGAGGATAAGTTACAGACAGCAGAAATGCTAGTCATAGAGCCAAGTGCATTAGAGGTTGAAATGGCGATTGAAAAATTGAAGATGTATAAAGCATCAGGTTCAGATGAGATCCCAGCAGAACTGATAAAATCAGGGGGAGAAAAATTGATGGACAAGATACGCTGGTTGCTTAGTAAGATTTGGGAAAAAGAAGCTCTTCCAGATGAATGGAAGGAATCAATTATCATACCAATCTATAAGAAAGGAGATAAAACTGATTGCAACAACTACAGGGGCATCTCATTACTTTCAACTTCGTACAAAATTCTAACAAATATATTAGTAAGCAGACTTACTCCCTATATTGATGACATTGTAGGAGATCATCAATGTGCATTTAGAAGAAACAGGTCTACAACAGATCAGATTTTTAGTATAAGACAGATTTTAGAAAAGAAATGGGAATATAATGGTACTGTACATCAACTATATGTACACTTCAAAAAGCATATGATTCAATTAAGAGGGAGAAGTTATATAGTATCCTGCTGGAGTTCGGAATTCCTAAAAAGTTGGTTAGACTTATACGAATGTGTCTAAATGGCACAAAGAGTAGGGTGCGTGTAGGCAAACAGTTTTCGGACACTTTTGAAATCCAGAATGGGTTGAAGCAAGGAGATGCACTATCTCCTCTACTATTTAATTTTGTACTAGAGCATGCCATTAAATCTTTAGAGAATGAGAAAGCTTACAACTCAATAGTATTAATAAGCTGTTAGTTTATGCTGATGATGTATTATTGGCCGATAGCGAGGAGATACTAAAGGACAATATGCACACACTATTGAGTAACACTAAGAAATTAGGACTGGAAGTAAATATCAGTAAAACTAAACATATGGTCACAGGTAGAAATTCAGTATATAATGGAAATGGACAGCTAATGACAAATGAGGGAAATTTTGAGGAAGTGGCTGAATTCAAATACCTAGGAACAATAATCACAAATAGGAATGAGACGCACAAAGAAATTAAACATAGGCTCAATTCTGGAAATGCATGCTATTATGCATTGCAGAGACTTCTGATGTCCCAACTCCTTTCAAAAACGTTAAGCTGAAAATATATAAAACTATTATTCTACCAGTTATATTGTATGGGTGCGAAACATGGACTCTTACTTTAAGGGAGGAAAGGAGATTACGAGTATTTGAGAATAAAGTACTTAGGAAAATTTTTGGACCAAAGAGAGATGAACAGACAGGTGAATGGAGAAGACTACATAACAATGAACTACATGGTCTTTATAGGAAGCCAGATATAATAAGAACAGTTAAGTCTCGTAGACTGCGATGGGCAGGACATGTTGCGCGTATGGGGAATGAAAGACGCGCATGGAAGCTTCTTGTAGAAAAGCCAGAGGGAAAACGGCCAGTTGGTAGACGAAGAATGAGGTGGGAGAACAACATTAACTATGATTTGAGGGAAGTAGATTATACAGGGAATGATTGGCAAGCATTAGCTCGGGATAGGGATGTATGGAGAGCTTATGTCCGCGCGGCCATGAACCTACGGGTTCGATAGTGCCAGTGAGTAAGTAAGTAAGTGAGTAAGAAGGCTTAAGAGCACATCGCGATAGACATTCCAAACGTTTTGAAGTCTCGCGTATATAAGCTAGCTGAGATCATGAGAAGGAAATCAGTTGTAGTTTGGAAGGGATATTGCTGTGTTGGTGAGAAGTTGAGTGTATCAGTGGTGGAAGAGACTTAAGTGATACTGTGAAACATTAAAAATTAATTTACAGAAGAATAAGTGACTGTACAGAGAATTATTCTGCAACTAATAAAGAAAGATTGGAAATTTTAATGCAAACAGTGTTGTAATTGAAAGAATTACAAACTGTTAACATCAGTGTAATGATTGACAATACGTATTATTGAGACATTCTTTGTTAAAAAATATGATGGGTCCATTATGTGGAGATTTTTTTCTCTAAATTTTTAAAGGGGAAAAGATAAATAAATGCAACTGATGTGCATCCTTATGCTGGGAGAATCCATTATTCAAGTAGACCTATGTTGGAAGATATACATTTAAATTCAATATCTTTTTTTGAGTCCTGTACAACAGAAAATACTGTAGAAAATCTTGAGATAACATTTTCATAACATATTTTACTAATCACAAATAAAATTCTCATAATATGAAAATTGATTTCCACTGAAAAAATTTGACAAGATTTTATTTTATTTCAGTGTCTGAACTTCCAATGTCTATTATGACAAATATAATTCACTATCAAACACAATAAAATTTATCCATCCATAGTAATTCTGCCCGAGGCAGGTCTTTCATTGCAATCATAGCATTTTCATGCTATGTTTTACAGCTTTACTAGGGAATTATAGGTGTGGTAGCTTTCCATTGCTTTCCACACCGGTGAAGGATGATGATGATGGCCGAATGATTTTCGGGGATCGTTGGACCTTAAGCTTCCTGACATTTGTCTTACAGATGAGGAAAAACCAAAAAAAAAAACCTCACCCAGGAGCCTGTCCCGACCAGGCCCTGAGAAGGCAGCACGCTACCTCGAGACCACAGCGGTGGACATAAAATTTATAAATATTTAATTTTAGGAAGTTATATTTTGAGGTTATTTTAATTATATTATTTTTAGTCTGGACATCTTACCTCAATATTAATGTTGATTTGTTCTTGGACATGTTTCAAAACAATTCTATTTTATCGTCAGCTTTCCCAGACTGGTTTTATTTATGTTGCACAACCTGAATGTCGATGTCAGCTCCATCCTGTGGTTGGCCAAAGAACCTCCAAACAAGGTCACGCTCCATCGGAATATCAAAATTCATAACTCTGTTTCTGTTCTTCTGAATATAAATTTTTTCCCAAATAGTCAGCTCTTTTGTATTTTCTAACTGTTTTAATAATTTAGTATCTGAATTTATATTATGTTTTTCAGACCAAACATGAGCAGCAACTGCAGATTTTTCAATTTCTCCATTTTTAATATTTCTTAAGGTACGTACACACCTGCGCGCCGCACCATGTTCGTCAGATTTGGATGGGGTTTTAAGGTGCGCGCGAACGGCGCGTGCGCGTCTCTCACCACGATCCACTCATTGTCGGTTTTTTCCACGAACACTTTGATGGTTCGCTGTTTAGATTTGGACGGGTACCTGAGAGGTTCGTTGCTTTCGGTGCGCACCTATTATTTGAGTATGGAGTGGTCAGAGGAAAACGTGTTAAAACTTGTTGACATTTATAGAAGCAAGCAATTATTGTGGGATCCACAACATAAGGATCATTTTAAAAAATCATTGAAAGGAGATGCCTGTTTTTTTTTTTCAATGATATGTGTTTTTTTTTCGTGTGTACTGTAATTGTATAAATAAATTAGAATTATTTAGAAAACATTATTTATTTAAGACGTTCATTTCATAATATTATGTATGAAGTATCACAAAACAATACAATATATAAACACATTTATTGCTAATTATTTATTTATCTCTTCAAAGACTCCAAAGAGCAAGACTGCTCATGTTAAGGGCAATATACAAAAAATAATGGCCATAAAACAATTAACAATAAAAACAAGAAAACAAATTCAGGCATAAGTTTAAGTAATACAAACTACTATAGATGCACAATATATATACACATATAAATACAATATTTAAACAGGATAATATTAATAATAATAAAATTAAAATTAACTAAGAAAGCAATGAGAAAAAATATTTTTTAATACAATTAGAAAAATGTTTAACATTCGTGAAATGTTGATATTCAATAGGTAAGTAGTTATTTTAATGGTTGATTAATGCATAACGAATCCCTTTTATACCTATTTTTTTAGAAACTAGTATCTTTATGCAATAAAGTACAACCTCTAGTATAATAATCATGTACATTTTTATTCAAAATTAAGGCCATGTTATGGTGAGATAGATTCTTAATAATTTTAAACATATATATACAAATCATGTCCATCGCTGTAGTCTCGAGGTAGCGTGCTGCCTTGTCATGCAGCGGGGCCCGGGTTCAATCCCCGGTCGGGGCAGTTTTTCTGGGTGAGGTTTTTATCGGGGTTTTTCCTCACCTGTAAGACAAATGTCAGGAAAACTTTAAGGCCCAAACGGTCCCCGAAATCATATGGCCATCATCATCATCCTTATCATTATCACATCATCATCATCTCATCATCCTTCACCGGTGTGGAAAGCAACGGGAAGCTACCACACCTACACAATTCCCTAGTAAAGCTGCAAGCATAGCATGAAAATGCTATGATTTCAGTGAAGGACCTGCCTTCGGGCAGAATTACTATGGATGGATATACAAATCATATTTTTTTTTAAATTCCTTTAATGCTATAATATTTGAAAAAGTATAAATAAAGTTATAAGATGTAATAAGTAATAAGCGTGACCAGACGTCCCGATTTTTAACAATTTGTCCCGCGTCCCGCGGCATTTAAAAAAAAAATGTCCCTATTTTTGGGAAAGAATGCAGGACAAGCGGGAGAACGGAAAGGGAATAGACATCGTTGGTTACACCTGCTCTGCAAAATGTCTACTGAAGGTTTGTGGGTTTCCTATGGATCGCAGGAGGTTCGTTGAAATTAATAATTTTGACGAACATAACACGCGCCGCGCACGTGCGGCACGCATGCCGTTCGTGTTCGCGGCATGCATATGTGTACGTACCTTTATGTGTTCTTTGGTCTGAAAAACATTATATATATTCAGACACTAAATTATTAAAACAGTTAGAAAATACAAAAGAGCTGACTATTTGGGGAAAAATTTATATTCAGAAGAACAGAAACAGAGTTATGAATTTTGATATTCCGATGGAGCGTGACCTTGTTTGGAGGTTCTTTGGCCAACCACAGGATGGAGCTGACATCGACATCCAGGTTGTGCAACATAAATAAAACCAGTCTGGGAAAGCTGACGATAAAACAGAATTGTTTTGAAACATGTCCAAGAACAAATCAACATTAATATTGAGGTAAGATGTCCAGACTAAAAATAATATAAATAAAATTTATAAATGATGATAAATCACAAGTATTAACATTTTATTTTTTTTAAAAATTCTTTATATTTCAAGAGAAAATTGTTTGCCCAGACTGAGACTCAAACCCAGGACTTTTAGCTTTCCAGGCAAATGCTCTACCAACTGAGCTACCGGGGCGAGTTCCAATCTAAATGCAAATTTTTCTCTTATATGCATTTTTGTAAATTCTATTTATCCATCATTGAGATACACGAAATGAATAACAAAAACATTGAAAAAAGCCATACTGGCTTCATAATGTAATATAAATATTCCCAAATAAATGTCTTCTTCATAAAGAAGCCACCATTTGTAAAGATAGAAACAAAGGTTTCATAGCATTTGGTGCATGAGAATTTCCAACAACACATATAAGAGAAAAATTTGCATTTAGATTGGAACTCGCCCCAGTAGCTCAGTCAGTAGAGCATTACCCCAGAAAGCCAAGGGTCCTGGGTTCGAGTCTCAGTCTGGGTGAAAAATTGTTCTCTTCAAATATGATTTATCCATCATTGAGATGTATGAAATGAATAATAAAAACATCGAACAAATTTCTTACCTGCATTAACTTTATTTACGAACTTGAAAGCTGCGAAGCATGGTTCACTACATAGCTTATGCAATTTGCTATCAAGAAGAACTTCCACTTTTACAACTTTCTCATTATTACACACTGCACACTGATGAACAACCACTGGAGGGGGTTGATTGTTACTCATCTGATCATATTTCTCCATGCATGCTTGTGTACAGAAATCCTAAAAAAATGCAACATTGTATATCAAACAAAATTGTAATAATAATTACTACACTAAAGCACTGCTTTACAAACATGCTGCAAAAAATAATAATTTTGTAAATTTTACTCCATGTACAACATATATGAGAGTTCTCTTTTTGTTTTCAGGAAAACCTGCCCTTCTCACACACAAATGTTAATGACCTTTCAAAATGCATTAATTCTGCTTTCCATGCCCTCTGGTGTCCTGACGAGGCAATTTCAAAAATATTTCTTTTAATCAATTGAGTTGGTGTTTACTTGATGAAAATTCATATTTATTAATTAAATAAAAATAAAACGTAGTTTTATTTGATTTTCATATTTATTATATAATTCAGTGACAGTTATATAATAAATATGAAAATCAAATAAAATTACGTTTTATTTTTATTTAATTAATAATTATATATTTCTTTTTTGTGGAAACCAAAATGAGCAAATAATATCTCCCTCTTTTCATGTTCAGCACAATGTCATGTTGAGGGTGAAATGAAGTTAATATATAGTTCGAAATTTTCACAACTTACCTCATATTTGTAGATTTCTTGAAGACTAGTTTCGATACGTTACATAACATTATCAATTCTTTCTAACTGTTGATTCGGCGGTTGGCAATCCTATAGGTTGATTTCTGCTCCCTCTGTTGGCTGGCCAATGAACTTTCAAATCAAATTTCTTTCCCCAGGAAATTCAAAATTCATAATTTTCTTTTTTATTTTTGTGAATGTAAATTTTATCCCAAATTGTGATTTCCTTAGATTTACCTGTTCCGGTAACTTGCCTTTGGTTTGATTCACTGTTTTTCTGACTATGCAAGTGCAGCTATTGCAGATTTTCTACTTCCCCATTTTTAACATTTCTAAGGTGTTCCTTTAATCTTGTACTCAAGTTCCTTTTTTGTTTTTCCTTTGTATATTTTTTCACAATCTTTGTAATCAATTTGATAAATCCCTGATGTGTTGCCTTCATCAACCTTTCTTATTTTTGTTGGCATTAATTAATCTTTTCAGGGTATTAAAAAAATAATTTTGAAATTCCCAGAAAAAGAAATTTGATTTAAACTGAGAGAATAGAAATCAACCTACAGGATCGCCAACCGCCAATTCAACAGAAAGAGTTGATACGTAACATATCGAAACTAGTCTTTAAGAAACCTGTAAATATGAGGTGAGTCGTGAAATGTCTAACTCAATATTAATTATAATAAACCTCAAAGTGTCACTTCCTTTTAAAAATTAAGTGAACGAAGTACCTAATGTTGAGTGCTATGGTATACCAAGATGCTGACTGACCAGGCCTGCCACACCTTCACAGGAGTAGAAGAAATTATATAGAAAATTAATAAAATTAAATTTGCAGCAGAGGAAAACAAAAAAGAATATATCTTCTTATTGTATTATTTTCTTTGACCTCCCTCTCCCCACAACTATAATGATATGGTTTATTTTTGGGCCAATGTGGTGTTGTCTTATGATAATATCCAGTTTTGTAACAAAAAAAATCTCTCTTAACTTCTTTTATTGAAATTGTATTCTACAAATCTATAAATGTTAAGATGATGTAATATTCCTATATATATATATATATATATATATATATATATATATATATATATCAGAGAAATTAAAATATATAAAATAATACCTTAAACTTGTCCCTTATCACCAACAGGTGCCAGGAAACCTTCTGCACCACTCGAGATATCCTTCTGACAGTAGCTGCATACTTTCAGGCCCTTCTTGAATTCTTCAAGGCACGTACTGCAGCAAAATTGTTTTATGTCATAGCCAAAGCGTACACAGTATTTTCCTAGACTCACTGGCTGTACTGCTCCCTTGCAATTGGCACAGTGTGAACCCAAAGTAGTCTGATATTTCCCTGAAATAAAAGTAATACATTTTTTATGTGTTTTCTAACCATTTATACTTGGTACAGTTCTCCAAAAAAAATGTGGAATACTGGAATATTTTTTAATTCAAGATAAAATTGATACATATTTCTACCAAGCAAGATAAACATTGGGCAAATTTGTATTAATTTATTATTATTTTACTACTATTATTATTATTATTACTATTTATTGTACGCTTATTTTTGTAACTGTAATAGGAAATATTTTAGAAGAAATCCTAAATGTATATGCATATTTTATGTAATGATAAATACTCTTATAACCATCACTATATGCAGAACAAGAAAAATATTTTTAAAGATACAATAAGATGGTATGGGCATATAATAAGAAGGGACACAGAAACAAACAAGAAAGTTGTAATCAATATTTAATTTTAGGAAGTTATATTTTGAGGTTATTTTAATTATATTATTATATATTATATTTAGTCTGGGAAAGCTGACGATAAAACAGAATTGTTTTGAAACACGTTCAAGAACAAATCAACATTAATATTGAGGTAAGCTGTCCAGACTAAAAATAATATAATTAAACAAGAAAGTATTGAAATGGATACCTCCTGGAAAAAGGAAATTTGGTAGACCAAAACCAACATGGATAAAGGGAATTCAAGACAACATGAAGAAGAGAAATATGACAGAAGCAGACACACAAGACCCGGAAATGTGGAAGAAAATAATTGTATATTTAGGTTGAGGATACCTGTGTATATAATAGAAATAAATAAATAAAATTTTAAAAAAAATTATGGATAGGAAAATTGACAGCTCACCTCATAATTTGTAGATTCTTGGAATATGTTTCAAAAGGCATTGTCTTCAATCTTCAGCTCATATCTGACTCATAGAAGATAGAAGGCAATGCATTTTGAAATACGTTCTCAAGATTTACAAATTATGAGGTGAGGTGTCAATTTTCTAATTCTCAATGTTTATTAAAAAGTGCTACTTCCAAAATAAAATAAAGTTCATATTTTGTAAGCAGTTTTAAAATACATAATAAACATTCTTCATTAACTATGAATAGAAAGATATTTTATTTATATAACATTCACAAAGTTGCTACTTTTTATGATGATTTTCATTGTTGACTACTTTTCCTTAAAATTACCTTGAGAAATACATTTATGTACATTCAATAATAACTGCATGTAGAATTTACATAGTGTTATAGAACAGAATTCAATACAAACTTTTTGTATTCAAACCTGTGTTTCAGAAAATGTAAATCTATGGTATATTTGTACATTTTATATCCTAAAATCAGAATTAACACTCTCACTCTTATTTATGTACAATTTTATCACTCATCCACATTCTTCTTCTTCGATTAGTTTTGGCACCACCGACGGTATTTCCATGACTGTTGTTCTGTCTCCTGAAGAGCCGTCTATTGCTCCTTCTGTTGGTAGACTAAAAAACCTCATGGGAAATGACTTCATTTCAATGTTTTCAGTCTACCAACAGAGGAAACATAAAACGGCTCTTCAGGACAACAAAACAATGGTCATGGAAATACTGACAATGATACCGGGGTGCCGAAATTAGTCTAAGAAGAATAATAATATGAGATGAGTGATAAAATTGTACATACATAAATAAATAATACGTCATTGTGTTATTTCTTAAAAAAGAAATACTCTCAGTCTTATATAATTGTCTAGCTGAAGCATTTTAATCATTATTAAAGCTATCATTTGCAACCTATATTTTCATTATACGTTTAGGAGTAGTGATTTTTGCAAATACAAAATAGCACAAAATGTTCATAAAAGCATGTCCCTTGTATTTTCATTCTTCACAACCTGTAAACAACTTTTTAATGTGTTCTGAAAGTATGACTCACTAACTAACTATAACACACTGGCACTATCAAACCCATAGGTTCATGGTCAAGCAAACATAAGCTTTCCATATATCCATATCCTGAGCTAATATTTTCCAATCATCCCCTGTATAATCTTCTCTCAAATCATGGTTAATATTATTTGCCCACTCTGAAAGTATGACAATATAACATTTGTTCAATATGCAAAAATTATACCAAAATGCAATATAAATGCAAAATCCAATAATTGTTTCCTTTCTTTTCTGGAAACATCAAGAAAAATAACAATGTTATTGGAAAACTCAAACAAACAGCAAGATTATATTATTTTTAGTCTGATCATCTTACCACAATAAATTCCAAAAGATATTTGAGAAGTTTAATATTAAATTAGCACCGAAAAATAACTATAGTTTAAATAAACTAATAAAAACGAACAAAAATGAAAAAACTGATAAAAATAAAAAGTCAGGAATATATCAAATTGAATGCATGGGTTGTGAAAAGATATATATAGGAAAAACAAAAAGAAACCTAAAAATTAGAACCAAAGAACACAAGAAATATTAAAAATGGGGAAATAGAAAAATCTGCAGTTGCTGCTCATGTTTGGTCTGAAAAACATAATATAAATTCAGACACTAAATTATTAAAACAGTTAGAAAGTACAAAAGAGCTGATTATTTGGGAAAAAATCTATATTCAGAAGAACAAAAACAGAGTTATGAATTTTAAAATACCGACAGAACATGACCTTGTTTGGAGGTTCTTTGGCCAACCACAGGAAGGAGCTGACATCGACACCCAGGGTGTGCAACATAAATCAAACCAGTCCGGACAAGCTGACGATAAAACAGAATTGTTTTGAAACATGTCCAAGAACAATTCAACAATAATATTGAGGTAAGATGATCAGACTAAAAATAATATAATTAAAATAACCTCAAAATATCACTTCCTAAAATTAAATATTAAACAGCAAGATGTTGAGGTATGTTCTATGATTTCATTCATCAGAGTAACTGAACTTTCAAGACTTAAGTTAGTTTTGTGTATTTTCTCATTATTATTTGTTTTGGTTAATTTTGTATATTCCTCATATTATTCTGGGTTTTCATCAGTATGAAAGTGTTCTTTTCTGTGTTGTGCTTCAACCTACATCAATTTACTGTATTTTTCTATAATTGCTTTAATCTGTATTAATTGAAAACAAAATCCATCATGCAGGAACTGCATTAAACCAAGCAAATTCCTCAGTATGTTGAATTTATGCTCAGATTTTGCTGGTTTACCTATATATCCTTCTTTCATTAATGAAATCATATACATCTATTTATGTTGTGAGAAAACAAAGCTGGAGGCCACTAGAAAAATGTTTAAATTAAGAACCCCACTCCTAGTTAGATTTTGCTGATTTTTTGAGAATATCTTTCTAACTTTATTTTAATGACAGATGCCAAGTTTTGTTGCAAAAGTCAAAAATTCCAGCTAGTATTCCTATTTTTAAATTTTCACTTCAGGTGAACTCTAATCCTAAAAAAGTCTGATTTTGCTGCTTAACTGATTCAACTTACTTTTCTTAATTAATTGCTATATGCCAAATTTTATTCCAAAAAAACAAAACAAAATTTGCAGCCACTAGTGCATTAACAGACACACAAATATACATAATAATTTTTGTCGTGGTCATCTCCAGTGTCCTCCATTGATGAAGATTTGTAAAATCTTTTTCAAAAATATTTCATGAGAACAATATCAGTAGCTACATTTCTTTGGAATTCATCAAGAATTCCACAATTTAATTTATGAATTTTTACCTCACTATAAACCTTCTGCAAATGTGTAAATCAAAACTCATAACTTCTGTTTTTGTTCACATTGCTATAAAATTCAGAATTACAAATGAATAAACACTATAAAATGCTAAATGTAGAAAACAAAATGCTACATTTCCAATTTCAAAATGGTAAAAATCATCGCCCATAACAATACTATAAATACAGCACAATTCATTACTGCATCAAACTAACCATGTTACTGTCATCTGCTGGACAGAGATAGCAATACTCCAACTGAACCTTGCTCTTTGGAGCTGTCATGGTAGAGTTTTAATTTTAATTTCTGTTCAGTTCTGAGACGTACTGCAGGTTACTCAAGAACAGACCATAAAAGGAATTCTGAGATTCTCAAAGAATTACAAACAGAATCAGTCATGGAATATGTACAAAACTACAGAAATAACTGGAAACCTCACGTAAGAAGAATGAGCAGAAAAAGAATACCACGTCCAAATCTTAAATTACCAGCCACCAGGCAAGAGATCTTTGGGCAGACTCTTCAAACGTTGGATTGAGACCGTAACAGGCCACTAGGTCTATCACATAAAAGGAAGAAGAGAAGAAGAAGAAGAAGAAGAAAGAAAACAATTATGTATGTGTTAAAATCAATAAAAAGACATTATTCATTGTAGAGGTCTACAGTGTTTAATATAAATATACATGACAATTCGAAAGTAGAAAGAAACACTTGTGACCATGGACTTAATATAATGGCTGTATCTATTTTGATTTCAATACACAGCAGATAACAATACTTTCTAGGGTAGTAATAGATTTATAAGCTAGAAGGATTGAAAATGGGATTTTAAGGATGAGTTTTGAGAATTTTATTTTAAAGGTGCTGAAAAAAAACCAGTTAAGTCACTTCTCTATGAAACAAATTTTTAATAATACAACATACCTGCTTCTTTACCTCTATGCCAAAACTTTTAAGGTAAATAAACCCATGACTCAACTGTTTCTTTTACTGTTTCACACTTCTAAAATATAGTTCTTTCCAGGGATAAAATAACTTAGAAATAGCTGAAGGTAGTGTTTTTCAGATTATCCTAAATAAATATTAACTTGTTCTTTACATAACCTAGTCAACACCCCTATACATGCTCACTATAAATTTATTGTATGGAATGTTGAGATTCATAATACAAGTAAATATATGCCAGGAAAAATTGAATTGCATACTTACATTAATAAATTTATATCCAAAATATATGTCAAACTTGCAATTATGAATGCACAGTCAGTCATTTGCATTATTACTTGTAACAATGAAAAATCAAATTGATCATATGCAAATGCAAATTGTATCATAATAACTATTAAAAATACAAGTTTGTAAAATGAAATAGTTCATTTTTAATTGTCCTTATTATGAACTACTGATGATATGTCCTTATTATTTACGTCCATGTAATTCTCATTTATTTTTATCAGCTACGGCTGGAAACATATAATGAAGAATGAATAATTTCCATTTATTATCCTTGCTTCTTTACTTGTAAAATTATCAATTAAATTGTAATTAAATATTACAATGTTTTTAACTGGTTTATTGCAGTTGAGGATGACCAAGATCTCAGGTACAACATTCATAATTTTAACCTTTTATATATATATATATATATATATACACACACACATCCTAAGGTTATATCAGCTGTGGTGGTCTAGTGGTTATGTTCCTTGATTCTAGTCCCAAGGGTCACGGGTTCAAACCCAACCAGGGTCAATGGATTTTTTTAGGATGGAAATTTTCAAGGAACAAGTCATCTGGGTCCGAAGTCTGGATATTTTCAAGCTCGTAAAAGAACCTTAAGCCTGAAAAAGAGGCCTCTAAGCAAAATTTACTATTATCCAAGTAATACCTTAGTTTTTAAAGAGAAAAATTATACGCTCAGACCGGGACTTGAACCCGGGACCCTTGGTTTTCTAGTCCAAGTGCTCTACCATTTGAGCTACCTGAGCAAGTACCGATCTAAACGCAAATCTTTCTCTATATACGTTGAAATTCCCGCCCCAAATGCTTTGAAGCCTTTGCTTCTATCTTTGCACTTGGACTAGAAAACCAAGGGTCCCGGGTTCAAGTCCCGGTCTGAGCGTATAATTTTTCTCTTTAAAAATGATTTATCCATCATTGAGATGTATGAAATTAATAATAAAAACATCGAATACCTTAGTTGCCTACTAGATCTCTCATTAGGTTGGTATGCTAATCACATGTCATTCACTACATCTGTAAGCAAATAACCGTAACTAGAATCGTCTGGTTAAGAAACTTCTCACTTGAGAAGGACCCATGTCTCACAGTGGGACGAATGGGAATCAATCAATCCTATGGTTCTTGCAATCCAAGTTGACCCTGGCATCTCATTTGTGGTTTCTTAACCAATCTGATTTAGTATGCTTATTTCTCTACAGATGTCGTGAGTGACATGCTGTTGGCATGTGGCTTCAATAGACATCTAGAAGGCAACTAAGATAATACATGCTCAACAGCCTATTTTTTTAAGGCTTGAGGATCTTCAGACTCAGGATCCATGATTTAGGCCCATATTCAAGAACCAAGCTTTCTGCAAAGAGCGACTCTCAGTCAGTCTATCCATGGTTAATTATGTGGGTCATGCAAAACCCACTGACTCACTCTATTTAACATTATGTGCTAACAAGATATTTATTTTAAAAAAAACTTCAGGGAACAATTGAATGATGAGAGCCTTAGCTTACAGAAGATATGGCCTAGAGAGCTTGGTTCTTGAACACCGGCCTTAAAGTCCTTCCCAGTAGACTTGTCCCTAGGATTTTTCCATCCTAAAAATCCATCGACCACGGTTAGGTTTGAACCTGTGACCCTAGGACTAGAGGCAAGGAACATCACTGCTAGATAACTGCAGCCAACAATCTTTTATATAATAATCTCAAAAAAGACTTTGAAAAGTATTGACTATTTATTCATTATTTTGGTGAAATGTTGCATCCATTGTTGTTAAATATTACAGCACATAGTACTGTAATGTTCTATTTTGGGCCTCTTTGTAAAATCTTCTCAAACAAGATTTAGGCTCTTAGATCTGTTCCAAGGCTAATTGAACTAGTCACTCTATCTTCCCCATTGCCTTCGACTAAATGGTTTATAATTTTTTTTTAATAAAAATAAAGAGACTTTCCAGGGATACATGAAACGGACATCTTTGAATATTTTGATGTTATATTTTAAATGAACGTGTTCCAGTATAGTAAATAAAAAATAGTAACGGTTATCGCACTGACATACAGAGTCAGAGGTCTGGGGTTCAAACATAGTTTTTCTTTCTAAAACAAGTCTTTGAATATCTTCAAAGATATATTGTTTTCCGTCAACAATGCTCTTATATCAGTGTTGTAGGAATCTCATTTGAGCTGCTTCCAATCCTGATTTGCTCGTATCTATGAATGCATTTTACCGTAAAAGTTATTCTCAACATGTACTCAGCTGAGAAAGTTCCATCCAAAGATGTTTTTGCATACTCAAGAATCTGTTCATGTGATAATAATTGTCGAAATTCTGTAAGCTACCTGGTGAGGTGACTTTGCACTTTCAAGTGTGAAATTATGACTGCTTTAATGTATATTTTTTTTCTTAATTTCATAAAATATTTATGTCATTGTCTCTTATGACTTATATGTCTCTTATTTTCAATAAATAATTTGTTAGTATCATATGTTTCTTCAAATATATCGTAAACATTTTAAGGTTAGGCCTAATAATACATATGAAACTTGGTTAAAAATAATCCTTAATAATTAAATGAATGAATGATTTCTCTATTATTTTGTATGTAATTATAGTTAGTTAGCACTTTTGTTTGTTAAATAAATAATAACGAATTACATAACAGCAGTTTTACTTAGTTTTTTAATGGGGCAATAATACGAATATCAAAGAATAATTTAATTTTAAAATAAATCGGTATCAAACGGAAGTCTAAAATAATGATTTCTCTTTTATATTTGAAGAGAAAAATTTTCACCTAGACCAAGACTCGAACCCAGGACCCTTGGCTTTCCGGGCCAAGTGCTCTACCAACTGAGCTACCGAGGCGAGTTGCGATCTAGATGCAAATTTTTCTCTTATATACGTTGTAATACCCTTCAGTGAGAAGTGTTAAATTAATAATAAAATTGTCAATAGAAGCTCTACTGGCTTTATAAAGTAGTGTTAAATTCCCAATAAATGTCTTAACTAAGAAGCCGCCATTTGCAAAGATAGAAGCTACGGTTTCAAGCATTTGGCGCGAGAGAATTACAACGTATATAAGAGAAAAATTTGCGTCTAGATCGCAACTCACCTCGGTAGCTCAGTTGGTAGAGCACTTGGCCCAGAAAGCCAAGGGTCCCGGGTTTGAGTCTCAGTCTAGGCGAAAATTTTTCTCTTCAAATATAATTTATCCTTCAGTGAGAAGTGTTAAATTAATAATAAAATTGTCAATGATTTCTCTATTATTTTGTATGTAATTATAGTAAGTTACACAAGAGTTTAGGCCTTATTGCACTTTTGTTTGTCAAATAATTAAAAATGAAGTACATAAAAGCATTTTTACATAAGTTTTAATGGGTGATAATACAAATATTTGATATTTTTTTACTAAAATAAATAGGTATCAAACTGTAGTCCAGACTAATAATTTTGCTCATCATGATAACAAAATTTATTTATAACGAGGATGGTACTCTGTGGTGATAATTTAACATATGTAAGAAATTTTGCAAGAAATTAGTTTATACCTAATTTAAAATTTTTTTTAGAGGCTTTCATAATATGTATATGTTTACATTTCACAAAATGATCTATGGCAATTAATTTTGATAAAGAATCATCATTCATGGGTTAATGATTGATAGGGGTATTTCATTATATCCCAGTATAAAATAATCGCAACATTACTAAAAAATCTATCTCATAGTCTAATATTTGTTATCATAGAAAGCCTAAACTTTTATTTCCATTGCATTATAACTCTGTCAAATATTGGAATAAGATACAGCATATATTTTTTTTTAATTTACACAAGTCAGTAGATAAACTTTGTATGATCTTTTTTTCAGCAGACATAAAAATCTTTGGAAATATTGCATTTATGTAAACACTGGGTTAATATCCCTATCAAACAACAGTATAGTATATTTGCTCATACAATTAATCCAGATATTTGGTATTCCTACCTACATAACTTAATTTGGTATCTACTTAACCTCCAGTTCCATGGCACAAGAGGTCTAGAAGGCCCTTAACCTACCTGCTTGGCTTCACGTCCACATATGTAAATCACAGAGGTGAACGATCATCTAGCCAATATTAGGGTGAGATGTAGTCAGCATATCAGATTCCCAGTCATTATAGTTGGTTTTCTCAACCTGGGACTGCTACTTATTGTAGCTACCCAAATTCCAACAATGTTGGGTGAGCACCGTTCCCATATTGGCCAAAGATAATTGAAAAAAAAAATCTGCTCTCATGGGGATTTGAATATGCACCAATGCATCATGTGTTAAAATGTTTAGCTTTATGCAGAACACCCACTTAATCTCGTCAATACACTTCTTATTTGTCATTTTAATAGCTCAAAGAAAAAAAAAAAAACTATCCCATGAGGTTTTAAACTCAGATCTGCAGATCAACAGGCAGGCGTGTTACCATCTGACCTAACATAAGAGTATTTGGTTAATGCAACTATATAGAATTAAACAGTGCTACTAATATGCAGTGTGCCACATTACACCTTTGTTAAACTACAGCATAATTATACTTCTTCTTCCTTGCATGTGATAGACCTAGGGGTCTGTTACGGTCTCAATCCAACATTTGAAGGGTCTGCCCAAAGATAATAATTATACAAACAGAGCAAATCTGCTTCAGATACATCGTTTTCAAATTCATAACATTTGCATACAGGAAAGAGGATGATAATTTAGCACTAAGTAAATCATATTTAAAAACCATTCGTCATAAAACTATTTTTTTAAAATTCTGTGATAAACAATTTATCAAATTTTAACATCCATTTGTGACTCTAGGCATAACTGTAGTACATCCTAGTATTATCAATATCTACTATTTTATTTTTAAAAATAATAACAAATAGAAACTCATTATCTAATGGTTTAAGGCAAGCTGATGCTGTGTCTCCTCTGCTATTCAATTTTGTACTAGAGCAGGTAATCAAATCTCTAGATGATAAAAGATGTATAATTAAAATAGTATTAATACATTGTTGGTATATATTGATGATGCACTATTATCAGGTGATCTGATAATAAAGTTCTTAATAAAAATTTTAAATCAAAAAGAGATGAACAGACAGGTGAATGGAGAAGACTACTTAGCAGAAAGCTACACATAATATTTATGGGAAACCAAATGTAATGAGAATGGTTAAGTTTCATAGACTGTGATGTGCAGGGAATGAAATAGGGGCATGAAAACTAATAGCAGTAAAGAGCTTAAGTCCGTGCAGCCACAAATCTCTGGGTTTGATAATGCCAGTGATTTGTTATTAGACAATAGTATTATATTCATGAGTTACAAATATGGTACACAATTTGTAAAACATTAAAAATATATAACTAAAGGTATGTGTATTTTTTAAAAGAATTAAAGACTATGCCAATTTTGGAATATATTAAACAGTACCAACTAAATTGGAAACGCCATCTTGAAAGAATGAGTTAAAATTGGATCCCCAAAGCTGTTTATAATTAAATACCAAGAGGACGAAGATTTCTGGGCTGTCCTATGAAATGCTGGAGAGAAAATTTTCTATAGGATCGTAACAGGCCTTGGCCTAATACTTGGAAGGAAGAAGAAGAAGAAAAGCGTATTTTTGATTGTTTATTTATTAACCAAATTTCCTGTTAGGCAATAGTATTATATTCATGAGTTACAAATATGGTACATTTAAAACATTTTAAAATATATAACTGAAGATATAAGTATATTTTAATTGATTATTTATTAACCAAATTTCCTGTGTCGGCTTAACCTAAAATTATAAAAATTATGTTAAATATTTCAATAGCCATACAATATTAAATTATTTACTTAGATTTCTTTTTAGTTTAGGCATAAACTTCACACAAAATAACAATAATAATAGTAATAATCAAACATAAAAGTCATAATGTCGTATTTCGTTTCTTAATTTTGAGACAACAGTAAGCATTTCCATTTGAGGATCTTCACAAATATATAAAATTATCATAATTGAAATAATTGTTAGAAAAAAATGTAAAAATCATTGTAAATGGTGGGAAATAATTTGAAAAATGAGACCCTAAGAATAAAATGTGACATGAGTTTATGAAGTGATAATAAAAAAGTCACATCACAGGTTGTAAAGAGTAGCCTAATTTATTACAGAAATATCTGTAGACCTATGTAATTGAGGGTGTCCATATTCAGTAAAAACTTGCTTGTTATTTATTTATGTAAAATTTACAGAAAGAAGACACATATAGATAACTACATAAAAGCTTTAGGTTTCAATCACATAGCTCACAAAGAAGCAGTTTTCAATAGTTTGACACATAGATTAGTGAACATACCAATGAACAAAGAAAATTATGAAAAAGAAAAAGAACACATAATCAACGTAGCCACGAAAAATGGTTTTGCTATAAAAATGATACTCAAAAAAATAAACAAGTTCAAAAGACAAAAATTTATTAATCAAAGCACTCTTCTAAAAGTAAAAGAAGATAATGTAAAATTTAGAAAATTCACATATCATCCATTAAAACACCACAAGTTTCAAAAAATTTTTAAAGATTTCAACATAAGGTTAGCACCCAAAAATGACTACAGCATCAGTAGACTGATTAGACCTAATAAGAATGAGAAAATTAAAGAAGAAAACAAATCAGGGATTTATCAAATTAAATGTGAAGAATGTGAGAAATTCTACATAGGAAAAACTAAAAGAAATTTGAAAACTAGAGTTAAAGAACATCTCAGGATGTCAAGAAAGGGGAAGTAGAAAAATCTGCAGTGGCTGCCCATGCATGGTCTGAAAAACATCTTATCGAGAAAGAAGCAAAATTATTAAAACAAATAGAAAAACCTAAAGAACTTACTGTTTGGGAAAAGATCTACATTCAAAAGACCGAAAAGAAGAAATTAATGAACTTTGAAATTCCCGGTGAGAATGACCTGGTTTCGAGGTTTTTCAGTCAGCCAATGGAAGGAGAGAAGGACAACTCTTCAAGATGACAGAACAACGGTCGTGATGATACTGAGGATGGAACAGAAACTATGTTCCGAAACTAGTTTATAATCAAATAAGAAGAACAATATGAGGTGAGTGATAAACATATTCTACCTTAACAATTGTTAAGCACAACACAGGACTGTAAATCCCCAAAATCATATGACAAACACGGATTGATTGGTCAACAGTATGGCGAGCCCTTCATGTGAACAATCGACCACATGCTGTCAGTCACTTTCTAAGAACTCACATACTGTGGTCCCTATTAGATACCTCTTCTTCATGTATTATATCCTTGTTTCAGAATGTCATCCAATGCAAAATGAACACAAGTGACAACAGTAAATGGAGAGGATATAGATCACAGAAAATGTGTGGAAAATGTATAATACATGCCATATCTGTCAGCTTGACCATGAAAATAGCACAAAGAGAGACTTAGATTTGACTGCCAGTCAAATTCTATGTCTAAGGCTGTACATACATGAGAATGTTCATACCAGTCTTGTTAACTAGTGATTACCATACTTGCCTCTGTTTACAAAGTTTGCAAGTTCAAACCTGGGCAGGGTTGGTAGATTTTTTCAAGTAGTAAATATCCTGACCATTCAATGTTTTTATTATTAATCTCAATGATGGATAAATCATATTTGAAGAGAAAAATGTTTCTCTTCAAATATGATCCTGGCCATTGCTTCCTTTTGAGATTTATGGCATTAATAGAATCTAAAACTGGAAATAAGAGGGTTCTAGGCAAAATCTGTGGGTCTTTCACACCCAGCTTTGAACTTTCAACACTAAAAGCCTGAGTTATTAAAGAACATCATTAAATAAAATACTAAACTAAACCAACACTCACCTAAGCATTCTTCATTGCAGAAATCCATGGTTTCCCAAGATAAATTTTTCTCATCACCTGCAACCAAGCTGTCACACTGTGAACATTTTCTAACAAATGCTCTATCTCCTCTTGCTCGTTTCGCTTTGTCATTCATCATATGGTGAGATCTTGACCTGCTGGTTTGCTTGCGGAACATGTTCACACATTCTTCTGAACACAAATATCGAGACTTGCTTGCAACAAATCCCTGGAATCTACATGATCGAAGCTGAGGAAAAAAAAAAAAAAAAAATGTATAAATAATAATAAACATACAGTCTGTAACTACTGAAGATGAGTCTAACAAGCCTTGAAACATACGAGGTGTAATCAATAAGTTTCCGGAATGGCTTCAAAACAATTATGCCATTGAGGAGTTTTTAATTTTCACCTAGGCTGTACATTCAGAATTTCCTTGTGATGAATTTGAGGGGTCGCGCGACCTTCTCTGACCTTGCAGTATGCTGGTAGAAGCTCTGAAGTGAAGACGTGTTTTGTGCGTGCGGCGATTTCTCTGTGTAGCAACAATGCGGGATTACGAGGAACAAAGAACATGCATCAAATTTTGCTTTAAACTTGGTAAAACTGCAACAGAAACATATCAAATGTTAAGAACAGCTTATGGGGAGGAAGCAATGGGCAAATCTCAAGCATTTGAGTGGTTTTCGAAATTTAAAAGGGGCGTGACATCGGTTAAGGATGAAAATCGTCTGGGACGACCAACTTCCAGCAAAACCAATAAAAATATCGATCGAGTGAGGGAAATGGTATTAAATGATAGGCGCATTACAATACGAGAACTGTCTGATGCACTAGCACTCTCGTTTGGAAGTGTTCAAAGCATTTTGAAAGACGATTTGAACATGCGAAGAATTGCTGTGAAGTTCGTGCCCTGCCTCCTTTCAAATGACCAAAAGGAAAGTTGTGTGATTGCCTGCACAGATCTTAAAGAACAGCTTAAAAATGACCCACGGTTCATGGAAAAGGTTATTACTGGTGATGAAACATGGATTTATTGCTACGATCCAGAAACTAAACAACAGTCTTCGCAATGGAAGAGTCCTGCATCTCCACGCCCCAAGAAAGCCAGACAAGTTCGATCGAATGTGAAGTCAATGATGATTGTTTTTTTTGACATTAATGGAATTGTGCATAAGGAATTTGTACCACGGGGTCAAACAGTGAATCAAGTGTACTACAAACAAGTGTTGCAAAGATTGAGGGAGAATGTACGACGCAAACGGCCAGAGAAATGGAGGACTGGTGACTGGTTCCTGCATCACAACAATGCGCCCGCGCACAAAGCAATTTCTGTCCGCCAGTTTTTGGACAAAAATAGGATGAGTACTGTTCCCCATCCAGCCTATTCTCCAGATCTGGCTCCAGCAGACTTTTTCCTGTTCCCACGGCTAAAAATTCGGCTCCGAGGACATCGTTTTGAGGACATTGATGTCATCCAGCGCGAATCGCAGAAGGCATTGGACACATTTAAAGAAGACGACTTCCAGAAGTGCTTCCAGCATTGGCAGAAGCGCTGGGACAAGTGTATCAACTGCCAAGGTGACTACTTCGAGGGTGACAGTGCTGAATAGAAACTTTGAAGTGTTGTGTTGTGTTTATGGCCTCATTCCGGAAACTTATTGATCACACCTCGTATGTCTAACAGAAACAATTATATAAGGTAAGAATTAAACAGACAAAACTTATTATTATCATTATATATAAATTAATTAAATCTCATAGATATTTGCCTTTTATAAAAATTAATTAATCAAACACAATAAAAAAATCCTTTTGAAGTTTTGATATCCTTTAGAATAATAATTATGCTGAACCATTTTTGGTTATCTTTAATTAATGGGTATGTAATTTAATATATAATAAATAAGACAATTTTTAAAAATTATTTATTTGTTTTGTATTATTGTATATGTTAGTAGTAGAAATGGATTCTTGGAGGCAATCAACAAGAATTTCAAAGAGGAATAAAGCCAGAAACAGCACAATAAGGGAAATTACGCAAGTTGAAAAAAAAAATTTGAAAAAAATAGAAGAAAATGTTTCAAATTGTATGAAGACCTCATAAGAATGGAAGAAGATAGAATACCAAAAAAAAAAAGATCCTTGATTGGAAAGCTAATAGAAGAAGTGGAAGAGGCAGACCTAGAGAACGTTGGATAGATGGAGTGAGAAAAAGTATGGAAGCTAGAGATTTGAGGGAAGATATTTAGACAGGAACCTCTGGCAACAAATCACTTTGGGTTGATGGGGAAACACTGTATTGTGGAATATTCCTAATAAAACAAAATTATTGTATACACTGGGGACAACTAATATAAACATGTCTTCTATTCTACAATTTTTATTAATTGTTAGCTCATTAATTATCTATTTCTTTTTTTTACCAGGACTATATGAATGCATACTCTTAAAATTGGATTGAACACTATCAAGAGGGTATAAATTACTACATATAAAGTCTAGACTGTACAGTTGGCAACTCTGAATTAGAAAAAAAGTAAAGTGACACAGCAGTGCAACAATTATCATGACTTTCTTTGAAAACTTTATTTATGTTAAGATTACATGGTACTAAATATGTTTAAAGTTTCCAAAGAAGGTAATTATATAATAATAGTTACAACTTTTATATTTTTTTGGGATTTTTAGTTTATATAATGTATATATAATTACTTTAACAAAACTATTGGATCAATTGTAGAATACATCATTGTATTTATAATGGAAATATTTAATCATTAAATTAAAAACTTACGAGAAAAACATCACACATATAGAATAAAATGATAATGGTAGAAATATGATGATAAATTTGAGGCACACTATACCAATGAATGCAACAATGTTACACATAATTTTCTTTTTACCCATAATTCCTGAACAAAGAATTTTTTTTTCTCATCCTTGTTAACAGAATGAAAATATATTGTTTTGGTTCATTAAGGCTAAAGGTAATTTTCCATTTATAGGAATACTATACAAAAAAAGATAAAATGGAAAAATAATTTTAAAATAATAGTTTTCTCAGAACATTTAAACAAGTTTAAAAGCAAAAGCTAATCATTGTTAAAAATGTATACATTAAATACTATATGAGGAGATGGACCTTTTAGGTAAATATTTCATACTTTTATAAACACTATTCTGAACAAAAATGAAGATTGAATTTTCAATGATTGTTTAAAATATATTGTACACATTGTTGGTAAATTTCATATTCTGAAGATATATTTAATGTTTGCAATGAATAAGATGGAATGTCATCATTTAAGAGATCTAAACTTAATGGGATTCTAGTGCAAATAGCAGTCTAAGATATTAAAACATTATAGTAGTAAGCAAAATATGATCTGAGGAATAATTGTGTGTTATTGTAATTTGATGCATGTTTGGCTACAATTAGAATTGTTTGTCACAATGGAGCTATTGTCTAATGCCACATTTCACTTTATAAAGGAAATTGGCCAACAATACATTCAAGTTTATAAAGGAAATATGCCAACAATACATTCAAGTTTAAGTACTTAGTTCACTACCTATCATAAATTTTCACTGAGATGATGTAAAACATTCAGAAATTTCTGGTGGCATCCTTTGTTACATTTGACAAAGGATAGGCCAGCATTTCACAATATGCTCATTGTTAATACAAAAATTTTGAGAAGAAAAGCCAGTTCAGTAAATGTCTTACAAGTTACACTTAATTCACAATCATGCCAAAAAACGAGCATTAAGTACAAAACTGAACAAATGAGTTTGAAGATAATATATTTTCAACAGATTGAACAATTTTACTCTGTAAACTGCGTGAAAAGTCTGTAAACGAGAAGCAACATTTTGTAACACAACATATTGAGTGAATTTATCAACCAAAATCTAAACCACGGCCCTAGTTTTCCAAAGTTTTACTACTTCTATAACACCTATAAAAATTACTAAAATTCACAGAAATTGTTATGAAACCATAGTCATGATTCAGACATTTGTTTTTGTAATTAACAGACGTAGATTTTCAGTTTTTATGGTTGTTATAGAAAAATTTAAAAATCTGAAAAACGGGATGTAGACTTCAGTTGATAGAACTACTAAACATATTTCTCTATAGTGAAGATAGCCAACCAGAACAAAACTTTAACAAATAAGGAATCGGTTTTTAATGGATTTATGTAAATAATTCCTACAGGCAAACATCCCTTTATAGAAATTGGAAAACAAAGTTTTGAAAACATGTTTGGATAAATGCACTGAACAGTCCATACCAAGTGAATCCACGCTTAGAAAAAAAATGAGTATGATTGTTATGAAGATATGATGGGATAGGGAAAAGAAAATATGGTTCAACAATGAAACAACATATCTAGTTTGTACGCTTATAGCCAATGAATCATCAGAGCCACGGACTGTAAGATAGTTTAGAGGGGTGTTCCTGATTCCTTCTAACTTCTCGGTTCAGGCTTGAATATCCTGTGCACAGAAAAAATTCGTTATCATGATATTCCATTTCTCGCAGACGACACATCATATGTGAAAAAAGGCTGCTAGAAACTTCGAAGCCTTTTTCTGATAATGAGTCATAATTTGTCTTGCATATAGTTTTTATCGTGTTGCTGAGGAGTTGCAGTTTCTTCCCTAATGTTGATTGTTTGATCTCCAATACCAAGATTTTCCTTAAAACTCCACTCATGTCCAGACAATCAAAGAGCATCTAATCTTGCCATACCTCCACGATCAATTCTAACAAGACGAGAAACTTGGTTTGTTGTTGTTTCATATTATGCAATGAATTTCAAAATAGAAGGTGAAATCATCAATTAATTTTCTGAAGATAATTCTATTTCTATTTGTGATGCAAAAAAAAAAAACTTTAAATGATGCAGAAATTCAAAATTACCTTGCCTTTACTGATGCACATTATGCAAAGTTACCTGGAATTATTACCAGACTTGAAGAAAAAAGGATTACCCTTAGTTACATCATTGAAGACTGTGGAGTATATCCAGGCAAGATAGGAAGTGCAGTAAGAGGTAAATCTACGAGGGTCATACTGAAAGTCGTGAGCAAACCATTGTTAAAATTCAAATTTCAACAATGTAACAAAAACAACTGCAGGATCGTAATCTACAGACTTTATACCACAACATTGCCATTTTGTGGCATCACGCAGTGTTTCCAAAATGGCAGACATCATTTATTAATAAATTAATGAGTCATTTTAACATCTTACCTCATATTTCATGTTTTTTCAAACACGGTAACTATAGTTTTCAAATGATCTTGTCATTCATTTTCAACCGCCATTATGACTACCGGATATTCGTTGGAATCTCCCTCTGTAACGTTGCCATCTGGTGTTGATTTGACGAACTTCGAGATATCGTTGCCATCTGGTGTTGATTCGATGAACTTCAAGATGAGGTCACGTTCATCCGGAATGTCGAAATTCATAGATTTAAATTTGTTCTTCTGTATAAATATTTTCTCCCAAACTGTCAAATCCAAAGGTTTTTCCAAATGTTTTAGAAGTTTAGCTTCTTTTTCGATTCTATGACCTTCCAACAAACTATGTGCAATAGCTGATTTTTCAATATCACCATTTTTAATATTTCTAAAGTGTTCCTTTGTGCGAGTGTCCAAATTTCTTTTTGTTTTTCCTATATATACTTTATTGCAATCTCGACAATCAATTTGATAAATTCCATCATTTATGTTTTGTTTCGACAGCGCGCTGTCATTGAATACCTTGTTAAAGAGGAACAATCTGCTGTTGATATTCACCAAAGACTTCAATGTGCTTACTGAGATGCCTGCATGGGTGCCAGCAGTGTTAGGAGATGGGCGAAACATTTTAAAGATGGGAACACGAGTATCAAAGATGGAACCTCGTAGCGGTCGCCCACGCTCTGCCTCCACGGATTGCAACAAGGAAAGGGTTGATGCGCTCATTAGAGACGACAGGCGTATCACAGTGAATGAAATCACTACAAAACTTGCAGTAGGACACAGTGCAGTGCAAGAAATGATTCACAGCTTAGGTTACCGGAAAGTTAGTGCCCGTTGGGTTCCACGTTTATTGAGTGAAGACCACAAACTTCAGAGAAGAACCGTCACCCATAACCTTCTTCAGAGATTTTGAAATGAAGGTAATGATTTTTTGACGAGTATTGTGACAGGTGACAAAAGCTGGTTTCATCGCTACGAGCCTGAAACAAAACGCCAGAGTATGGAATGGCACCACTTGAATTCGCCATCAAAGAAAAAAAGCGAAGACAGTGCAATCTGTTGGGAAAGTTATGTGCAGCGTCTTCTGGGATGTGCAAGGTTGCATTCTGGTTGAATTTCTTGAACCTGGACAAACCATAAATGCTGCCCGCTATATCCAGACACTTGTGAAGCTCCGTCGTGCATTGCTCGACAAACGCCCTGGAAGGAAGATCATTCTGCAATATGATAACGCGCGTCCTCACACTGCTCGTGCCACTGTGGAGAAGATCAGGACATTTGGGTGGGAAACTCTTCCACATCCTCCCTAAAGTCCCGATTTGGCACCCTCTGACTACCATCTTTTCGGTTCTGTGAAGGAGCAGATGAGAGGCCAATGCTACGAGACGCTGGAGGATATTCGGAAAGCAGTGCGTCAGTGTCTTCGAGCAGTTGGAACGGACTTCTATCATAAGGGAATTTTCAAACTTGTAGAACGCTGGACAAAATGTGTGCAAAGAAATGGAGACTATGTTGAAAAGTAGCACAAAGGTCTGTAGATTAACATGGTGTACTTGGTTTCATCATCATCATCATCATAGTACATTCACGAATTTAGGCCATTTGTTGACCTGTTTCGGCCTCAAGAGAAACACCATCCAAAAGTCTTTTGAGTGGACGTCCTGGTCTTCTTCTTCCTGCAGGTTGATATCTTAACATTTGTTTGGGTATTCTGTGATCTTCCATTCGATGAACATGTTGCATCCATCTTGACTTATAATCAGAAATTTTGTTTTCTAAAGATTCCATGTGTAATTCTTCTAAGATGTCTTCATTTTTTTTGTGATCTAGTAGTGTGTATCCTGCAGTCCTCCGAAGATATCTCATTTCAGCAGATCTAAGTCTCTGTATATCCTTCTGTTTCAACGTCCATACTTCGCTACCATACAAAAGAGTTGGAAGAGCCAGTGTTTTATACACTTTCAGTCTTGAATGCTTTTGGACTAACTGTGGCTTGAAGATAGAATTTATTAACCCTAAAATTCTTAAAAATTTAGATATTTTTGCATTTACATCCTTTTCTTCTTCATATGAGATATTGCATCCTAGATATGTAAAATTATTCACCTGCTCCAAAATTTTATTGTCCAGTACAATTTTACTTCTGACAGGATCTACACCTTGAAATGCCATAATTTTTGTTTTTTCTGTAGATATCTTTAATCCATATTCTTCTGTAATTTTGTTAAGTTCATACAGACCTTTCTGTAGATTATCTTCGGAATTTGCTATTATTATTTGGTCATCTGCAAACAATAGGGTGTTTAATTTTCTATTTTCTGATATTCTTATTCCAAATTTATATGTTTTGTTACAGCAACATATTACTTCATTGATATAAATTG
This sequence comes from Diploptera punctata, assembly GCA_030220185.1. Lineage (NCBI taxonomy): Eukaryota > Metazoa > Arthropoda > Insecta > Blattodea > Blaberidae > Diploptera > Diploptera punctata. The sequence goes on along the minus strand of JASPKZ010002692.1, from coordinate 1,274,034 downwards.
CAAAGAGTGTTGGGGATAGGGGGCAGCCTTGTCTCACACCACGATTTATAATTCCTTCTTCAGAAAATCTGTTATTTAATTTAATCTTTATGGTGTTGTCTTTTTAAATATTTTGTATGTTCTGCCGAAGTAAATTTCTGTCTTCCAATATATTTAAGAGTTTTGATCTCTTGACTGTGTCGAATGTTTTTTCAAAATCTATGAAAGCAAAATGTGTTTCTAAGTTGAATTCTCTTCTTTTTTCAAGCAATAGTTTAACAGAAAATGCTGAATCAATACAAGATCGTCCTTTCCTAAATCCATTTTGACATTCCATAAGGAATTTTTCACTGAAACTTTTCAATTTTCCATTTAAAATGTCTGCATAAATTTTGTAGCATGTGTTTAACCCATTGGAGACTTTTAACGAGTCTCCCTCGTGAGCAGGTAGAAAGACCAAACAGCTCAACAACGACCTACACTCGTTATTGTGCTAAATACCACCACTATAAGAAGTTGGCACTCTCTTTTAGTGATTAAAGTTTTCTGTTCGCCATCTGTAAAATGTTTTGCAGGTTTATATAAAGCATATATGTAGGACTAGTATATTGTAGAGTTTATTATAGAAATAATTTATAGAATAATTTACTTTTTAGGTACTTATGATGGTAATATATATATGTAGTTTCAATGTTTTATTTTTCGAATATCATGGCTGGTAATATAACTTTTTTAGAAATACCCCTGATGAAGTGAAGGCCTATTTTACAGTATAAGTCAAGATAGAAAACCTAACATAAAATGGTTCTGGAACAATAGACCAATTTTATAAATGCCCATTTACAGCAAAACTGTGCCTTTCAAAAGTTTATTCCTAATTTCGATGTTTCTTCACTTCAAAGACAATGAATTCTTAATTAGAGATGACAGAATTTACTAAATTAGACCTGCTGTAGAGTATTTGAATACAACATTTCTGTCCTTGTATGTTCAAAGTGAAGACATTTCACTTGAAAAATCTCTTACGAAATTACGAATTAGACTGGCTTACGATCAGTTCAAAATCTGTAATCGGAATAAAACGGCGCGATTTGGAATAAAATATTAGAAATTGTGCGAGACCTCTTCGGGATATGATCCAAATAAACACTGAACGAGATGCACCAGAAAATTCAGATTTTACTGTAAATTAGAGTGCAGTCCTAGAATTAGCAAATCCGTCGTAGACAAAGGTTACACATTACAATTAGACAACTTGAGTTCTCCTAATTTATTTTTAGAGCCCAATAGACGAGAGACATATTAGGGGCAGTAAAATCTAACAGAAGAAACATACCTATGGATTTAGTGAACATCAAATTAAAAAAAAAAAGGAGAGGTAACATTATCTAGTCGTAGACTTCCTGCATTGAAGTGGAAAGATAGGAAATACGTTTATTATTATCATCAAAACACGAAAATGCCGACATCACTGTCACCAGTAAGAAGCAATGGAAGAATAAAGGCAGATAACAAGAAGAAAAATTCACAAAGGCTAAATGTATTCTAGGAGAGGTAACATTATCTAGTCGTAGACTTCCTGCATTGAAGTGGAAAGATAGGAAATACGTTTATTATTATCATCAAAACACGAAAATGCCGACATCACTGTCACCAGTAAGAAGCAATGGAAGAATAAAGGCAGATAACAAGAAGAAAAATTCACAAAGGCTAAATGTATTCTAGAATACAATACAGAAAAATTGCTTTTTTACATTATCGATAATTTGAGAAGAACTTTCTATGATTTGATAATGTATAGGTCTATGCTTTTATATATTTAATTTCATTTATTTTTATAATATACTGTATTGTATATTCTTATTTTTACAGTTCCTGTTAGAGCATATGATTCATGTTTACTTCAAATTTAATGACCAAGAAATGTTAGTAAAGGACGGTTTTTGAAAGGTTTGTCAACTTTCACAGCCTTCAAACTAACAATAAATAACGGTTAAATTACACAAAAGAGGGTTGTAAGCAGGCCACATTCCTTTGCAATTCTTAAAAGTACAAAATACTACAAGAAAAAACAGGGGTAAACAAATTATCTGAAATTCATAAGTTCTGAGACGCAGAACGCATGATCTGGGTATTCTGATTTAAAACCCAGTGCAGCGCTGAGGTGATTTAAATGGGTTTCCAGTGAACGTACCAGGCGATTTAAACGTGTCTGCAATGGGTTAACAAACTGATTCCCCTATAGTTGTCCATTTTTCTCTTGTCTCCTTTCTTGAACAGGGGTATAACAATGCTTGTCTTCCATTCTTGTGGTATATCTGCATTTTTGAATACATTATTAAAGGACAACAGTCTTTCATGGAACTGTTTGCCTGCATATTTGTACAATTCAGAATTCAAGCCATCTGTGCCAGTTGCAACCTATCATAAGACTTGAAAATGTTGATATTAAAATTAGTATAAACAAAATTCATAAAAACAAATATATCATGTTTATATACTTACTCTACAACACTGGAAACACATCTGATTGGTAGGTTCAATCTCTAAGATTTCTTCAGATGCAGAATCTCCGAATCCTTCATTTGAATTAGAATCTTCTTCAGCTAGTTCCTAAAATGATAATGAATAAAAAATACAGCTTGTTTAAATAATTAACAAAAATGAATAAAAAGGATACACAGAAAATAGCTGCCATGTTAATAACAATGTTTTCTTTAATCCTAAGTTCCTCTCAACAATTCTGATACCCAAATAAAATTTATCAAATACACCCAATTCTCAATAACTGATGAAGTTATTCTCATTTATATTCAAAATGTATTGTGCAATTCAATATAATTTGATTTAATATACAGTTCATAGGAATTCATACTATGAAGTATTTTATCATAAGTAATGCCACGAGTGATTTCCAAATTATTGATAAATTCATGACTCACAAAGTGAGGAGTGAATTTATCTATAGAATTTGGAAATCAAGAGTGGCATTTGTTAGGACTATTTAATGAGTAAAATTAAGCTGTTTACTCACAAATCATTATTTATTTATAGTTATTTTAAAATATTTATATATTTAATGCAAACGGCGATGTTTGAAAACAAGTGAGAAACATTTGTTCATCACTGCAACCAGATCATATATTGCCAAAGGATCGCAATATTGTAAGAATGCACACTAGTGGAGAAACTGTTTATTAATTAATTTCTGATGTCCTATGATGTAAATATGTCAATTATATTTTTCTGGAACGTTAATTCCTGGGAAATAATAAGTTTAAGAAAGTGCAAACAGTGGTTTCTTTTTATTGTGGTATAATCAATTGCTATAAATGTTTTTCTATTATAACCCACAAGCAGTATCTCCTTACATTCGTGAACTATATATATATAATCTGGGAGCCATGTGTTCTGGGATTCTTATATCTTAATATATAAATTGCTATATTCAACATATATCTTAGATAGTCACTGCAAAATAATGCTCTGGCCTATTCAGAATGTAAAAAAAGAGGAGCTTGATTTTAATGTAATAAAATTAAACTGATAAAATTAAGATGAAAAAGGCTGTGATTAATTGTAATTAAAAATTCATTGAAATGTGATTGGTCATTGACTCCCATTTGGGGCATGAGTTAAATAGTCAAACTAATTGAATTAAATGTTCTTATTATTAATTTCATACATCTCAATGATGGATAAATCATATTTGAAGAGAAAAATTAGCTCAAATGGTAGAGCACCTGGACTAGAAAACCAAGGGTCCCGGGTTCAAGTCCCGGTCTGAGCGTATAATTTTTCTCTTCAAATATAATTGAATTAAATCTTTACACCTCACCTCATACAAGTTATTTTCCTTGGGACCAGTTTCAAATGAAAATCTCCATCTTCAGTCAACAATCTACTTAACTTGATTTGTTAAACAAAGTTTTTTGTTATATTTTTATATGTATTGATAAGAACATTATTAGGCTTTAGAAGATTGAACCATCAAAGAAATTAAAACATCAGGGATAGACCAACTCCATGGCACAACAGCCCTAGAAGACCCTAATGGCCTATCAGCCAGCTGCTGCCTCATAACTATATGTGTTAATTAGAGGTCGACAATAATCTAACCAATATAGGTGTGATATGTTGTCAGCAGACTGGTCCCCTAGCCATTATAGCTAGGTTTTTTTTCAATCTGGAGCCGCTACTTATTGTAACTACCCAAATTACTCATGATGCTGGGTGGCACTGGTCCCATAGTTGCCAAAATTTCATGAGAAAATTTCTTTCCCCATGGGGACTCGAACCAGCACAAATCCCATAACTCTGCAACAAGCCATCACAGCCTAAACCATTCGGCTACAACGTGCGATAGGGATAAATTATAGACAATTTAGTACCTGAGATAAAAAGTGACTCCGACACACAGAAATAATGACACCAAACCTTATCCCGAAAATTAGTTTCAAAATGCAAATCTACAGGCAAAAGAGACTTGAGCCAACCAAAGATAGCATACACATGAACATCCACATGAGCCACAATGGAACAAGTCTCGTCATGGAAGATCTAAATTGGTAACTATAATGGGTGAGATGTATGTGATGGGCATTTGTAAATCTTAATGTCTTTCACTTGATTTCAAGGTCCAAAATTATTTCTCAACACAAGACATGATACAAGATTATGCCAACATTCAGGCAAAGTCCTGGAATCAGACAACAAAAACATAATTAAAAATCATCGGAGAACATATTGTTTAAATAACTCACCTCATAGGATTCATGCTTCCATGATATCGCGATTTCAAACATAATCATGTTCATTGTCAGCCATAACTCCGACTGTTGAAATTCAACAGTCGGAGTTATGGCTGACAATGAACATGATTATGTTTGAAATCGCGATATCATGGAAGCATGAATCCTATGAGGTGAGTTATTTAAACAATATGTTCTCCGATGATTTTTAATGATTATACCTCATAATGTTTACTTCCCAACATTAATTAAATATAAAAACATAATTGTCCAGTAGCAAAATACTTATTCGCTGTCAATCACTTATACTTAAATCTCATGCACTATAGTTCATGATGATAATAATATTAAAATTATGTACTTGTAAATCTGTCTCCTCAACTGGTGACAGTATTAATTCACTGTAGGCCTTTCGGGGCTAGTCTCATCAGCAGCACAAGGTTTGTTTATTGTTACTGACCATGGATGAAGTACTTGCTTTAGTTGTGATTATTCATCCATGGCACAACAACAAACCAATCTTCTGCTGATGTTGAAACTAGTTCCAAAAGGCCTACAGTAAATTAATACCTTTACCAACTGAGGAGATGGACTTACAAGGTACACAGTTTTATAATTTTTGTATTGTGATTAACACCTCTACAGAATTTTGTCATGCATTTGATTAGTGTTGATCATGATAAGTTTTTGCATAAAAACTGACAAAATTAGCATTATATCCTTACCTTAATTTGTGTCTCTGCTCTCTTAGCCGCTTGCCTCTGGGGTCGTTGATGCCTCGGTTCTGGCTCTGGAGTAGTTGGAGTTTCAGATCTCTTTTCTGAACTACTGCTTAATTTTCTAACATGTTTAGGCCTTTCAGTAGTTTCTTTCTCAGCTGTCTCTTTCTCAGCAATTTCTTTCTCGGCAGTTTCTTTCTCAGCAGTTGCTTTCTCTGCAGTTTCTTTCTCAGCAGTTTCTTTCTCATTATTTTCCACAGAAACTGGTTCATTATCATCTAGCCTGATTTCTTGTGTACCTTCCTTCAGCACTGTGTCAGGAACAAGGGATAAACCATCTCTACCTTTACTGCTTTTGCTGGACACAGAAGATTTATCATCGTCATCTTTTGAGACATCTTTATCATTTCTAGTAGTTGCAGCATCTACAGTCTCAACTGATCCTTCAGTCATATTGCTATCTTCAACTTCTTCACTAGCATTTTTTTTATTTGTTGAATCATCTTCTTTGGCTTCATTCTGTTCATCTTCTATATCTTTACTTGTTTCCTCTTTCTCTGTTTCTTTCTCTTTTTCTGAAACAATCTCTGTAGTTTCCTCAGAATTTTCAACATCAGCACCAGTTTCAACTTGATTGCTTTCTTTGTCAGATTCATCTTCTCTTTCAGCTGTTTTAGCACTTTCAGCTAATTCCTCAGTCTGTTTAGTGCTGTCCTGAGAATCTTCATTTCTAGCAGTTTCATCCATTTCTTCACTCTTGTCATTGTCTTCAGTTGTTTCATTGATTTCCATTTGTTCCTCACAAGTTGGACCTTTCAATCCTCCAGAACTACTTAGCAGACAGATAGGATCAATAGCACTAGGACTAGCAACTTCCATTGATTCTTCACCTTGTATGTCGACATTTGCCATGCTGACATCCATAGTATCTCCACTATCTTTTCCAGTATTCTCCACATCTTGCATCTCCTGATCCATTGATTGATCATCTCCTTCCATTACCTGTTCACTTTCTCCTGCTTCCATGGATTGTTCCCCATCACCACCCTCACTAACAGTCATACTCGTGTCCTCTTCAGCAAGGTTTGGATTTGTCTCACTAGGATTCATAGAAGCTTCATCATCCTGACTCAAGTTTTCTTCTGCATTCTCTTCAGTTAACTTTTCGGTTTCTTTGCCTTTTCCATCTAAGTTCATCTCTTCTTCATCTCTGGTATTGCTTTCTTCAACATCCATGTTAGTAGACTCATTAATGCTATTCTGTCCATTATGAATATTTTGATCCTCTACCCCACTGTCATTCTGAGAACTAAAGCCCTGTGCACTTTGTACTTCATCCATTGTATCCACTGGTTCATTAACCTTATCTTCTACTGGTGATACTTCAGTAGGATTTAATGCAATAGAATCTGTCCCCATAACACTCTGTTTATTGTCATTGATAACATCACCACTCTCACCCCCTAGAACAGCTGAACTGTCAACAGTTCCCTTTAAATTCTCTTCATGAGAGTTCTGTTCAAGGATTTTGTTACGGAAATCATCTCCATGACTATGTTCTCCAATGGAAGAATTCAAACTATCCTGTGAATTTGGTTTAATTCCTTGAAGTGCATCAGCACTTTGGAAATTTTGATTTTCACACACGTTATCCATTATCTGAGATACATGAGTAAGCTGAAAATAAAAAAAAAACTTTGTTAATTGAATGTGTATACACAGTTCCTGCAAATCTAGCTACAATAATGAATAATTTTATTCTGACAAATTAAAACTGCAGAAGAGACAAAAATGATAATAGCAAATATAAAAAAATAATTTTGTCAGTTTACTGTTTAAATCAAAAGACAAATAATTTTAATTTAAAATCAGACAGGCAAAACTATTGTTATCATAAAAGTTATTTGTATCGTAATGCAATATTATTAAAAAATAAAGATTAATTAATTGAGTTAGATTTAACATCTCATAATTGTAGATTTCTTACATTAAGTTGTTAAATCTAACTCAATTTATTAATTAAAATAAACCTCATAGTTTCACTTTCTTTAAATATTAATGAAAAAGAATTATATAACAAACAAAATACAAGATTTAAATTATTATTGAAATTCTAAACTGCAGTACATCATTATATGACATAAGTAGGTAATTTATTATTTTTACAGTTAGTAATATATATAAATGAATGTATATATGTCTGTTTGTCCTTTATGCGCTGCCATACTGTTCACCCGATTGTGATGGGGCTTTTTGCAAAATATGTTCAGGAGTTTCCCGGGAAAGTTTTAGGCTATAAGGGAGTTGTAATACTCAACCCCTTCACCCTTAAAAATCAAACTTTGCAGAGAAAAATGTGTTTTTCGAAACTTTTTGGATGCTTAAATGGCTTATGCTGCCTAAATCATAACATATACACCAAATTAATGTACACAGAATTGAATACCTCAATAAAATCTACAAAAAAAGTCAGCAACAGCATATGTCTATCTTTTACAGATAACACACAATAACCATTTTTTTATCTTTCAGCTCATTGATGCCTAGAAGATCAGGATGATTAGGTTCTCGAGAAAGCGTAGCAGCGCACAGCGGGTATTCTTTTACAGATAACTCTCAATAACCATTTTTGTCTTTCAGCTCATTTATGCCTAGAAAATAAGAATAAGTAGATTCCTGGGCAATGCCGGGTAATCAGCACGAGGTATCTAAAAATAATTACGATATAAATTTATAATTTTTTTCTTTTTACTTATTCAACTAAACATAAAAAACACATTTAATTTATTTAGGCATAGCAACGAATGCTGGGTATTAGCTAGTCTTGTATATAAGTTATAGATTATATTGCAATTATTTTCCCTTCAATTGTTACTATTATTTTCCTGGCTAAGCTCGAGGAGCTCCTGGACCAACTGTAGAGTTGTTAGGGGTGAGTAACCTGACGTATTATGTAGCTCAACCATTCTACTCGAATGGTCATTGCAAAACTCTTTCCCTGCACATTAAATATAATAAAACTTTTAGAAGACCAAAACATCGGTGGAAAGATCAAGACCATCTTCGCTAGGTTTACCGTACAGGCCACATGGCCTAAAACAAATTTGTTCATGATGATGATGATGAAAACTTTTAGAAGTGATTGAGTTGGAAGAAGTGAGTATTTCCATTTTTGTTAAACTGGGACTAAAAGTTGAAAATGTTATGAGTCAAAAAGGAAATTAAAATGAGTATGAACTAATCATTAAATTTTTAGCGTATCCTTATTTTTCTTAATAATTTATTAAATATGTTTATGTCTGAAACTTCAGTATTTTCACTGTCCCATTTTTTTTCATAGTTATTCATTGTTCTGACTTCACTTTGTTTCTACGGATGCCATGTTTAAAGGCATATTAAGGCGAGCTATGTTGAAGTTGATTCTTCAGGAAAGAACCACTTTGATGGGGTTTTTTAGAACCTTTATATGCCTTTAACAGTGGATCTCACTATACTAAAGTTACTGTAATAAAGAAAAAGATGTATGTATATATATATATATATATATATATATATATATATATATATATATATATACATATATATGATATATTGTAGATTTTTGCAGATATAATTATGATTAAGAAATGTTTCTTGGGTTTTCTGCATAATGGATTCATTCCTTGATAATAACATGTGAGATCATGTCGAAACGGAATCAGTGGCCAGAAGCCAGCCTTGAATCCGTAACACAGAAAACCCAAGAAACATTTCTTAATCATATATATATCATCAGGCCACTGCTTAACAATAGTGTAATAAATACCATTACACTCAATATATTTCAATAGAATACAAAATCACCTCAATAGCTCAATAGGCTTATAATTCATCTTTGGACTTCTGACACTTTGGCATTTTAGAATTATGGGTCTGTGTTGTCAAAGCAATACACTTAATCATGACAGCAGTAAATTACAGCATGATGTCCCCTTATCCTCCAGACAAGAACATTAACACTCACACAAAATATTTTTAAATGTTGTAAGTTCTCCAAAAGACATGGATGTGATTGTAATTCAGATTTTGTTAATTTTGCTTCTTGTACTTGTTTTTAATTTTTCTTGCAAATACTAATATTCAGTTAATTGGTGAGTGTGTCTGTTGTATATGTTAGTGTTTTATTTAGTTTTAAGATTTTTATAGGTTTGTAATTTAGTGTAAAATTCACAATTATCCTACAAAAATAGAGGTGAATGGTCACAAAAAATTCACCTTTGGGAAAGTGTGATAAAATGGAACCGGAAACTGCCATTGATATATGCATAAATATGATTCTCATATAGGTCAAATTATGTATGATTTTACTATACGAAGGAAAATATTATCACATATGCATTACAAATTGTGCTCCCTCTCCCCATCTGGTTACCATCACACCAAGTAGCAACATTGTACTACCTCTAATGACTCTAGTTGTAGCTGTTGGAACTCTATAAAGATCCATTAATTCACCAGTAAAAGGCTCTTGACATATCATCTGGCTGCTGGCCTCACATCGAAGTTTGTCAATCACCCAACCATCATATTGAGAACCAGTCATTATAGCAACTTTTTTTATAATCACTGCTTATATTATTAGCTACCCAAATTCCTTACAGTACTATTTGGACATCATATCCAAAACTAATCAAAATTCCTATTTCTCCCCCCTTTGAGTTTTGTACCAACCCCCTTTGAGTTTTGTACCAACATAGAATCACAAAGCTATGTGCCAAGGCATGATGTCTTAGATCACTGGTAATGATGCATGAAATCAACAGACTTCTTATTTAAAGAAATCTTGTAAACCTGCATTATTAACTAAACTCCATGGCGCGACAGTCCTAGAAGGTCCTTGGTCTACCAATAGGCTTACTGGTCTCACATCCACATGTTAATCACAGAGGTGGACAATCACCCATCAGTACAGAGGATAAAATGTGACCATCATTTTGGATCCCCAGCTATTGTAGCTGGTTTTCTTAGTCATTACTTACTGTAATTAACCAAATTTCTCACTATACTGAGTGGCCATCAGTCCTATACCTGACCGAAATTAAATAAGAAAATTTCTTCCTTGTGGGTACTCGAAACAGTGCAAATCACTTGGCTCTGCACCCAGTTATCATGCTTTAAATCGCTTGGCTGTGATGTGGGATAACCTGCATTATTACTGTCCTAACATGTGATAACCAGACATGGACACCATAGGACAGATCCAGGTGATATAGGATGCAAGTCAAAGGAAAATGCAGAGAATACTAGGCATCAGCCTAAAAGATAGAATGAAAAATGAACTAAAAAAGAAGGAGTAGAATAGGAGAAGCAACCACAAAAGCCAGGAGACTCAAATGGCGCTGAAGTGGATATGTGGCCAGGGAGAACCAGGATAGATGAGCCTATGCCACAACAATCTGGGACAAGGAAAAAGGAGCAGAGAGCATCTATAACAGAAATGTCCCATAATTTAGTGGTAGTGATGGATGTGAAATGGACTAGAATAGCAAGAAACAGACAGAGGTGAAAGAAACAAGTGTAGGCCCAGAATAATAGACTAATAATTAATAATGTAATAGAATACGGAGGAGGTCATGGGGGCACAATTGATTAAGGATAGCAGAACGGAATATTCAGACGACTAAGAGGAAAAGAAAGAAATTCAGTCATAGGGATTAGCTCATCCTGTGATCATAAAGCTAGCCCTAACTAGTGGTAGGAGGTTCTTACCCTGTGGAGGGGTCCAATGAACCTATTTATTTACATACATATGCTGAGCTGAGAAAGTAATATACATAAATTATTTAATTGGTAGGATTTCAACAATTTCCCTGAATTTTGAGACAGGTCTTCAATTACTCACTAACATGTAAGTCTTTAATCACAATAAAAGTACAGATTTTGATAATGAGTTATTTTGAAGTTTATAATAATAGTACATGAATAACAAGTTACAGAAGTGTAGCTTTATTAAAGCAGAGTGGGTTATATTAGAACACTCTCTGGTCATGGCTAAGACCTACAAGTAATAAAGTATACTTTTATGAGTTATTAGGGAGATTCCTTTGCAGGTGTGTAGCACAAACGGGTCCACTTCTGTCATACAATATATAGTATTTGAGTTTCACTTCATTTTACAATGGTTTTACATTTATAAAGTTAACAAAAATTACTTATGAAGGTTCATTTGTATTTACACTTTTATATAGGTAAGTTTTAAATTAAACTCCATGATTTTACATTGCAGAAATTGCAATTATTCCTCTTCTATCTATCCCTCCCTTTTTTTTAAAAATCATCAATTTATTTATACAATAATATTCCTTGGACCAAAAAACAATGAAAATTGTAATTTTTTTTATAGAAAGAAACCTCATAAAACATGTCTGACCACAGTTTATATTCATTTTTTATTCTGTGAGAGAACGCTGCCATACTCTCTGGGCTTAATAGACTTTTTTCATTCCCATTCATTCTGTCCTGCAGAAAATTGAGAAAAATCTAACTGGTGTTAATGTTACAGATTTGTTTTGGTCTCTGGCAGTATAAGAACTCAATAAATATATACATTAAATAAATAAAGTAAAACTGTTAAAGTTTTATACGAGTTTCATATTTATTTCAATACAAATTTGTTACAGCTGTTTCAGTATTTTGTATCTTCTTCAGGCGAATACTATGAATACAAAATAGTACTGAAATGGCTGTAACGAATTTGTATTGAAATAAATATGAAAATCATATAAAACTTTAAGTTTTATTTAATTTAATTAATGAACATATGGATTTTCATCAAGTAAATGCCAAATCCTCCATCTAGAGAGTACAGGACCTTAAAGTTGGTGGTGGAGCTTCTGAGTCCCAATGATCCTGTAGCATAGCTACTGGTAGGGTCTCCCTTGTCGGACAGGTCAAAGGTGAGGGAACCAGACAAAGAAGTACTCCAGAAGAGGGATTCAACGACAGCTTCAGCAGGGAAGGAATCCTTCCGAACAGCACAGCTGGCGGATGAAGTTCCTCATGGGTAGATCAGACTCAAGAGCTGTAGTAAAAGCAACTGATCTAGGGGACGGAAACCCCAAATTCAAATGACTCGGCCCTCCAGGTTGGCAGTTGGACATTAGGCCAGCTTCCTAACTCCGTAAAAACAATTACTGGCTAAAGAACCTCAAATGTTATAAAAGATATATTGGAGATGAAAATTGGAAATTGGCCAGAATAGATCTAAGTGGAAAAAAATTGTTGACTCAAATATAAATTATATTCTTCTCCTTCACTGTCTTCTCTCTTAATAGTGTGCTTCAATGTTTTCCACATTCTTTCAACTTTTTTTAATATGGACTGTTTTATCATCACTCTTAATAAACTCGAATGAAACTTTCATTTTGTAATTGCACATACGATTTTCAGTCATCTGTGCACATTCTAGAACCATTGATGACAAATTGTCTTATAATAGAGATTAATGTTTTTGTGTCTTGCTATTAACTACAAAACAATAACTGGTATACAGGGTGCTCTAAAATTCCCCTTACAAACTTTTAGACTTGTAGAGGGGACTGAGTTGATAATATTTAGAATTGGAGACCATGTCCAGAAACTTACCATTTCCGTGCTACAGCCATTTGAAAACATGTTTTTAATGCGACCACTTTTACAAGTAATTTATTATGAGGCGTGACACAGTACATCACTTGTTTTACAATTCAACTCATTAATAACCAAAGAAACAAAATGGAAACTGATCATTTTTCACAAACACTTTTGTTTACAGTTAAACTTATATTGTTTTTGTCCTTTTGAAATGATAGTTAACATTCAGATCCACTACAAGTGCAGTTCGATGTGGCGACCAGCAACTTTGTTGCACACACATTGTACTGACGAATGATGTTTTGGTAAATGCGATCTACACCAGGTGTATCTGCAATCTCTCCTGCAGTGATCACAACTCTCAGATCTTCTTCTGTCTCTACAGGAGTGTCATAAACCAAACTCTTCATACGACACCAGAGCAAAAAGTCCAATGGAGTCAAATCCGGTGATCGTGGAGGCCATGCAATTGGACCTCCTCGGCCTATCCATCTGTGTTCAAATCGTCGGTCCAGATGTTCCCGAACATGAAGTGAAAAGTGAGAGGGTGCGCCGTCATGCTGAAACCACATGTCTTGACGGACGTTCAATGGCACAGTATTCAACAACACACCCAATACCTGTTCTAGGAAGATCAAATAGATGGGACCTGTTAGCCTGGATGGAAGCACGTACAGTCCAATCACATGACCATCCAGAACACCTGCCCACACATTAATTGAAAATCTGTGTTGAAATCTCTGGACATGCGCGGCATGAGGGTTTTTGTCTGCCCAGACATGGCTGTTTAATGAATTGAGTACACAAACCCTAGAAAATGTACATTCATCTGTGAAGAGAATGTGCCTTGGAAATAGGGGGTTGTTGATGCAGCGGTGCAGAAACCACGTACAGAACTCAACACGTAGAGCAAAATCTGCTGGCAGTAGTGAATGTACCCTATGGAGGTAGTATGCATGTAGTTGTTCATGCATAACGTTTCAGACACTGCTAGGAGCAACATCCATTACATGCGCAATTGCTTGTGTACTCGTTGATGGGTTGCCTTCAACTTGATGCAGAATGGCCACTTCCAATTCGGGAGTGCGGCATCTCTTGGAACACCCAGTCATTCCTGTTGGCGTGAAGGTACCCCTTTCTCAAAGTTGTTGCATAATTATGGCAAAAAGGCTATGCAATGGAGTTGGACATTGTGGAAAACTATCTTGATAAAGGCAATGAGCAGCTCTTCAAATACCTCGAGCTTTGCCATACAGAAGGATCATGTCGGTGTATTCAGCAAGTGTACTCAACCATGTTGCTCTAACACTGAAAGACATGTGAATGAGGCTCAAACCAGCTCCGAGAGGTAGGATAAACGTCAATTGACATCAAGTGATCCAACGTAAGCACACCTCATCAAGTAACTCTGCAGCCAGACGAATCGTGAAACTATTACTTGTTGAAACACGTGATGTATGTACAGCAATGCTTGTTTTCAAACAGCTGTAGCACGGGAACGGTAAGTTTCCGGACATGATTTCCAATTCTAAATATTATCAATTCAGTCCCCTCTACAAGTCCTAGAAGTTAGTAAGGGGAATTTTAGAGCACTCTGTATAATGGTTCCTAACCTTTGCACTCTCGGGAATTGAAATGTATAAGAGAAAAATTTACTTTAGATTGGAAGCCTAGGATAGCTCAATGGCAGAGCATCAGAATATAACGTTATATGCCCTGGTTTGAATCCCACACTAGGCATATATTTTTCTCTTCTGGTATAATTCATTGTTGTGTTGAGATGCGTTTCGAAATCATGTATTTTTTGTCACATAATATTCCCTATGACAAGACAGTACAGACATTTTTTATTCTGACTTCTGCTCTTTTCTCCTTCACAAATTTTCAAAGCTCTTTTCACAAATTCTGAATCAGTAATAAATTATTCTTTATACAAAATTCTACTAACATTCATTTGCATTTAGCCAATTAAACAACTTTTTTAAAATTGGACTCCATGCCTGTTTCTGCACTGCACAAATTGAATACTGCATACAATGATAACATTTATTTAATTATTTAATGCAGGACAGTACAATAATATAATGAGGATTATATGCAATAATGTTAATGATGCCATGATGGTTATTTAATCAAAATTTCCTTTAAATTTATTTATAAATACATTAATCGCTAAAATTCAGGTCATTCTGCACCATTTTATTGGATACAAGGTTAATAACATTTAAATTTATGTTTTTAAAACTTGGAATTAGCCTACAGTTACTATATGAAGAACATCTGATATATTTTTTTGACGTGTCCAAATAGCTATACAGTCTAAAGCGTGGGCCCAATAATCAGATGTTGAGAGTGAACCCGGATTGAATCTCAAAGCTTTCTAAAGGTAAGTTATAAATAAAAATTGAGTGGAAAATGAATGTAGTGTAAAAGTTAGGAAACAGATGTCGGTAGAAGTAATGATAGAGAGAAATATGATATTCAAAGGCTGAGAAGGGAGACAAGAAGGTAGAAAGATTTTTTCTAGTTCAATGAACTGTAACAAGTGAACTAAAAAATCAATGAACAATTCAGCAAACGAATCTCTCTAATTACTCAATACTTTATCTAGTATATTGTTTATTATTTGCCAAAAATTAGAAGATTAGATCTATATATAAATGTACTAATTTTTACTTAATTTGAATTGGTCAGAGCCTAATTGATTGTATTCATAGAAATCAATAAACATTATTGGTAAAGTATATTATACTTTTTTTAAATTATTTTTCACTGAGAGTAATTAATATTATAATTACAAAGAAATAAACATCTCAGGCAAAGCATAAATTTATTACGTCGACGTTTCAATCTTCTTATGTGAGATCATTTTCAAGATATGGTTGTCTATAAATTTATTATACATAGTTACCATCACCAAGACAATTTTAATTTAAAAATATATATATATATATTTTTTTTTTTAAATCCCACTACAGGCTTCAGGAGGCCCTTGGGGTAGTAGGAGGTTAAGGCTCCCACTTTTTCCGGACAATCGTCACTTGATGTCAGCCCTGCGTGATGGCCACATTTACCCCCAGAACAAGCATCTGGTACTCATTTCTGTTAGAGGCTGAGTCGACCACAGGGACATAGTGCCGCCAGAGGGTTTGGGTCAGTTAAAAATCCTGACCCACCAGGACTTGAATCCTCGACCTTCTGGCTTGTATCACAGTGCCTTAATCACTACGCTACGGCGTATTATACATAGTTACCATCACCAAGACAATTTTAATTTTTTTAAATATATATATATATATATATATATATATATATATATATATCTTCTTCTTCTTCACTTCACGGGCTAGGCAAAAATTGCCTGTTCCGCCTCACAGTTGTTCTGTCCATCTTTTCACTGGCCTTCCTACATTCCTTGAACCTCTTGGCTTGTAGTTGAATGCTGCTCTTGGTAATTTTGTTACATTCATTCTTTCCACATGTGTAAACCATTTTTCTCTATATTCTCTGATTTTCTTATTCTTCATTCTTTATCCGATCCAATCTTGTGCAGCCTTTTGTTCTTCTAAGGAAGTTCATTTCTGCACTTTGTATTATACTTTGCAATTTTTTGGCCATTACCCAAGTTTCGCTCCCATAAAGTAATGCAGGAACTGCCAATGTTTTATAAAACTTCAATCTAGTATCTCTTGTTTTATTCTTTAATGTTTTATGTATAGTTCCGCATATCATTTGAAATTTCGACAGTTTCATATGTATGTCTCTTTCAGTTTTTGTGTTTATAGTAAAATTACAACCCAAATAATTAAAATTTGTAACTTGTTCCAGAGGTTTGTGGTATTACGATTTCTAATCTTATATGTTCGTTTCCCCAAAATGCTTTTTTTTTTTTTATATATTTTAAAATTATATTCTTGGCATCAACTGATTTAATTGATGTAAAGAGTATTGCAAATTACTTTCATTTTCTTGAATAATAACCACATCGTCAGCATACATTAAAACGTTTAATATTTTAAAACGGTCCATTCTTATACCTACATTAACAATACTTTTCCAATTTTGGATGATGTCATTAATATATAGATTAAAAAGAGTAGGTGATAAACTACACCCTTGTCTTACACCTCTATTCATTAAAATAGTTTCGGTCTTTGATGTGCCTATATTTATTATAATTTGAGCCCCACGGGCTAGACCTTGTCATACCTAATGATCCAGACGACTAGATAGGGAAGTCTGGTTTTTAACTAGCTTGCTATCTAGTAAGAGGAAAAGGGAAGCGAACTAGCTCCAACGCGGGATACCTCAATGGCTTTAGAAGCAGAAGAAAAAAAAGTTCTCAACGGTAAAGAAGGCAGAAGAAGAAACCTGCAAGCTAAGGGGTAGATGGGACTCCAAAGCTTTGGTTAGCAACCCGTCTAGGAGAAGGAGACTCTGAAATAAATCCCCGATCCACTAGGAAGGTGGTTGTGCATCTGGGCTGGTAACCCGACCATGTAAAAAATTTCCAAACTCATCTCTCTCACAGTGTTCAGCCGGACGGATATATATATGCATACAAATTTAAATGAATAAATTTAGAATTCCAATTTATAATTTAAAATATTTTAGCAAGGAATCATATGTTCCACACCATTCTTTTAAATCTTTTTGTTTATTTAATGCTTTATTTTGTTCTTTTTTATATAGGTCATTTCTGCTATTATCTTTTTTGGTAATTATTTTCTTTGTGTAAAATTTTTATGTCATTCCATTACATTTTATGATTTTGATTAATTATATGTTCACTGATTACTGAAAGTTCTGCACTTGGTGTATTGATATTCTTTTTATGTTCGTCAATTCTTTTTCTTACAAATCTTTTTGTTTGGCCTACATAAGACTTTTCACAATCACTACATTGGATTTTGTATACAACATCTGTCAATTTGCAAGTATCGATTTTGTCTTTGCCAGTTTTTATCAAATTTCCTTCAAGTTTATTAGGAACACTATGAGCAAAAACAAATTTGAATGGTTTCAATTTCTTTTCCAATCCTTCATTTAAATCTTTTACATAAGGTAATTTCAAGAGAAAACTTTGTTGTTCAACATCTAGATTTATTTTATCTAATTCCATAGATGCTTTTCTGTCTTCCAATATTTTCAATCTTCTCTTAATTTGTTGAATAATAAACTCTTGTGGATAATAATTTTCCCTCAAAATATGTTTAACCAATTCAATGTTTTGTTTATGGAATATGTTATTGGAAAGTAATATCGCTCTGTCAATTAAGCCATAAATTACACTTATTTTTTGTTGAACTGGGTGTTCTGAGTGGAAATTTATATATCTTCCAGAAAATGTTGGTTTTCTATACCAATTTGTTAACAATTTTCCATTACTTAAAACGTATCACTGTGACGTCAAGGAAACTCAACTGACCACCATTTTCTATTTCACTAGTAAACTGTAAACGGTTATGATATGAATTAAATATATTAACTATTCTTTCAACTTCACTTTTTTGGAACACTTACAAAAATATCATCAACAAATCTTTTATACACATCCAGTGTAAAAGGTAGTTTGTTCAAACAAAAAGTTTCCAAATCGTCCATCACTATATCTGCCAGAATCAGAGACAATGGTGATCCCATGGGACTACCATAGGTCTGAGCATAAAATATTTTATTGAACATAAAATTAGAGAACTGACACTAGAGAGACCGCATCACTAAATTCATTTAAAGGAATGTTTGTTTTTTTGTTAATAAACACTCCCACCTATTTTGAGACTTTCCATAACAAGTTCATGAGGAATATTTGTAAATAAGGATTTTACATGTAACAATATTAAAATGTTATTTATATCAATTTGTTTGGTATTAATCCATTCAACAAATTTCCAACTGTCTTTAATGTGAGACTCAGGTTTAGGTAATGACTCAGATAGTATATTACTTATATATTTTGCAAGATTGTAAGTAGGACTGTCAAGTGAAGAAACTATAATCCTCAATGGATGATCTTTTTTTATGTATCTTCGGTAAGCCGTAACACCTTGGTAAATGGTGATTATCCTTAGAAGATCTTAAACTTTTGTAAAGATCTTCAGTTATGTAATTATTATTTTTCCAACATTTAACCAACTCATTTACTCTACTTTGAATCTTAATAAATGGATCTTTATTTAAGTCTTTATATGTACTATTGTTGTTTAACAGAGTTTCCATTTTTTGAAGATAGTCAGTTTTCTCCATCACCACAGTCATATGTCCTTTATCAGCTTTAGTAACATGAATTTCATTGTTTTGTTTCAAATAGTTATTGCAAATATTAAATTCTCTAATAAAATTCTTCTCCCAATATGACATATGGAATGTATTGTTCATAAACCGTTCGATACTATTAGTCAATATGAGTCTAGCTTCATTTTTTCTTTGATCATCCAAACAGTAAACCTTATTTTCAAAGTTCTTTATAAAATTCCAATACAGGGACACCTTTTTTCATATTTATGACTGGTCATCCAAATTTACCGCCTAAACTTAATTTTGCTTGAAATTATCTTATGTAAAAGGTTTAAATGAAGGATTGGAAAAGAAATTGAAACCATTCAAATTTGTTTTTGCTCATAGTGTTCCTAATAAACTTGAAAGAAATTTAATAAAAACTGGCAAAGACAAAATTGATATTTGTAAATTGACAGATTTTGTATACAAAATCCAATGTGGTGATTGTGAAAAGTCTTATGTAGGCCAAACAAAAAGATTTTTAAGATAAAGAATCGACGAACATAAAAAGAATATCAGTACACCAAGTGCAGAACTTTCAGTAATCAGTAAACATATAATTAATCAAAATCATAAAATGAAATGGAATGACATAAATTTTACACAAAGAAAATAATTACCAATAAAAGATTACTAGCAGAAATGGCCTATATAAAAAAGAACAAAATAAAGCATTAAATAAACAAAAAGATTTAAATGAATGGTGTGGGACATATGATTCCTTGCTAAAATATTTTAATTATAAATTGGAATTTTAAATTTATTAATTTAAATTTATATATATATATATATATATATATATATATATATATATATATATACTAGCTGGCCCAGCGAACTTCGTATCGCCTTTAAATATCTTTACGTTAATTTTTCCGATGTTTTAATAGTTATTCTGCTATTCAGGGCGGAAACAAATCCAACAAATCAAAGATCATAAAAATTGGTCCAGCCGTTCTTGAGTTATAAATAGTGTAACTAATCCGACTTTGTTTTATATATATATATATATATATATATATATATATAAGTCCCGGCCATGCGTTGCTGTGGCTAAGGTATATGTTAAATTGTGTTGTTGTAAATCTTACACCGCCATCTGTAAGAATCGTGCGGAACTCACAGATTACCAAATTACATTACACCGCCATCTGTTAGAATCGTATGGAACTCACAGATAATTATAACTCTTTGTTAAATAATAAACAAATAATTTGCAATAAAAAAATAATGTGACTATAAATTTAGTTATAAACTACCCTATGTCTCAAGTTGGATCAAACTGCACACAGTGTGCAAAATTTTATTAAAATCGGTTCATTAGTTTAGGATTCCATCGCGGACAAACAACGTGACATGAATTTTTTATATATAAAGAAGATATATATTAATAAAAAAACTAAAATTGTCTTGGTAATGGTAACTATGTATTATAATAAATTTATAAACAACCATGTCTTGAAAATGATCTCACATAAGGAGATTAAAACGTCGGCGTAATAAATTTATGCTTTGACTGAGATAATGTTTATTTCTTTGTACTTATAATATTATTGCTAAAGTAGCCATTTTAGAAATCAGAAATTTAAGTCTAAAAAGTAGGGAGGAAGAGACAGAAATGGAAGAGTTTCTAGTTCTCCACCTGATTTTCAGGAGTAGAATTGGAATTATTTTTTTTGGATAGTACAAGCTTTAATCATCTTTATTTTTTTTTTTTCATTCCAGAACTTTCAAATGATGACTTTTTTAAGTATGCCCCTATTACATCATGTTAAGTCAAAAGAAGTTTTTCTAAATATAAAATTCTATCTGACAACTGATGAAACTTCATGTTTGACAACTTAAAAATGAATGTAGTCATCCAATGCAATTCTAGTAAAAATCATGATTAAATTATGGTAATAATTTCATCCCTTCTTGAAAAAGCTAAATATAGGCTATAAACTGACAATTTCATAAATATATTGATTCAATTTATATTTTCTTTATTTTTTATAGGGTACAACAAAATGCTGAGGTGACAATACTGCAAAAGTATAAAAAAATAGTAATGTACCAAAATGATAAATCTATTATTATTCTATGTAACTACTAGGGCATGCCATTAAATCTTTAGAGAATGAGGATGGCTTACAACTCAATGGTATTAATAAGCTGTTAGTTTATGCTGATGTAGTATTGTTGGCCGATAGCGAGGAGATACTAAAGGACAACACGCACACACTATTGAGTAACACTAAGAAATTAGGACTGAAAGTAAATATCAATAAAACTAAATATATGGTCACACATAGAAATCCATTAAATAATGGAAATGGACAGCTAATGACAAATGAGGGAAATTTTGAGGAAGTGGCTGAATTCAAATACCTAGGAACAATATTCACAAATAGGAATGAGATGCACAAAGAAATTAAACATAGGCTCAATTCTGGAAATGCATGCTATTATGCATTGCAGAGGCTCTTGATGTCCCAACTCCTTTCAAAAAAGTTAAACTGAAAATATATAAAACAATTATTCTACCAGTTATATTATATGGGTGCGAAACATGGACTTTTACTTTAAGAGAGGAAAGGAGATTACAAGTATTTGAGAATAAAGTACTCAGGAAAATTTTTGGACCAAAGAGAGATGAACAGACAGGTGAATGGAGAAGACTACATAACAATGAACTACATGGTCTTTACAGGAAGCCAGATATAATAAGAATAGTTAAGTCTCGTAGACTGCGATGGGCAGGACATGTTCCACGTATGGGGAATGAAAGACTTGCATGGAAGCTTCTTGTAGGAAAGCCAGAGGGAAAACGTCCAGTTGGTAGACCAAGAATGAGGTGGGAGAATAACATTAACTATGATTTGAGGGAAGTAGATTATACAGGGAATGATTGGAAAGCATTATATCAGGATAGGGAAGTATGGGGAGCTTATGTCCGTGCAGCCATGAACCTACGGGTTCGATAGTGCCAGTGAGTAAGTAAGTAAGTAACTACTAGGGCATTCAATAAGTAATGGCAACACTGTTGTAAATCAGCATTCCTAGTGGTCATCAGTGTAATCTTGTAGTATATCGTTGAGCAGTCTTTCTGTATACATCTGTAATATTGAAAGTCTCGAAATAGCAATATTTTGTGAACACATTCACTGTTTCTCATATTTAGTAAGTAATACTGCCCTAACAAGATGTTCAGTAGAATTTGTTTAGAAGGTGGAATTGGGAAGTACTCAAACATCCACCATATTCACCAGACATGAGTTCTTGTGACTATAACTTATTTCAAAGATCAAAGAACCTCTACAAAGGAATTTGATTTCAATCAAAAGTTGATATCCAGAAAGCACTACATAGATCAGATGAGATGAGAGATATATCCAAAAAAGGTTCTGCAGATGGAATCCTACGTCTTCCAAGGATTTAGAAACATAGAGTTAAATTGTTTGATTATAATATTGATATCCATCCATAGTAATTCTGCCCAAGGGCAGGTCTTTCACTGCAATCATAGTATTTTCATGCTATGCTTTGCAGCTTTACTAGGGAATTATAGGTGTGGTAGCTTCCCGTTGCTTTCCACACCAGTGAAGGTTGATAATGATAAAGATGATGATGATGGTTGGATGATTTTCAGGGACCGTTGGGCCCTAAGCTTCCTGACATTTGTCTTACAGATGAGGAAAAACCCCGAAAAAAAACCTCACCCAGGAGCCTGTCCCGACTGGGAATCAAACCTGGGCCCGCTGCATGACAAGGCAGCATGCTACCTCGAGACCCCAGCGGCGGACAGTACTGATATAATTTATTATTAAAGACATAATATCATGTGTGGGGAGGAACATTTATAAATATTCCAATAACTAAAAATAAATGGGAATATAATGGTACTGTACATCAACTATATGTACACTTCAAAAAGCATATGATTCAATTAAGAGGGAGAAGTTATATAGTATCCTGCTGGAGTTCGGAATTCCTAAAAAGTTGGTTAGACTTATACGAATGTGTCTAAATGGCACAAAGAGTAGGGTGCGTGTAGGCAAACAGTTTTCGGACACTTTTGAAATCCAGAATGGGTTGAAGCAAGGAGATGCACTATCTCCTCTACTATTTAATTTTGTACTAGAGCATGCCATTAAATCTTTAGAGAATGAGAAAAGCTTACAACTCAATAGTATTAATAAGCTGTTAGTTTATGCTGATGATGTATTATTGGCCGATAGCGAGGAGATACTAAAGGACAATATGCACACACTATTGAGTAACACTAAGAAATTAGGACTGGAAGTAAATATCAATAAAACTAAATATATGGTCACACGTATAAATTCATTATATAATGGAAATGGACAGCTAATGACAAATGAGGGAAATTTTGAGGAAGTGGCTGAATTCAAATACCTAGGAACAATAATCACAAATAGGAATGAGATGCACAAAGAAATTAAACATAGGCTCAATTCTGGAAATGCGTGCTATTATGCATTACAGAGACTCTTGATGTCCCAACTCCTTTCAAAAAACGTTAAACTGAAAATATATAAAACTATTATTCTACCAGTTATATTATATGGGTGCGAAACATGGACTCTTACTTTAAGAGAAGAAAGGAGATTACAAGTATTTGAGAATAAAGTACTTAGGAAAATTTTTGGACCAAAGAGAGATGATTAGACAGGTGAATGGAGAAGACTACATAATAATGAACTACATGGTCTTTACAGGAAGCCAGATATAATAAGAACAAGTTAAGTCTCGTAGACTGCAATGGGCAGGACATGTTCCACATATGGGGAATGAAAGACTTGCATGGAAGCTTCTTGTAGGAAAGCCAGAGGAAAAATGCCCAGTTGGTAGACCAAGAATGAGGTGGGAGAATAACATTAACTATGATTTGAGGGAAGTAGATTATACAGGGAATGATTGGAAAGCATTATATCAGGATAGGGATGTATGGAGAGCTTATGTCTGCACGGCCATGAACCTATGGGTTCGATAGTGCAAGTGAGTAAGTAAGTATAAGGTAACTAAAAAATTATAAAATTTGTTAGAACTCCAAATATTTTAGTTGTACTTATAAAGTTTTATTTAAAGGAAGGTAGAATTTGAATTGGATGACTTGACAAGAGACTATAAATGAAGTTCATAATGTCAAAAATAACCTAAATAAATTTTTTGTGACTATAAACGAAGTTCATAGTGTCAAAAATAACCTAAATAATTCTTTTTGTGTTGTTATAGCAGTGTTGTCATTATTTATTGAATGCTCTAGTATTAGTCATTGCATTTTAAGTCATATTTGCAGATTTTAATGTCATATTTGAGTACTTTATAGAGCATAAATGTATGCATATTTATACAGTTTATAGGCCATGAAAATCTGAGCCCTACTAATAGTATATGAGATGAAATATCTTAACTCTTGTATTGGTACTGCAGACTGACATCCATTAATACTAATAAAATTCATTGTTAAAACCGTTGAGGTGAAGATTCATAAAATAAAATAAGTTAAAATATACCTTCTTAGGTAAAATCCGTCGTCCTCAACTTATAAAATATGTAATCTTTATGCCTGTAGGCCTTTCAGAACATCCATTCCATCTTCAGCAGGTCACTCTTCGCTACAACATCCAGTATGATGGTTGATGCTGCTGGTCCTAATGTCATGACAATGCCACATTAGGACCAGCAGCATCAACCATCATACTGGATGTTGTAGCGACGAGTGACCTGCTGAAGATGGAATGGATGTTCTGAAAGGCCTACAGGCATAAAGACTACATATTTTATAAGTTGAGGACGACGGATTTTACCGAAGAAGGTATATATTTTAACTTATTTTATTTTATGACATCCATTAACCAATACAATCTGGCTTCGCATGTTGAAAACGGTAAAACTTAAGAACAAATACAAAAAAAAAGTTTATCCAGTATTCAGTGCTTGAAGTGGGGTAGGATGGCATCCCTGGTTCTTTTTTAAATAGTTTAAAACATGCCATTACATCTTAGTATCATAAACATCATTCTGAAATGTTTTCTTTATGCAATTTGCAATTAACTTACAGTTTTAAAATGTGTTTATTTCAAATATTTTCTTCATTTTCATACTCAAAAAAATATTTGGGGGGACTCACCTTTATAGGAACTTCCATAAATATGAGTACATAAAAAATACTATTCGACTGCATTAACTTTTTAGCCGGTGAGGGGAAGCAAAGGCACTAATGGTGAAGATGGGGAAAGTGTCTCTTTCCACCATTGGTACAAATGAATGACTGAGTAAGTGGTATAATCAGTAGCAAAATATAATAGTACGCCTACTTGAAATAGGAGGTGAAGTTAATGAAAGTTCATCGGAGTTTGTATGCCTATGGGTTTCTGGATAATGTGACATACGAAGAGATTAAAACAGCACTGATTCCCAGCTACTGTCTGTCAGACTTAAATGTTGTAGAAAAATAAACATTACTGGAGCATTAGATATTTGTTTATTGTATTTGTTTTAAGTTAAAATGGAAAGATTATTATTATTATTATTTATAAGTTTTGTAACAATTGGCAGATAGACGTTTAGCCTTCACTATGAATATAGGGTCTAACTTTCGCACTTGACATTGTCACTAACAACTGATTATACACGACTAACAGAAAGTAAACACTACCACTGCAAAAGACAGGGGTCTACTACCTCCATCCCCTACTCATCCTTACCACATTCTTTTAGTTCTCATTTTTTCCACATTGAAAGTTAATGTGGTCGAGTAGTATATGCTATACGCCGTACATAGAACAAAAGTAATTAAAATATTTAACAAAAATCTATGTACAGATGGTTCTGCTAATATTATTGTAGTAAATTATAAAGAAATAAATCTAAAAATCCATATTTATCATATTGATATTTCATTACTTATGTTGGCATGATACAAGCTTCAAATATACTGCTTTGTTTTTCATTCCACCTCAAGCACTGAGCATAATTATTATCTAAAATACTAAGGTAACATTTTTCAACATTTTAACATCTAAAAATATGTATTTAAAGACATGATGCAGCAGCCTCACTTCTAAAAGAGTACCTTTCTTAAAATTTGCACCAATATGAACGGACTCTTTCCACATAATTATGTACCATATTTATTTCTCTCAGTATCAATTTGTCCTGATTGCATGAACTTATACTTTATTTTCAATTTATGGCTAGCTTTATTATTAAACATTCAATTATTTTTTTATTTTTTCACTATTCTTTGTGATGTTTTAACATAGGCCTACTTACTTTTTTAAAAAATCATGTTAAATTAGATGATATCTAGACTTTTTTTAAAATTAAAAGTAGCATATTTCTTGTCATGCAATGTACTATCCTGAACGAAATTAGCTATTTTTAAAAAATATACCAAATCACAAATGGTTCAGTAAAGATTACTCTATTTTTTATATAACATGGAAATGAATACACACAACAAGCCAACTGTAATCAACCAAAGAAAAAAAATTCTACCTGATCTGCGATTTGAACCCATACCTCCAGCTTTTAGTGCTTAAGGAGGTATTGAGTTCAAATCCCAGCCAAAAATTGTTCTCTTTAGTTGTGTAAAACAATTGCGCTATTTTGTCTTAAAAAAATAAATAAAATTCACAATCAGATTGCATTAAAAGAGATTTTTAATTACAGTTTTTTCAATTACAATGGTTATGCTCAGACTATGGAAAGTATTTATTCAATCCCCAAAAGATGAACTAAATTGAATTAATAAGTATAACTGTGTACGTGGCAGATGTTAACTTATAGTCATTGATGAAACATGTTAATTCTAATGTTAATTACTGTTGTGAACTGTAAGTTTAATTTCATACATATATGTGTATACCCCATATGTCCAGCATGAGGGGTCCCTAGTGGAGTTTCTTAACCAGGCTAATTTAGTTATGCTCATTTTTCTACAGATGTCAATGAGTGACATGATCACCTCTATGAGACATTTCGTAGCAGGCAACTAAGGTATTACTTGGATAGATGAAGGTCAGTTAAATTTTGCACAGAGGCCTTTTTATTCAAGCTTGCAGTTATTTTACAAGCCTGAAAATATTCAGACTCAGAACCCACATCTTAAACTCCCTCCTGGAAGACTTGTCCTTTGGATTTTTTCATCCTAAAAATCCATTGACCCCGGCCAGGTTTGTTGAATTATTGTGAAGAAAATAAAAAACATTTGGAATTTTTGTGTAAACTGGTGTGAACTGAGATTAGAGAAATTCTACTTGCTCTCATGCAACTGCTATCAACTCCAGTATGTTGTGGCATTTTGCAACAGAATTATATAAAATGGCAACATTATTTTAACTATCAAAACCGTCTCCTCTGTTGAATATACTAGATCTTTCCTACATCTTACATACAGGAACTGACAGTTGATGATTTTAAAATCAGGACCTCACAAGGACACAGAGGTCCCCCCAGAAGAATGATCAGCTCGATGCCAGGGTCATTGAAACAATATGAATGTTCAATACAAGATACCGATATATCATTCACTTATACATTCATACTAAATAAAACAAATGAGAAAGTCATTATGATGGCCAGATGGTGTTAAGGAATTATTTGGGCCTTAAAGTTTCACTGCATGTCTTACAGTTGATTAAAAACCTCAAGCAAACCTCAACCAGGAAACCTGTCCCAGCCGGGAACAAACCCTAGCCAACTGTGTCTGAGGTTACTCCTAGACTGTAGCAATACATCTTACACAAAATTGTGCAAAAATGACAAATCTCAGATAGCAAAAAACTTTTAATCCATTTTATCATGAAGGAAGACAACAGTTACAATTTTCACCTACATGTTTATTTTTAGGGAAATAAGATATGTTAGGAGCTTCATAAACAATTTAAAACATTGATTGGTAATAAAAATATGAATACAACAAATGCATTTTTATTTATTTTATTTTGTCATCGTATTCAACAATTTCTTAGAATAATTTCCCTAGTTAAATCAAATTAGTTAAATTAAATATGGTCTTTTATGCAAATTGTTTTGTGAAAACTGTTAATGATGCTTAGATAATCTTTCTGAGTATAATTGATTTCCTTAATAATAAATGTTTTAATTAAAAATGTAAACTACAGAAGTTCCATCTACCATACAATTTTTCCAACATCCTACATGTGAATTATATAATGAAGTACTATGTATGGTGGTTGTAAAAAAAGGCAGCAAACCTCTAAATTTGGTTTCTTCACTTCTAAATATATTCAGTTTTCAGAAAAGTTTTTTAATAGATTGGAGTAAACAACCCACTTCCATACCCCCCCATGGCATCCAAAGATCATCTCGTTAAGCACAATGGATTTTTCAGAGCACAAAAATGCTGGGTTACAGTGTCATTTTCATTAAGTTCTAAATTTTGAACAAAAAAATTAACAAATTCTTCACACAATATTGAAGATTATGTAGATTGGTTTTTTGTAATCCATATGCAAATAATGCAAAAAACAAAGTTCCATTGTGCATCACATTCTATATACTAGAACTTCATCTAGCATACCCAGGTAGTAATGAATAAAACCACCAACCAATGCCAAATTCACTAAGTCCCTCAACTGGTCCCTATTGTCAGTCAACTGAATCCAGTTCATATCTCCCATTTCCAATTCCCTAGAATCCATCCAAATATCACCTCCCACCTACTCCTATGTCATCCTCCTATGATCTTATTCCTGAGTTCCCTAATGAAAATTTTGAAAGCATTTCTACTGTAACACATTAGGAGTTACAATTACTTGCCCACCTCAATCTCCTAGACTTAATAAACCTAATATTAGGACTACAATATAAATTACAAGTTTCAGGGTAAAATTATTTTGAGATATGTAAAAAATTATAATATAAAATGAAATAATTAGGTACCTTGTAAAGCAGTCTCCTCAATTAGAAAACCATTTAATACATTATAGGCCTTTCAGGATTAAGTCCCATCCTCAGCAGGTTGTTTTGCTACTGTGGCAAACCAACTTTCTGCTGAAGACAGGACTGTTTTACTACTTGAGGAGACTGCATTACAAGGCAGATCTTTATAATTTTGTATTATAATTTTTTAAAATTGTGATGCTTTCTCCATTCTCATTCCTTATGGAGCTGATTATTTATTTTACTTTCTATTTTCAAATATTTTTACCTACTTTTCTTCCTTTAAAAAAATGTTTCAGCTCTCGGTGTCATTTAAAGCATACAAGTCACTCCATAATGACATGGTAAAGATACCATTGGCTGTTATTTCACATCCATAGAATGTAATATTGTTTTAAAAATCTTAATCTTTAAATTCTAGACAAAACCTGAAAAGGTAGAGGTCATTGAACCGAAGTATATGAATTTTCTAATATAAGGCGAACATTTTTCTCTTCAAATATAATTTATCCTTCAATGAGAAGTGTTAAATTAATAATAAAATCGTCAATATAAGCCCTACTGGCTATAAAGTAGTGTTAAATTCCCAATAAATGTCTTCTTAACTAAGAAGCCGCCATTTGCAAAGATAGAAGCTATGGTTTCAAGCATTTGGCACGAGGGAATTACAACGTACATAAGAGAAAAATTTGCATCTAGATCGTAATTCGCCTCGGTAGCTCAGTTGGTAGAGCACTTGGCCCGGAAAGCCAAGGGTCCCGGGTTCGAGTCCCGGTCTAGGCGAAAATTTTTCTCTTCAAATATTTCTAATATAAGTTGGTATTTAATTTGTTGTAAGGTTTTGATCCTTAAACAATGATCCTAGACATTTGAAAGTTTCAGTTTTCACAAGAATTATTGCCTATTTAGTTATCCTGTTACAATCTGCTACATTTTGACCATAATGGATTTCCACTTGCTTAGTCTTTTCCGTGTTCACATCTAAACTGATTTCTTTGCAGGCATTTAAAAATATTTCTGTCATAATCTGCTTTATGTAACTGTTTTCTTAAAACTCAATGTTTTGTCTACAACTGCGGGAGACATCCTCAGAAGTTCATAAAGCATGCAGAATCTCCTGAGGATGTCTATTGCAGTAGTAGACAAAACGTTGAGTTTTAAGAAAACCAGACCATGGCCATTTAGCCCGAAAGACAAACCCAACAATGATCTGCTTTACTTTGATAACAATGTGCTTACATCTAAACAAATTTCCTTGCAGGCATTTAAAAAAAATCTAGATTTCTTGCTACCTTATTAACATCTCTCATATCTATTAGATCAATGGGTCTATGGCAGCCGACAACCAAAGGAGAGAGTATTAACATATCACTGGACAATCTAAACCAACATTTTACATTGTACGCCACACTTGACATAAACACTACGACCTAACAACAAACTATAGACGAGCTCCTATCCACACCTACTCCTTACTTACTCACTGGCACTATCGAACCCATAGGTTCATGGCCGCGCGAACATAAGCTCTCCATACATCCCTATCCTGAGCCAATACTTACTTACTTACTCACTGGCACTATCGAACCCGTAGGTTCATGGCTGCGCAGACATAAGCTCTCCATACATCCCTATCCTGAGCTAATGCTTTCCAATCATTCCCTGTATAATCTACTTCCCTCAAATCATAGTTAATGTTGTTCTCCCACCTCATTCTTGGTCTACCAACTGGGCGTTTTCCCTCTGGCTTTCCTACAAGAAGTTTCCATGCACGTCTTTCATTCCCCATACGTGCAACATGTCCTGCCCATCGCAGTCTACGAGACTTTACTGTTCTTATTATATCTGGCTTCCTATAAAGACCATGTAGTTCATTGTTATGTAGTCTTCTCCATTCACCTGTCTGTTCATCTCTCTTTGGTCCAAAAATTTTCCTAAGAACTTTATTCTCAAATACTCGTAATCTCCTTTCCTCCCTTAAAGTAAGAGTCCATGTTTCGCACCCATATAATATAACTGGTAGAATAATAGTTTTATATATTTTCAGCTTAACGTTTTTTGAAAGGAGTTGGGACATCAAAAGTCTCTGCAATGCATAATAGCATGCATTTCCAGAATTGAGCCTATGTTTAATTTCTTTGTGCGTCTCATTCCTATTTGTGATTATTGTTCCTAGGTATTTGAATTCAGCCACTTCCTCAAAATTTCCCTCATTTGTCATTAGCTGTCCATTTCCATTATATACTGAATTTCTACCTGTGACCATATATTTAGTTTTACTGATATTTACTTCCAGTCCTAATTTCTAAGTGTTACTCAATAGTGTGTGCATGTTGGCCTTTAGTATCTCCTCGCTATCGGCCAATAGTACTACATCATCAGCATAAAACTAACAGCTTATTAATACCATTCAGTTGTAAGCCTTCCTCATTCTCTAAAGATTTAATGGCATGCTCTAGTACAAAATTAAATAGTAGAGGAGATAGTGCATCTCCTTGCTTCAACCCATTCTGGATTTCAAAAGTGTCTGAAAACTGTTTGCCTACACGCACCCTACTATTTGAGCCATTTAGACACATTCGTATAAGTCTAACCAACTTTTTAGGAATTCCGAACTCCAGCAGGATACTATATAACTTCTCCCTCTTAATTGAATCATATGCTTTTTTGAAGTCTACATATAGTTGATGTACAGTGCCATTATATTCCCATTTCTTTTCTAAAATCTGTCTTATACTAAAAATCTGATCTGTTGTAGACCTGTTTCTTCTAAATGCACAATATTTTCCAATATTCCCTGAATAATCTGCTTCCCTCAAATCATAGTTAATGTTATTCTCCCATCTCATTCTTGGTCTACCAACTAGGCATTTTCCCTCTGGCTTTCCTACAAGAAGCTTCCATGCACGCCTTTCATTCTCCATTCTTGCCACATGTCCTGCCCATCGCAGTCTACAAGACTTAACTGTTCTCATTATATCTGGCTTCCTATAAAGACCATGCAATTCATTGTTATGCAGTCTTCTCCATTCACCTGTCTGTTCATCTCTCTTTGGTCCAAAAATTTTCCTAAGAACTTTATTCTCAAATACTCGTAATCTCCTTTCCTCCCTTAAAGTAAGAGTCCATGTTTCGCACCCATATAATGTAACTAGAATAATAGTTTTATATATTTTCAGTTTAACGTTTTTTGAAAGGAGTTGGGACATCAAGAGTCTCTGTAATGCATAATAGCATGCATTTCCAGAATTGAGCCTATGTTTAATTTCTTTATGCATCTCATTCCTATTTGTGATTATTGTTCCTAGGTATTTGAATTCAGCCACTTCCTCAAAATTTCCCTCATTTGTCATTAGCTGTCCATTTCCATTATATAATGTATTTCTACGTGTGACCATATATTTAGTTTTATTGATATTTACTTCCAGTCCTAATTTCTTAGTGTTACTCAATAGTGTGTGTTTTGTCCTTCAGTATCTCCTCGCTATCAGCCAATAGTACTACATCATCAGCGTAAACTAACAGCTTATTAATACCATTGAGTTGTAAGCCTTCCTCATTTTCTAAAGATTTAATGGCATGCTCTAGTACAAAATTAAATAGTAGAGAAGACAGTGCATCTCCTTGCTTCAACCCATTCTGGATTACAAAAGTATCTGAAAACAGTTTGCCTACACGCACCCTACTCTTTGTACCATTTAGACACATTCGTATAAGTCTAACTAACTTTTTAGGAAACTCATAACTTGTCCCTCTTAATTGAATCGTACGCTTTTTTAAAGTCCATGTATAGTTGATGTACAGTACCATTATATTCCTATTTCTTTTCTAAAATCTGTCTTCAGCTAAAAATCTGATCTGTTGTAGACCTGTTTCTTCTAAATCCACATTCATGATCTCCTAGAATGTCATCAATGTAGGGAGTAAGTCTGCTTACTAATATATTTGTTAGAATTTTGTATGAAGTTGAAAATAATGAGATGCCCCTGTAGTTGTTGCAATCAGTTTTATCTCCTTTCTTACAAATTGGTACGATAATTAATTCTTTCCATTCATCTGGAAGAGCTTCTTCCCAAATCATACTAAGCAACCAGCGTATCTTGTCCACCGATTTTTCTCCCCCTGATTTTATCAGTTCTGCTGGGATCTCATCTGAACCCGACGCTTCATACATCTTCAATTTTTCAATCGCCATTTCAACCTCTAATGCACTTGGTTCTGTGACTAGCATTTCTGCTATCTGTAAATTATTCTCCTCAATGTCCTGTTCTGTATGTACATTTAATAGCTGATTAAAGTAACTTTTCCATCTATTTAATATACTCCTAGAATCTGCAATCATATCCCCATTTTCATTCCAAATTATGTTTGTTCTAGCCTGAAACCCTTTCTTCTCAATTCTAATTCCCTGATATTATTCTCTAATGTTCCTATTTTTTTGCGTTCATTTCAAGATTATTAATCTTCTCTCTCAAATATTCCCTCTTTTTTACTCTTTAGTAACTTGGTGGTTTCCTGTCTGACACTACCCAATTGCTCTGAATTTACCTCATTTGGTTCGTGTAACAATTTCATTTTTGCTAGCATTCTTTTCTTTACAATGTCGGCACATTCCTCATCAAACCATTTCTTGTTTTGCTTCTTTTTTAAATAACCAATGCTTGCTGATGCTGACAATTTAATAGTATCTCTTATAGCCTCCCATTCTTTATTTGTTCACTGCTGTGGTCTCGAGGTAGCGTGCTGCCTTGTCACGCAGCGGGCCCAGGTTCGATCCCCGGTCGGGGCAGTTTTTCTGGGTGAGGTTTTTATCGGGGTTTTTCCTCACCTGTAAGACAAATGTCAGGAAAACTTTAAGGCCCAAACGGTCCCCGAAATCATATGGCCATCATTATCATCATCACCATCATCTTTCACCGGTGTGGAAAGCAACGCGAAGCTACCACACCTACACAATTCCCTAGTAAAGCTGCAAGCATAGCATGAAAATGCTATGATTGCAGTGAAAGACCTGCCTTCGGACAGAATTACTATGGATGAATTCTTTATTTATATCAGTTTCTTCTTCGTTTGCCACATTGTCATCTGAAGATTCCAGTACTTCAAATCTATTAGCAATTTGGATTTGGTATTCTTGCCGCATTTCATCATTTTTCAAGTTTTTTAAATCAAATTTTTCAGAATCGTCTTTAGCGTTTGTTCCTCTCATAAGCGATAGCCGTTGTCTGATTTTCACCTTGACCAGATGATGATCCGAATTGCAGTCTGTCCCTCTAACTGATCTAACGTTGATGATGCTACTGTGCCAGCGTTTGTCTGCTAATACATGATCTATTTGGTTCCGATTTTTGCCATCTGGAGACATCCAGGTGTATTTATGAATATTCTTATGCTGAAATGTTGTGCTCTTAACAATGAGATTCTTTGATGTGGCAAAGGTGACTAATCTAACCCCATTGTCGTTACTATCTTCATGAAGACTGAATTTGCCTATTGTTGGCTTGAATATATCTTCCCGCCCCACTTTTGCATTAAAATCTCCTAAGACAACTTTCATATGATATCGTGAAAGGCTATCAAATAAGCATTCTAATTCTTCATAGAACTCATCCTTGATCTTGTCATCTTTATCTTCTGTGGGGGCATGTACATTTACAATTATAAAATCATGATGTTTACCCTTTAGAATTATTTATGATATCCTGTCACTGACAAATTTAATATCTGGATAGCGGACAGGATCCTCCTGACTAAAAAACCCGATCCAAATTCAGGTCTTTCTGCACCCCCATAGCATAACGCAAAGCTTCCTGATTCCTGACTACCTTCTCCTGGCCACGTAACTTCCTGTAAAGTGACTATATCCAAGGGTGATTTATCTAATTCTCATGTTAATATCTCTAGTGCCCCACTATTGTATAAAGTCCTAACATTCCATGTTCCTAGGAACATGTCCCTGTGTTTGAGCCTTTGGCATGGGTTCCCTGAAGTAGTCCCCGCCCAGAGAAACAAATGGGGGACTATTTGATCTCCGGAAAATTTTACCCCAGTTGAACCCTTGTCCGCATTTCTTGACGGTTGTATTTTTACGGTGAAAGATCGTCACTCTTTCGACCAAGGTACTTTTTTCGTCTGGCTTATCACCTTCGACCAGTCCAGCATGGGTAACCCTATCGGCTGCAATGCTACCACCAGCATAGCTCTCAGGAACATTTAAGCATGCAAGCCACTCCACCACGACAAGATAAAGATACCATGGAGGGCGACACCTACTCCTTCCTGAGAATTTTTTTTTCTCCCTATATAATGCCAATCGACATTAAACTATCCCTGGACCGCATTAGAACTAAGACACAAGGTATAGACAATATAAGTATTGACTTTTTAAAGAAAATACTCCATGTCATACTCCCAACTGTGACCCATATATTTAATGCCTCAAACATAACCTAAACATACCCTGAACTTTGGAAAAAAAGCTATAGTCAGACCAATCCCTAAAATTAAATTACCTGTAACACCAAACGCGACTTTAGACCAATCAGCATCCTCCCAGTCCTATCTAAGGCCTTGGAGTGCACTGTTCATGGACAATTAACTGACTACCTTGACACACATAACTTACTCGCGCCCACACCAATCAGGCTTTAGGACAGGCAATAGTACGGCAACCACACTTCTTAAAGTTACCGAAGATGCGCGGGAAGCAATGGACAATGACCACATGACAATATTAACACTCTTGGCCTTCAGTAAAGCTTTCAACCTGTTGACACTGACATACTAATAGCTAAATTATGCGCTCTGAATGTTTCGGACAATGCTGTTAACTGGCTTGGATCCTACCTTCATGATCGCCAGCAATGTGTATCCAATGCAGAATTTTCCTCATCCTGGCTATCATTGAAGGGTGGCATCCAACAAGGTTCAGTGTTAGGACCACTTCTCTTCTCTATCTATATTAACGACATATCCACTAGACTTACTTATTGTCGACATCATCTATATGCTGATGATTTACAAATTTACATTCACTCCCATCTGACGATGTACATGACACACTAGACAAATTAAATAGTGACCTAGTCTCAATTTCCCAATGGTAGAGGAAACATGGACTTAATCTCAACTCTGACAAGACACAATGCATAATTATAGGACATCATCGAATCCAAAGCATTATAAATTACGAAAATATCCCTACCATTCTCCTAAATGACAAAAACATCCCCTACAGCTCAGTAGTAAAAAATCTGGTTATCTGCATGGACCAACACCTAGACTAGAAAATCTAAGTGAATAATACCTGCAAGAAAGTGTTCTCAATTCTTCATTCCCTAAACAGTTTTAAAACTTCCTGCCTACAAAATTACAACAAATACTTGTACAGACTCTTATAATGCCACACTTCGACTACTGCGACATATTACTGACTAATCTGACAACTGATCTATCTGACAGACTACAGAGTGCTCATAATGCGTGCATTTAATTTATATTCAATCTCCATCGTTATGACCACATGTCTCCTTCATTTCAGGCCTTATCATGGCTATGCCTAAATGACAAGAACTTTACATTTCAAATTCTGCACACATATTTACCAAGTTATTTAACAACACGTATTCAAAATTTATCAGCTCATCACAATTTAGGAACAAGAACACAAGATTCTTCTTTACTTTTGATACCACAACACAGGACATATCTATATTCTGAATCTTACACAATATCTATGACTAGAGCATGGAACTCACTTCCTAGTCATGTAAGGGACTGTCAATCACTATCATTATTTAAATACAAATTAACTAATATCTTAAGTTCGACACAATGAAAACATTAACTGCATAACAACTATATACAACATTTTATAAATAATCATCTAGGAAGCTACTTACTTTATTTTATATCAATTTTATTATATTCCATGTTTTTGTTAGTATTAGCTAGTATTAGATCAAATCATTATTGCATTTGTTCAGTCTGTATTTTAATAACATCTTAAAAAATTGTAATAAGTACGTAATTTTTGTATAATTCTACTATTTGCTGGTTGAGTGGAAGAGAAGGCCTCATGGCCTTAACTCTGCCAGCTAAAATAAAGAATTATTATTATTATCTTATTAATAATAACTTTATCATCTCAGTCAAAGTTATGTTATTCAAGAATTTGTCGACGTTTCAATCTCCCTACGTCAGATAATTCTCAATATATTAAATCTTATTATTGAAGTAAAAATTGTCTGCATTAAAAGATCCTGTGAAATTGACATTTCCAGCAACAATTAAGAGATTCACTATTTGTAAGTTGCATATTATCTTTTATACTTTTCACAAATTTCTCTTTCATCCGACATACAAATAAATATTGCCAATACTAGAATCAAATTATGATTATAATAACTAAACTTAAAAAGGTACCTACAATCATTAAACATTTAGCAACTTCTTGATAACTGAGTAATTCCACTAAGGCATTTTTGATAACTTTTGAGGTAGTGGTAGTTGAATATACTATTTTATGTTGATACTATTGATTTCGGCTCAAGTTTCCAGCATGCAACCCAAGTTTTAAAATAGGCCACACATTTTTTTTTTAAATTACAGAGTTATGGTACCGTTTTTAATAACACTACTATTTTAAATGTTTTGTAAGAATTACAACTTTTTAAATTCTTAATAATATGCACTACTATTCAGAATGCAGTAGCCACCATATTCAGTGCAGCCAACATATATCCAAAGTCCCTATAATAACTTCTTTCTATTCATGCAGCCAAGATATAGTTTTAAGTTTCTATTTTCTATACTAAATGTGATCAAACTCCTTCCTAGGACAAATGTAGTTATAGTACATATTTGTACTTTGGTTAGCTTTTTAATTTAATATGGCAGGCAACAAGAGTTGTATATGTTGGCAGCATTGCATGATTCAGAGAAACTGCACATTATGATTCACCAAGAATTTTTCTAGGTTCTACAGAATAGTAGTGCTGTGGTTATAGATTTCCCACATGCTTTTAAGAAATGTACACCAACTTGTCATTTCATAACCTAATGAAGTAAATCATTTACATATTATTCAATAAACAATAAACTAGTTTGATGTACAAAATTGGCCATACTCATCACACAGATAATCCTGCCATCTATTGACAAAGTTTTGTGCATGCACACTGCAGTTCTATAGAAACTTAGAAGAATTGGCATACAGAGATAAATATTTAAGAATTGTAAAAACAAGTTTTAAGAATCATTACAAAATGTTACAATTGTAGAAACAGAAATAGTGCAACAGTGTCTTAGAATGTTGCATAATGTAGGATAGTGAGTCATACTGTGCAGTTCAGCCGATGTTTCTAAATTGTATCCACTTTCATTTGTTGATACATGCACATGGTGTTTGCTATGGACTTACAAGAGAACTGTCAACCATTGCATGCCGATGAAATATCTCCCAGGGAAGTGTTGTGATGTACCAAGACCATGTCAAAAATTATCTACCGTTTTTAATTGAAAGGCACAGACATCGAAGCCAGAATCCAGCAATGGCAACCCATAATACAGAGCAGTGGACATCCCCTGGCCATAGAGCGGAGTGTAGTGAGTTGGTGCAGCGCGGAGATTACATGCACTGCACAATAAGATGCGACATACAATGCTACC
Organism: Diploptera punctata; assembly: GCA_030220185.1. Taxonomy (NCBI): domain Eukaryota; kingdom Metazoa; phylum Arthropoda; class Insecta; order Blattodea; family Blaberidae; genus Diploptera; species Diploptera punctata. The sequence goes on along the minus strand of JASPKZ010002692.1, from coordinate 1,235,111 downwards.
CACAAGATTTCAATCAGCAATGAAAGAAAAACAGAAGTGGTATTATCAATTGAATGGTGATAACACAATTTCTTCTTGCACCATGCAGAGTGTAGAAGAACTACTGTCACACTGTTCTTCATAATGCTTTTCTCTTGTTTCCGAACAATAATTCACAGGTACTACGAATTTGGGAGGTTGGTCGTCATGCAACATGCAAACAAAGAATATTTTATCATGTTTCAGAAACTTGGGGTAAAAATTAAAGTGAATGTAAGACAGTAGTTTCAGAATCCTGTGTCTATAGAAAACCTCTTCATTAATGTTCTCATCTGATGTAATTTGTTCATTAACCCGTCAGCGCCGACATCCATACGAAGTATAGACCCTCTCTTCTTCACTTATTGCCGACATCTATACGTGGTATAGACCTATGCAGGCGTGTTTTCTTTTTGTTCTGGATCATACATTATTGAAGCTACAAATATATAATTTATTTGTGTTTAACGTAGAAATTATGAGCTTTCAGGACATACGAATAAAAATAATATTTGTTTAAAATTTAATTTCATATTATTTTTTTAAAAATCAGATGAGATTGAAGTAATCGTAATTTTCTCTAAATGCGCGCGACCTTTTCATTTGTTTTTTTTTACTGCTGTATATTCTTATATTTGCATATGAACAATATAATTTTGAAGCCTAAGATCTTAGCTTTCTTTCTAAGTGTATGAATCAGCTGTGATCACATTTTGTGCATGTGGTATTGAGGTTGAAGTAGTTTCTTACTTCAACACTCGATGGCACACAGACCTAGCTTTGTGCTGCTTTCTGCAGGGCTTCTAATAAACTTATACACAATCTAATTTTTCAGGTCGATAAAATGATATACAAGTTATCGATTGATATATAAATCGACCTGCTTAGGGGAATACCTGATTTATTTTGCCTCTTTCAAATAGATGTTACTTACAAGGAATCAGTCTGGGGCGCCGTGTCGTGCGTTATATACGTAATTATGGCCAGTCGTAACCTAAAAGACACTTCATCAGAAAAATTACCCTTAAAAGTGATAAATTGAAACCTCAAAGGAGGTGTGTTGTTTGTACTAAACATGGGAGAAGAAAGACATCTGTTTATTGCTGCCAGGAATGTGATGTAGGTCTGTGTATTGAAGAGTGTTTCAAGCTGTATCACACCAAGCTCAACTACTTTGGTTATGTGATTTTTTTATTTCTAAAATTAATAGTACTAAAATAAGAGAAAATTATTTTTATGGTCTGTGTAGTTGTAAATAACTGCTGTAGAATTTTTATACAAATCCAAGCAATAATTCAGATTCTAAGTATAAATATTGCTAGTGCTTTGATACAAGATTGAGCTTGAGTTCACTCTTCTAAATATTCATTCTGATTTTGGTTATGTCAGCTGCTTTTGTATGTACAAGTTACAGATGAATCAGCACTATGCCACACAATATATTTAGTGTCTCACAGAAAGAAACAGGAATGTCCAATGTGAGCAAATCAAATTATTTAGTAAAAATGTGTATCATGAGAGAGAAATTCAGATTTCAAATTTTTTTTAATAGTTTATAAAGGCTACTGAACTCCATACGGTATGTATTAAATTTCTCATTTATTTCTGAGCTAACAGGTAAAAATTTCGTTCAAATCCATCGATATTTAAAAAAGTTATGATCGTTTATACAAATCAGTGTTCTAGGAATACTAAAATGTTAAAATGGCCTCCGTCCATGCAGTAGGAAAGCAAGTAAAAGGGTGCGTCACTGACGGGTTAAGTAGCGGTAAAGAGCTTTCCACTGCCGGAAAAAAAAAAACTTATCGAGTGGTTGGATTTTTCCCATAGTGCCAAGAAAAATTTGGAGCAGTTTGATTGTCTTGACTGGAGGAATATTTTCAAGACTTGCCGTGCCGCTGTATCCGGCCCAGGAACGAAAAGTAGGACAGAGTTTTCTTCAGAGTATGGAAAGTATGCTTCTGTAAATAATTTTTTCAGCTCTCTCTCCCATTTTCCCAGATTTTGTTGCAGTGACGATAATGTTGTCAGCTTTAAACCTTTTAGATACCAAGGGACCAAAACTTCCTGTTGATTGCTGAAAGATGATAAAAAGTTTGAGAAATAACGAGCCGTTCATGCTTATTGTGGGCACAAGAGCATACAAATGTGTCAACACACTGACTCATATGGCTACTGTGTGAGTGTTTTTCTCATGATGCAATCATCGCATTTCACGTTCAAACCCACTTTGATCTGTATTATAAATAGAAGAGGGGGTATATTTAAATCAGGCCAGGATAGTTTCAAGAAATTCCTCTGAAGTTTTATTAAATTTTCCCTCAACCTGAATATGGGAACACAATACAAATTTATTGAGAAGGCCAAAATTTTCACTTTTGAAGTTGTCGTGCCTTAAGATGATGAATACAAATTTAGTTACTTTCCTGCTCTTAATTATATACATTTTTTTTTTTTAATGACTGATCCAATCATAAAACACAGAGAAATCTACACTTTCAAAATTCAGCCCTCATGTAATTTCCAAGCCCTCAGTAGCAAATCATCGTCACCTCACATTTCATTTAGCAATTCTTGCTTTCACAAAACAAGAGTAGAATTTTTCATACAACATGGTTTTAAGTTCTACCTGATTTAGCTGCACAATAGACACTTGTTTCTTCCACAAATAAAGTTGTCTCTCTGTTGAGACCAAATGAAAGTTTCATTGGACATTTGATAAAGTATGACTCTTCTTACCGCCTCCATTTATCCAGAAATTAACAGCTTTTCGCTTGTAATCAGTATTTAAATTAACATTAATTTTTTTTTTTCACAGGTCTAGGAATGTAACTAGAGGTGGATTTGCAGACCTATATCAGGTGACTTAATGTCAAGGGACTCAGGAATTGAAATATGTTGTTTTCAAATGCTGGGCCTTGGCAATGAAGCCATTAGCATTCTTGCTCTCCAATATTTCTCTATGGTGGATCCAACAGGTAATACTTCACAGGTTTGTAGATGTTCTTCGTTCATTTCTTCATCTTTGTTGCATAGAGGACAATTTGGATTCGTGTAGATTCCTATTTTATATAAATGTTTGGCCAAATAGTCATGTTCTGTAAGCAGTCTAAATTTTGCTACTGTAGTTTTACGTGGAATTTCTGGAATATCTGGCTTCTTTACTAAAATATTCCATTTTTTGTCTTTGGCTTTGAAATATTATCTACAACATTAGCTGCAATAGGAGACAGCATTTCATGATCAGTATCATTGGAGTTACTTTCACTGTCTTTATGTACTTTGAGAAGTATCTTTATATCGCAACACCCGCATAATTAGTTTCCTTGACTCCCTCAAGGTGCAGTACTAAGTACAACCCTGTTCAACATCTACATCAACGATCTGCCACCAGCTATATCAAACACAGAAATAAAGACAGCTCTTTTTGCAGATGACATGATTATGTGGACATCTTCCTCACAAATAGAAAAATCTAAATCATCTATGGAAAAGGCTCTTAACCTACTAGAAAAGTGGACCCACAACAATTTAATGGCCATTAATACAGACAAAACAACGTTTCAAATATTTAGCTTGAAGAAAAAAATTCCAAAACTAAATCTACAGTTCAAGAAAACAAATCTGAGACAAACAAATGAAACAAAATATCTAGGAACAATTTTTGATTCAAAATTATCATGGAGAAAACACATTGAAGCAGTAGTAAACAAAGCAACGAAAAGATTCTCAATCTTAAAAAAGATTAGCCGGAGCAAAGTGGGGCAGTAATCGCCAGACTCTGAACACCACATACAAAACATTCATCCAAGCCAATACTACTATACAATGGGGAGGTAATAATCACAGCAAATAACTCGAACCTGAATCGCCTAGAAGTATGCCAAAATCAGGCTTTACGGCTTTATAACTGGCGCAGCAAAATCAACTCCAATCGCAGCAATGCAAGCACTAACTCAGAACCCTCCAATATGTCTAACTTTAGAGGAACAGGCAATAACACAACATGAGAAAATGTTACGATTAACAACAACAAAATGGGAAAAAAGGCAGTTACAACCAAGCAAGTTGAAAACACAAACAAGTTTCTTGTCCAAAGTAATGGAAATAAAAACAGATTTGAATCTTCCTAAATCTAAAGTAAATATTTTGATCAGAGATAACCCTCTTACTTTTGAACCAATTAACATTCAGCTAAATCTAGAAGAACCAGTTACAAAATCTGAAACTCCCACACTTGTACTAAAAGCTCTAGCATTAGAAGTTGTGAATAAGAGATATCCACCAGAAGAATGGTTACATGTCTACACAGATGGATCTACTATTGATAACAACTCAGGATCAGGAATTACATGTGCATTATTTTCATTTTATCAACCAGCAGGATACCACACAACAAATTTTGATGCAGAAGTAACGGCTATTCATATTTCACTCCCCAACAATTACTATACAGAATAAATAAATTTCAAAATGCGGTCATACTCTCTGATTCTAAGGCAGCAATATATGCAATAAATTCACACAAAATGAAGTCAATACAAATTAAAGAGTGCTACAAAATGATTCAACAACTCCAAAAACTACAGAAAAGAATTCAATTGCAATGGATACCTGCACATTGTGGAATTGCTGGAAATGACACTGCTGATTTTCTTGCCAAAAAAGGCTCCAATCTAATTCAGAATACTACTAAAAGCTTACCTTTCACATCCATAAAAAGAATAGTTAAAAACAAATATAAAATCAAACAAAACCAAGACCTATGTAATAAAGCCAAAGACAAAAAATGGAATATTTTAGTAAAGAAGCCAGATATTATTCCAGAATTTCCACGTAAAACTACAGTAGCAACATTTAGACTGCTTACAGAACATGACTATTTAGCCAAACATTTATATAAAATAGGAATCTACACGAATCCAAATTGTCCTCAATGCAATAAAGACGAAGAAATGAATGAAGAACACCTACAAACCTGTGAAGTATTACCTGTTGGATCCACAATAGAGAAATATTGGAGAGCAAGAACGCTAATGGCTTCGGTGCCAAGGCCCAGCATTTGAAAACAACAACAACAACAACAGTTTCCTTGATAAGTTCTATAATATATTGACCCAATTCCTTTTCTTTTGCGTTTACATTCCCAGTAACATCTCTTTTACGGAAATAATTTGACACAAACTCTACAAGAATGGGATTAAAAACCTCTCACTCAGTGGAACACATTGTGACTTTCGTTTATCGTTGAACATCCTTCACAAGTTACAATCATCTATAATTTATGCAACATAAATCACAGATTTCACAGGAAATCACTACTGGTATAAGTAAGCTAGCAACTGATATGTTCAAAGCGAGCAAACAGCATGCTAGTTGCAGGGTTATTCAATCTACCGGGTCAGAAGTTATATTACTTCCCTGTAGTTTAAATGACAGTTTTGATGCTGGATTTTAGTGCCTTTCAGTTAAAAATGGCAGATAATTTTTTGGACATGGCCTTGGACCACACATCACAACGTTTCTCTAGGAGAAATTTCAAGGTAGGATTCGACATGCAATGGTTGACAGATCCCTTGTTAGAAAAAATGTTTACATTGCATTCTGGAAACGGCTGAACTTAACAATTTTCTCTATGCTTTTCTGTACAACACTCTCATGATAGTATTGCACTACATACTTCCATTTTTACTAACATTTTGCAGCATTTTAAAAATTCTGCAACAATTCTTAAAACATATTTTACAATTATTAAAAATGTATCTATCTACAATGTCATTAGTCTAAAACATTTTTTTTTACAGCTGTTAAAAATTTATATATTAAATTTGGGAATTCTTAACATTATGAGGTTCAAATTCATAAGAATTAAATTAATCGTGATTATTTAATACCTCATACTTCTATATTTCTTTAAATACAGCACTGCAGTATCGGCAAATTCTTATCACCATCATCAGCTGTTTTCACGATTGTCAATTTTTGCTTTTGTTAATAATTATCCAAACTGCCATCTGATGTTCTTTTAAAGAATTATTGGATGTGGTAGGTTTTATGTCTCTCACAATTCTACACTTACACTCTTATGCCACTGATGCACTAAACACGTTTTGTACTGTTTTAAACATTGTCCAATGATCTTCAAGCTTTCTTTACAAGTTTTACATTTATATATTTACGTAAAACATGATCATGGATAAATTAGTTGCTTGCTACTTTCCCATGTTGTTCCAACGTTGCCACCATTTGAAAATAATTACAAACCATATTTAGTGTTAGTGTATGTAAAATTAGTTTATAGTTCATTAAATAGTATGCATGTAAATGGGAAGTTGGTTTACGTCCATTATTTTAAGCATTTGGGAATAAATAATATGCATGTAAATTGTTTCCTTTAGTTAGAAAATGGCAAGTTAGTTAACGTCCATTTTTTTTTTGCATTTGGAAATTTATTCCCAAAGTTGGTAACGCCGACTGCAGAGCCATCTACCAGAGGCTATATTAACCATTACGGCAATTCCTGCAACTCGCGCATGTGCACTGCGATTCTGTGGAACTTAGAAAAATTTGTCCGAGACATATAACCGACTTTTTCCGAATTATTTTCTAAACTGCCATCTGGTGTTCATTTTAATGAATCATTTTCTAAACCGCCATCTGTTGTATTTTTGTCTAATCAAGCTAGGTTCATCTGGTATTTCGAAGTTCTACTAGAACTATGACTTCGAAATTCCAGATGAACCTAGCTTGATTACAAAGTTCTTCAAAAATACAACAGATGGTGGTTTAGAAAATGATTAATTAAAATGAACACCAGATGGCAGCTTAGAAAATAATTCTTTAAAAGAACATCAGATGGCAGTTTGGATAATTATCAACAAAAGTAAAAATTGACAATTGTGAAAACAGCTGATGATGGTGATATGAAATTGCCGATACTGCAGTGCTGTATTTAAAGAAATATAGAAGTATGAGGTATGAAATAATCACGATTAATTTAATTCTTATGTTAAAAATTTATCTATCTACAATGCCATAACACCCTAATGTTGGGCCTTATACTCTCCGTTGTTAGGAGTTACTAGACCAAGTTAATTTAGTTATGCTTATTTCCCTACAGATATCATGAATGTTATGCGGTCAACATACCGACCCAATGAGAAATCCATACCTTATCGGCTCTTAGAGTAATCCTAACATAAACAAATGCCAATTGTATTCTTCCGCCATTCGCGCTACGATTACTGTCACATTGACAGGGAGCACCTGTGAAGTATATAAGGCATGTGATCGTTGAATGGGGTAGAGTACAAGAAAGCTGGTGAGATTTTTCACTGAACTTGTGAAATATATTTAAAATAACTGTTTTTTAAACCACTAATCAAAGGTTTGTGTTTTAAAATTTTAGATGGCGACAAAGCAAGCGAAGAATCGATACGTTCAGCCATTTTGTTGCATCAGAATCGACTGAAGCAGACTCAAAGCATCATCCATATGTAATAAACTATTTTAAGTTGTATTTATTGATTAGGTATATTTTAGAATATTTTCTATGTTCTGAATATTATTATTTTCATTCACGAAGAATAACAAGTATATTCAGAGAAGATATTTTTAATTTAATGAAGGTAACTACTTTTTCGTGTACTTATTGCTTTTACATCGTATGTTGGTGTCCATAACCAAAGGAAAGCTAGCAGGTCACCTGGTTTTGTTTTGATGACACTCACTTTAAGAGCAGACAGCCTTTAGTAGGCAACTAAGGTATTAGTAGGATGATGAAAGTTGATAAAATTCGCTTAAAGACCTCTTTATTCAGGCTTAGGGTTCATTTGAGCCTAAAAAACCTTCAGATTCAGGACCCATGGCTCTAAGTCTCTCCTGGAGAACTTGTTCCTTGGACTTTTCCATCCTAAAAAAACCCATCGACCCCGGCCATGTTAGAACCAATCATCGGGACCAGAGACAAAGGACATAACCATTAGTCCACCACGGCTGACTAAATATTTATCTATATATGCAAACTGTTGTATTTATCACTCAATGCTTTTTCTAAGTTCTACAGAATCGTAGTGCGCATGCATGAACACTTAATAAAATTTGCGGCAGATGACAGGACATATATGCAAAATTGGCACGACCAACATTCGCAATTAATTCCAGAACATATTTTAAGAAATGGATATTCACTCCCTTCATTTTGTTATGTTCTGATGGGACAAGTTGTGTATGCCAGATTAGTTTATAGTTTATTAAATACAAATAATATGCATGTAATTTATTTAGTTAGGTTATGAAGGGGTAAGATGGTGCACCTCCATTTCTTAAAAACATGTATGGAAATTAATTGCAAAGTTTGGTCACACAAATTTCAGATATGTGGCACCATCTGGCGACAATTCCATAAATGTTTGCATATGTACAGTGCTATTTCGTATAACTTAGAAAAATTCATTGGTTGAGTTATTTACAGTTGGAAAAACTTTAGAATAACTTACTAAATGAATTTTTCTAAGATTACAAATTAGCAGTGCACATGTGCAAATGTTCACAGAATTGTTGCCAGATGCTGTCATATAACTGTAGATCAATACGACCAATCTTTGCAATAAATTCCCAAACATGTTTACAAGATATGGATGTACACCATCACCTAACTAATTAAATTACATATTTAATAACTCCTCCTGGCACAACATGCCTAGAAGGCCCTTAGCCTACCAGCCGGCTGCTGGCCTCACATCCACATGTGTCAATCACAGAGGTAGATGATCATCCAGCCAGTGTAGGGATGACATGTGGTCAGCATGTCGAGTCTCCCAGCTGTCAATTGTTGGTTTTATCAACCTGGAGCTGCTACTTATTGTGGCTACCCAAATGCCTCACGATGCTGGGTGGGCACCAATCCCATACTGGCCGAAATACCATGAGAAAATTTCTTCCCCCATGGAGACTCGAACCAGCACAAGTCCCGTGGCTCTGCGCCAAGGCTATTATTTAAAAAACTATAAACTAATCTGGTGTACACTAACTTGTCCCATCGGAATCTAACAAAATGAAGTGAGTGAATAACCATTTTGTAAATATACAAATGTTGCTCACACCGATTTCATATATATGTCCTGTATCTGGCAGAAGTTCCATTAAGGGTTCATGCATGTGCACTACAATGATGTAGAACTTAGAAAAAATTGAGAGAAAAAGTTTAGTAATTGTCACTCACAAATTTTTCTAAGTTCTACAGAATCGCAATACACATGCAAGAATGCTTAATGTAGCTTCTACTAGATGGCAGTGAAATCGGTGTTACCAACTTTTGCAATAAATTCCCAAATATTTTTATAAATGGACATACGCCAACTTCCCACTTCCTAATGTAACAAAATAAATTACCTGCATATTATTTAATAAACTAATCTTGTGTACACTAATTGTCCCACAGGAACCTAATAAAATGAAATGAATTTCTTGAAATATGGTTTGGAATAAAATGTAAAGTTTGGCAACATCAATTTCAATGCCATCTAGCAGAGGTTACATTAAGCAATTGCACATCTCATGCATGCACACTGCTACTCTGTAGAACTTCATTCACAATTTGCGTAAATATATACTGTAAATATTTAAAAATTGCTGCAAAATCTTTAAAATAGTACAAAACATTATTACAAATGGTAAAAGTGTGAATTTCAACAGTGGCATACAAATGTTGTAGGGAAATCATAGAGAGAGACTCTCTAAACTTGAGCCAAAACCAAAAGATAAATACAATTTGCATACATAGGTAAATATTTATTGAATGTAAAACATGTTTTAAGAATCACTGCAAAATGTTTAACCTTTAAACGCCCAAGAGCCCATATGCTGGGTTTTAAATTGTACGTCCAGTCTGCCCGCAGACCCAGCATATGGGTTCTGAGCAGACGGACCTGTTTGGTTGCTTGAAATTATACTGGATAATACTACTTTTGTTACATACCTTTTTTCAGGGTTATTACATGCTTGGTAATGTGATGTGAAGATAGCATTTGTTTACTAAAGGTTTGTTTTTGTGTGATAAGTCTCTAAACAATCACCAACACACAAACCAACATCACACGTTTTACATTTCATTTGCACACGTTTTCTGATTCCCCTTTGTAAAGCTACTGGCCAATGTTGACTGAAGTTAACTTCAAGTCACGAAATGTCTGTACTCAATATACTAGGTCTACCAGGGAGTCGTCTACAGGGTGTTCTATCAGCCTGTTGCAAAAAGTCTCAGACAAGTCTAAGTCGGAAGTCTCTATGTGTTGTTTTGGCACCAATGAAGTCAGAAGAAGAAAACTGTATAGAATGGTCAAGTCTAACAAATGAAAAAATAATTTCTTGATTGAATAAACCAGCTATAATGGCTGGGGGACTTGACATGCTGACCACATGTCACCCATGCACTGGCTAGATGATCTTCTACCTTTGTGATTAACACATGTGGGTGTGAGGCCAGCAGCTGGCTGGTAGGCTATGAGCCTTCTAGGCCTGTCGCACCATGGAATTATTATTGTTCTTAGATTATTAGGCATCCCTTTTCTCTTAGGTCTTACTAACCCACAACACGTCATATCCCATTAGAATAATTAGGCCAAGAAAAAGGCACATTTCTGATTCTGTCACGTCAGGGGGAAGAGTACAGTTTTCTTCACTGTCAATACTAGTTTCACGAACCCAAGACCTGACAAAAGTCAGCTGTCTCACAGCTATAAGTGTCAGTTGATTGTAGCTTGTGATTGCCACTGTTATCATCTTCGTCATTGTCCGAGAATTTCTTATATTTCAGCAGAACTTAGTGATTTTGTACCAGACATATCGTAAACTTCACTCTGAGTCACAAAACTATGAATGAATATGGGCTGTGGGTGGAATGTGACCTGTTTTTTTCAAAGCTTTTCTGCTTTTGGGGGAAAACTGACCAGATGCAACATAACACAAATTCTAAACAAAAGAATGGACGAGGGTTGGAATATACCTAAATATATATACATAGTTTTTCACTTATAACCTGATTCACAACTCTAAAATCCCTAACATTTGGTAACTATCGTGAATTTAAAAATTCTCTCTATGGTATAAAATATCACTACGAGTTTCTGCCGTGAATACCACTAATTTTACAATAATATTTAACACTTTAAACGTTGTTTGATGTTTGTGACCCCCACAGATTTTAAAATATGAGTTAATAAAATTATAGTCAAAAGCCAAGGAGTTTAAAATCTAGGTGGACATTTAAACCCGGGCAGCCTGCCGCTACCTGGCCATTTGAACTTGGACGCTTATAGGTTAAAATACCATGAAATGTTAGTAAAAAAGTATGTAGTACAACACTGTCACAAGAATGTTGTATTGAAAAGCATAGAGTAAGTTATTCAAAAGTTGAGCCAGGATAAAGTTTCCATTAAATGCAGTGAGAAATTTTTCTATGTCCCAGGCAGACACCAAGTGTATACGCCAACAAATGGGAAGCAGTTTACACTATGGAATCATATGATGCCGCCAACATATACACTATATCTAACAAACCTAAAAGCTAACCTTACGCAATTTGGAAAAATGCACTTAAACTTACTTGATATATTTTCAATGTCCTATAGAACAACAGTGTGCATGCGCTAGAGTTCATAGAGCCAGCGATAACCCACTATCAAACCACATTCATTATCATCCTTGCCACATATTGATTATTATTGAGATCTTACTAAAGTTCATACAGCTTATGCTAGATGGCAGCACATCGCTATGAAATTTAAATGACCAATCTGCAATAAATCCCCAATTCTATGTTAAAGAAATATATTAACAATATTAAATTTACCAAACGTTTATTAAAAATGGGTGTACACTTACTTATCACTCCCTAACCCCGTTCCAACCAGCAATAGAAAAATCACAGACTAAGTAATATACTCTGTGGAGAAAATAGCAGTTAGTATCACAATATTGGGAAAAAGTCGGTTATATGTCTCAGACGAATTCTTCTAAGTTCCACAGAATCGCAGTGTGCATGCGTGAGTTGCTGTAATGGTTAATATAGCCTCCGGTACATGGCTCTGCAGTCGGCGTTACCAACTTTGGGAATAAATTTCCAAATGCAAAAAAAAAAAAAAAAAGACGTAAACCAACTTCCCCATTTCCTAACGTAACAAAACAATTTACATGCATACTATTTAATGAACTATAAACTAATTTTACGTACACTAACACTAAATGTGGTTTGAAATTATTTTCAAATGGTGGCAACGTTGGAACAACATGGGAAAGTAGCAAGCAAGTAATGTATCCACGATCATGTTTTACGTAAATATATAAATATAAAATATTGTAAAGAAAGCTTGAAGATCGTTGCAAAATGTTTAAAACAGTACAAAACGTGTTTACAAGTGTTTAGTGCATCAGAGGCATTAGAATGTACGTGTAGAATTGTGATGGGCATATAACCTTCCCAATATTGTCTAGCAGTGTCATAATATTGTGACTTGCATATTTAAATAAATACTTGAAAATTGTCTAATAATGTTATAAAAATTGTTTGAAAAAGTTTAAAATACTAAAAAATCTGGAAAAAGTCGGTTTTATATCTCTCACGAATTCTTCTAAGTTCCACAGAATCACAGCGCGCATGCGCGAGTTGCTGTAATGGTTAATATACACTCCGGTAGATGGCTCTGCAGTCGGCGTTACCAACTTGGGGAATAAATTTCCAAATGCAAAAAAAAATGGACGTTAACTAACTTGCCATTTTCTAACTAAAGAAAACAATTTACATGTATATTATTTCTTCCCAAATGCTTAAAAATGGACGTAAACCAACTTCCCATTTCCTAACGTAACAAAGCAATTTGCATGTGTACTATTTAATGAACGATAAACTAATTTTACGTACACTAACACTAAATATGGTTTGGAATTATTTTCAAATGGTGGCAACATTGGAACAACATGGGAAAGTAGCAAGGAAGTATTGTATCCACGATCATGTTTTACGTAAATATATAAATATAAAATATTGTGAAGAAAGCTTGAAGATCGTTGCAAAATGTTCAAAACAGTACAAAACGTTTTTACTAGTGTTTAGTGCATCAGTGGCATAAGAATGTAAGTGTAGAAATGTAAGAGACATAAAACCGACCACATCCAAAAATCTTAGTAAATACAGAAGAAGAGCTATAGTTTACAACAATAAATGAAAAATCAAGAGTAAGTAGAAGTGCAGTTCAGCTGCAGGAAAAACTGCACTTAAACTAGCGTGAAATATTTTCAAAGTCTTATAGAACAACAGTGCGCATGCACCAGAGTTTATAGAGCCAGTGATAACCCAAAATTTAACAACATATCGATTACTTACTTACTCACTGACACTATCGAACCCATAGGTTCATGGCCAAGCAGGCATAAGCTTTCCATACATCCCTATCCTGAGCTAATGCTTTCCAATCATTCCCTGTATTATCTACTTCCCTCAAATCATAGTTAATGTTATTCTCCCACCTCATTCTTGGTCTACCAACTGGGCGTTTTCCCTCTGGCTTTCCTACAAGAAGCTTCCATGCAAGTACCACATATCAATTATCATCCTCAATTACTATCTGTCGCTATGAAATTTAAATGAGCAATATTTGCAATAAATCCCCAATAATAACCCAAAACAGCGATAGAAAAATCATAGACTAAGTAATATACTCTGTGTAGAAAATAGCAGTTAGCATCACAATATTGTCTAACAGTGTCATAATAATGTGATTTGCACATTTAAATAAATACTTCAAAATTGGCTAGTAGTGTTATAAAAATTGCTTGAAAAATTTTAAAATATTAAATAATGTTAGTAAATACAGAAGAAGAGCTATAGTTTACAATAGGCTATAAATGAAAAATCAAGCGCTAATAGAAGTGCAGTCAAATACAGAATAATGATGTATTAGGAAAAAGTCGGTTATATGTCTCAGACAAACTTTTCTAAGTTCCACAGAATCGCAGTGTGCAAGCGCGAGTTGCGGGAATTGCCGTAATGGTTAATGTAGCCTCCGGTAGATGGTTCTGCAGTCGGCATCACCAACTTTGGGAATAAATTTCCAAATGCAAAAAAAAAATGGACGTTAACTAACCATTTTCTAACTAAAGAAAAACAGTTACATGCATATTATTTATTCCCAAATGCTTAAAAAAAATGGACCTAAACCAACTTCCCATTTCCTAACGTAACAAAGCAATTTACATGTGTACTATTTAATGAACTATAAACTAATTTTACGTACACTAACACTAAATATGGTTTAAAATTATTTTCAAATGGTGGCAACGTTGGAACATGGGAAAGTAGCAAGCATGTAATTTATCCACGATCATGTTTTACGTAAATATATAAATATAAAATATTGTAAAGAAAGCTTGAAGATCATTGGAAAATGTTTAAAACAGTACAAAACGTGTTTACAAGTGTTTAGTGCATCAGTGGCATAAGAGTGAAAGTGGAGAATGAGAGACATAAAACCGACCACATCCGATGTATTTATAAATGTTTTTATCCTTGAAATTTCTGCCATAAAAGTTCTCATGAAGACAAGAAGAAATCTCATATCTTAATATTACTTGCATGCAATCAACATAATACGTTACAAGGTGAGGTTGAATTGCAGAAATTAAACTGCAACATTTTCTTCAATCCCAAATTACCCTAAACGTTATTTAAATCAGGTTATATCCTAGGTCCTTTAATGCAAGTTTTGAAATCTGTTTTTCGAGTATTATATAAATATTGTTAAATTCTCGTTTAATAAGATATAAATATTCTTTACCACATTTTATACTTCATCCGCTGATCTATTTAGTCTAAATTAGTGCCCATAACACACGAATTACAATTCAGAAATAGGCAACATAGCTCCCGCGCTTTGGTTCATCACGTATACAATAGACAGCACACCCTGTCTTTAAAATGCATGCAATCTCTATAAACACAAAATATAAACATTTATAACTAAATTCTGAGTCATTGTTTCACTATAAATCGTATTTTAAAGAAATAGCATGCATAGAAACCGTACCATTCACTCTTTTATATAATCAGGAGAAAGCCAAACATAAACCATAGTCCGCTGAGGTATATACAGTGTCCCTTTCCAGTAAGTGCCCATCTTGAACGTGTAATGGGCTGCATGAAAAGCACAGCAATTTACTTCCAAATGTGTAAATATATACAACTAGTAAAACAGATGTAAAAGTACTTACATATCTCTTATATTTTTATTCCTATATATACTTAGGGGTTAAAAGTTTGGACACCAATCCAAATATAACAAATACCGCATCTTTTTATCCAAGAGATGGCGGTATCTTGACAATGACCCATACCAACTGTATATGTAAATTCTCATGGCGTTTCATAAATATATAGCACAATTTAAGCATCGAATAAAGTAATTAATCTTAATAAGCAATAAATGATAATTTTACATATACCTTATGCAAGTCGTTATTTTAAAATTAGTTTATATCATCTCGCTTAACATAATCATTGATTTTCTTTTCAAGTATATTTTTTGGAATTTTGGCTACATTGAACGATTTAGAAGACATCGCAAAGAGATTGATAGTTTGAAGTGGAGAATATCGAAATACCTTATTTAAAATGGACTGTTCCAATTCAGTTTTATTTTTAAAATTTTGAGAATACTATTATCCAAAAACTAAAATTGAAACATGCTCTGAACTAGTATTTAGGAGGTCCCGAGCATAGATCAAAAGGAATCCCTGGTCCCGAGTTAAAATCCTGACAGATTATATCCTATTTTTCTTTGTCAAGGCAAATCCTGGGTTGAAATTTCATTATCAGGATCTATTTTATTATATTCATCATTTCATGTCATTCAAGATAAATAAATAGATGCTATATGACTTAGATGTTAAATGCGTCTATAAATACGAAAAAAATAATTCCTACGTCATAAAATAATTCTACAAGAAGTCTAATTAATATTTATAAAGATAGATAGAGAGTATAGATAAAGTATCTTCTTGTATATCTATTATTGGTATAGATCAGTATAGATCGCTATGATCGAACAAAACAGGCTCACGATAAGATTCTAATCTGGATGATGATTCTGATTCTAGAAACGGTAGTTTTAAGGACTCTCTGATTTAAAGATTACGAATCATAAGGATTCCAACCATTTTTATGTCCTAAATGTATACTTATACCATTATAATTATGTTGTAAGCATTTTACATCTTTACAATATTACATCATATATCAATCAGTCTATGACGATAATGCATAAAGATACGAATTGATTCATTCGCAATTACATATCGATTACAATATTGAGGCACCCATGATTCGTCAATTCTAACGATTCGTGAATGTCTTTTGTTTGTCCAATTCATATTGAATCATTGCATTCTTTCTTTCATGAATCGATGCAGTTCAAATTTTCTACAGTGTGTACCAGAGATAACCCAAATTAGGTTGTACTAAATTATTATTATTCGTTCAAATACCTGACTTTAAACGTAATGTGATATGGAATAAAAAATACTTTAATAAATATATTCGTAAACATTTAAATTAATTAAAAACTACAAACAATATAACGTGTAAAATATTTCTTAAACTATTGTCCAATTAAAATCTCTAAAATGGAAAGAGCATCACAATATTTCTTGTAATTAAAGGCAGCGATAACCGTTAAAGGGATGGCTACCAGTAGATAGACCAAGAATGAGGTAAGAGAACAAAAATAATGAAATGAATATCATTATTTAAAGCAGGTGAATTATACAGGGAATAATTGAAAAATATTAACTCAGGAGAGTTTAAATCCGAACGAACCTCCGGATTCAATTGTGCCATTATTTTATCTACAAAATGGATGTCATAACGCTCCAATTGTCCTATCTCATTGGATATTTGTGGCTGACATCTAGCGGACAAAAGGTATATTACGAGCAAAAAAAAGAAAAGAAGTAATAAAAAATTATTTCGATCGGCGAGCCGTAACGTAATAGTTGACACCAGAGTCGCTTGTGTAGCTGTCAGCGAGTCAGCTGGTTAGTGGACTTTGAGTATGTGTGGTTCGTGCACATATATGCAGTGTCAGTGAGTAATTATTTAACTTTGTGATTGTGAATTTGACTGAAACTATTCAAAAATGTTTTCTGGACTTACAAACCAAGTGAGTTCCTGGATGGGCGGTACTGGTAAAAAAGACGGAGACCCATCTAAAGCAGAAGACGAAAAATTATCGTCGCCCATTGCAGAAACAGAAACGGGTAACAGCATTGAAGGTGAAAAGAAAGATACTAGGTAAGGAATTTTCATGTATGTCACAAATTTATATTAGTACCACATCTGAGAAAACAAATCTGTAGTACCTTCTTTCCAGCTATACACATGTCGAGCATTGTTTACAAAAATCGTTGAATGACGTTTCAGATTATTTACTCTGCATAATAATATACCTATTGACTCAGATTAAAAACAGTATATGTACAATGTATGGTTATAGAAAGTTTCTCGGTTTCTTATATTTGTGGGGTACAAATATGTTAATTATTTAATTTTGCAACTCCATTTCCATTCCTTGTTCTAAAGAAGAGTTTTTAGAGGTAAACAATATTGGTACATAAATAACATTTATGAATGCAAAAAAAAAAAAAGACTAAAAAGGGAAGGATATTCAGAAAAATACTTATTTCCTAGGTTAGATTTCAATGATCACTTCTGAACTATCAACTCAAGAAACAATAAATAAATTACTATCATCATCATAGTACATTCACAAAATTAGGCATTTGTTGATCTGTTTCGGCCTCAAGATAAACACCACCCAAAAGTCTTTTGAGTGAACATCTTGGCCTTCTTCTTCCTGCAAGTTGATATCGTAACATTTCTTTGGGTATCCTGTAATCTTCCATTCGATGATCATGTTACATCCATCTTGACTTATAATCAGAAATTTTGTTTTCTAAAGGTTCCATGTGTAATTCTTCTAAGATGTCTTCATTTTTTGGAAAAAGTCGGTTATTGTCTCAGACGAATTTTTCTAAGTTCCACAGAATCGCAGCGCGCATGTGCGAGTTGCTGTAATGGTTAATATAGACTCCGGTTGTCGGCGTTACCAACTTTGGGAATAAATATCCAAATGCAAAAAAAAATGGAAGTTAAATAACTTGCCATTTTCTAACTAAAGAAAACAATTTACATGCATATTATTTCTTCCCAAATGCTTAAAAATGGACGTAAACCAACTTCCCATTTCCTAACGTAACAAAGCAATTTACATGTGTACTATTTAATGAACTATAAACTAATTTTACATACACTAACACTAAATATAGTTTTAAATTATTTTCAAATGGTGGCAACGTTGGAACAACATGGTAAAGTAGCAAGGGAGTAATGTATCCACGATCATGTTTTACGTAAATATATAAATATAAAATATTGTGAAGAAAGCTTGAAGATCATTGGAAAATGTTTAAAACAGTACAAAACGTGTTTACAAGTGTTTAGTGCATCAGTGGCATAAGAATGTAAGTGTAGAAATGTGAGAGACATAAAACCGACCACATCCCATTTTTTTTGTGATATAGTAGTGTGTATCCTGCAGTCCTCCGAAGATATCTCATTTCAGCAGATCTAAGTCTCTGTATATCCTTCCATTTCATTGTCCATACTTCGCTACCATACAAAAGAGTTGGTAGAGCCAGTGTTTTATACACTTTTAGTCTTGAATGTTTTTGGACTGACTGTGGCTTGAAGATAGAATTTATTAACCCTAAAATTCTTTAGAATTTGTATATTTTTGCATTCCCTCCATGGTATCTTTACCTTGTCGTGGTGGAGTGACTTGCATGCTTAAATGATCTCGAGAGCTATGCTGGTGGTAGCATTGCTGCCAATAGGGTTACCCATGCCAGACTGGTCAAAGGTGATAAGACAGAAAAAAAAGTACTTGGTTGAAAGAGTGACGATCTTTCACCGTAAAAATACAACCGTCAAAAAATGCAGACATGGGTTCAACTGGGGTAAAATTTTCCAGAGGTCAAATAGTCCCCTTCAGTTCTCTGGGTGGGGACTACTTCAGGGAAACCATGCCAAAGGCTCAAACATAGGGACATGTTCCTAGGAACATGGAATGTTAGGACTTTATACAATAGCGGGGCGCTAGAAGTATTAACCCGTGAATTAGATAAATCACCCTTAGATATAGTCGCTTTACAGGAAGTTAGATGGCCAGGAGAAGGTAGTCAGGAATCAGGAAGCTTTGCATTATACTACAGGGGTGCAGAAAAACCTAAATTTGGAACGGGTTTTTTAGTCCGAAGGAGGATCCTATCCGAGATATTAAGTTTGTCAGTGATAAGATATCATATATAATTCTAAAGGGTAAACGCATGATTTTGTAATCATAAATGTACATGCTCCCACAGAAGATAAAGATGACAAGATCAAGGATGAGTTCTATGAAGAATTAGAATGCGTATTTGATAGCCTTTCACGATATATGAAAATTGTCTTAGGAGATTTTAATGCAAAAGTGGGACGGGAAGATATATTCAACCAACAAAAGGCAAATTCAGTCTTCATTAAGATAGTAACAACATTGGGGTTAGATTAGTCACCATTGCCACATCAAAGAATCTCATTGTTAAGAGCACAACATTTCAGCATAAGGATATTCATAAATATACCTGGACGTCTCCAGATGGTGAAAATCAGAACCAAATAGATCATGTATTAGTGGACAAACGCCGGCACCGTAGCATCATCGATGTTAGATCAGTTAGAGGGACAGACTGCAATTTGGATCATCATGTGGTCAGGGTGAAAATCAGACAACGGCTATCACTTATGAGAGGAACAAACGCTAAAGACGATTCTGAAAAATTTGATTTAAAAAACTTGAAAAATGATGAAATGCGGCAAGAATATCAAATTAAAATTGCTAATAGATTTGAAGTACTGAAATCTTCAGATGACAATGTGGCAAATGAAGAAGAAACTGATATAAATAAAGAATGGGAGGCTATAAGAGATACTATTAAATTGTCAGCATCAGAAAGCATTGGTTGTTTAAAAAAGAGGCAAAACAAGAAATGGTTTGATAAGGAATGTGCCAACATTGTAAAGAAAAGAAAGCAAGTAAAAATGAAATGGTTACACGAGCCAAATGAAGTAAATTTGGAGCAATTGGGTAATGTTAGACTGGAAACCACGAGGTTACTAAAGAGTAAAAAGAGGGAATATTTGAGAGAGAAGATTAATGATCTTGAAATGAATGCCAAAAATAGGAACATTAGAGAATTATATTAGGGAATTAGGATAGAGAAGAAAGGGTTTCAGGCTAGAACAAACATAATTCGGAATGAAAATGGAGATATGATTTACATATTCCAGGAGTATATTAAATAGATGGAAAAGTTACTTTAATCAATTATTAAATGTACATACAGAACAGGATATTGAAGAGGATTATTTACAGACAGCAGAAATGCTAATCACAGAACCAAGTGCATTAGAGGTTGAAATGGTGATAGAAAAATTGAAGATGTATAAAGCATCAGGTTCAGATGAGATCCCAGCAGAACTGATAAAATCAGGGGGAGAAAAATTGATGGACCAGATACGCCAGTTGCTTAATATGATTTGGGAAAAAGAAGCTCTTCCAGATGAATGGAAAGAATTGATTATTGTACCAATTTATAAGAAAGGAGATAAAACTGATTACAACAACTATAGGGGCATCTCATTACTCTCAACTTCGTACAAAATTCTAACAAATATATTAGTAAGCAGACTTACTCTCTACATTGATGACATTCTAGGAGATCATCAATGTGGATTTAGAAGAAACAGGTCTACAACAGATCAGATTTCTAGCTGAAGACAGATTTTAGAAAAGAAATGGGAATATATGGTACTGTACATCAACTATACATGGACTTCAAAAAAGCGTACGATTCAATTAAGAGGGACAAGTTATATAGTATCCTGCTGGAGTTTCCTAAAAAGTTAGTTAGACTTATACGAATGTGTCTAAATGGTATAAAGAGTAGGGTGCATGTAGGCAAACTGTTTTCAGATACTTTTGTAATCCAGAATGGGTTGAAGCAAGGAGATGCCTATCTCCTCTACTATTTAATTTTGTACTAGAGCATGCCATCAAATCTTTAGAGGATGAAGAAAGCCTACAACTCAATGGTATTAATAAGCTGTTAGTTTATACTGATGAAGTAGTACTATTGGGCGATAGCGAGGAGATACTAAAGGCCAACACGCTCACACTACTGAATAACACTAAGAAACTAAATACTGAATAACACTAAAACTAAATATATGGTCACACGTAGAAATACATTATATAATGGATATGGACAGCTAATGACAAATGAGGGAAATTTTGAGGATGTGGCTGAATTCAAATACCTAGGAACAATAATCACAAATAGGAATGAGATGCACAAAGAAATTAAACATAGGCTCAATTCTGGAAATGCATGCTATTATGCATTGCAGAGACGTTTGATGTCCCAACTCCTTTCAAAAAACATTAAATTAATATATGAAACTATTATTTTACCAGTTATGTTATATGGATGCGAAACATGGACTCTTACTTTAAGGGAGGAAAGGAGATTACGAGTATTTGAGAATAAAGTTCTTAGGAAAATTTTTGGACCAAAGAGAGATGAACAGACAGTTGAATGGAGAAGACTGCATAACAATTAATTACATGGTCTTTATAGGAAGCCAGATATAATGAGAACAGTTAAGTCTCGTAGACTGTGATGGGCAGGACATGTGGCACAAACGTGGAGTGAAAGGCATGCATGGAAACTTCTTGTAGGAAAGCCAGAGGGAAAACACCCAGTTGGTAGACCAAGAATGAGATGGGAGAATAACATTAACTATGATTTGAGGGAAGTAGATTATACAGGGGATGATTGGAAAACATTGGCTCAGGACAGGGATGTATGGAGAGCTTATGTCCATGTGGCCATGAACCTACGGGTTCTATAGTTCCAGTGAGTTAGTTATATTTTTGCATTTACAGCCATTTTGGCTGAACTGCACTTCTACTGACTCTTGATTTTTCAGTTTATTGTTGTAAACTATAGCTCTTCTTTCTGTAGATTTACTAACTTTTTTTAATATTTTAAACTTTTTCAAACAATTTTTATAACAATATTAGAGAATTTTCTAGTATTTATTTAAATATGCAAATCACAATATTATGACACTTTTAAACAATGCCGTGATGCTGCTATTTTCTCCACAGAGTATATTAGGCCCTACTTAGTCTATGATTTTTCTATTGCTGTTTTGGGTTATCGGTGGTTGGATTGGCGTTAATGAGTGATAAATAAGTGTACACCCATTTTTAATAAACGTTTGGTAATTTTAATATTATTAATATATTTTTTTAACACTGATATGGGGATTTATTGCAAAGATTGGTCATTTAAATTTCATAGCGACATGCTGCCATCTATCATAAGATTTTTGAACTTTAGTACAATATCAATAGTAATCGAGGATGATAATCGATATGTGGTTTGATGGTGGGATATTGCTGGTTCTATAAACTCTGGTGCATGTGCACTGTTGTTCTATAGGACTTTGAAAATATTTCACAGCAGTTTAAGTGCAGTTTTTCCTCCTTTTCTTCTTCATTTGAGGTATTGCATCCTAGATATGTAAAATTATTCACCTGCTCCAAAATTTTATTATCAAGTACAATTTTACTTCTTACAGGATCTACACCTTGAAATGCCATAATTTTTGTTTTCTCTGTAGATATCTTCAATCCATATTCTTCTGTAATTTTGTTAAGTTCATACAGACCTTTCTGCAGATTATCTTCTGAATTTGCAATTATTATTTGGTCATCTGCAAACAATAGGATGTTTAATTTTATATTTTCTGATATTCTTATATTCCAAATTTATATTTCTTGTTCCAACAACATATTACTCTATATTTGAAGAGAAAAATTTTCGCCTAGATCGGGACTCGAACCCGGGACCCTTGGCTTTCCGGGCCAAGTGCTCTACCAACTGAGCTACCAAGGCGAGTTACGATCTAGATGCAAATTTTTCTCTTATGTACGTTGTAATTCCCTCGTGCCAAATAATGGTTTCAAGGATTTGGCGCGAGGTAATTACAATGTACATAAGAGAAAAATTTGCATCTAGATCTAACTCGCCTCGGTAGCTCAGTTGGTAGAGCACTTGGCCCGGAAAGCCAAGAGTCCCGGGTTCGAGTCCCGGTCTAGGCGAAAATTTTTCTCTTCAAATATAATTTATCCTTCTATGAGAAGTGTTAAATTAATAATAAAAATCGTCAACATATTACTCTGTTGACATAAATCACAAATAGTGTTGGGGATAAGGGGCAGCCTTGTCTCACACCATGATTTATAATTCCTTCTTCAGAAAATCTGTTATCTAATTTAATTTTTATGATGTTGTCTTTGTAAATATTTTGTATGTTAAGTTATGTAGATAGGAAATAACACTATGAGGTTCTTTAATATTGTTTATTTTTTATTATTTCACTCACCTCATACTTCATAATTCATAGCAGACCCTGGGTTTCTTCACATAATTTGTGACATTGTCAATGCTGCGTCACGTTCACAACTGACGTCCAACGGCCTTCTATCCTGCAGACTGACCTCTGCACCATCTGGTGGCCGACCGAAGAATTTCCAAATCAGTCCTCTTTCTTTATTTCAAAATTCATAGTTGTATTTTCATTCTTGCATATGTAAATTTTTTCCCAAATTGTGAGTTCCTTCGGTTTTTCCAATTGTTTAAGTAATTTTGTTTTGGTTTCTATTCTATGTTTTTCTGACCAGGCATGTGCAGCTATTGCAGATTTTTCGGTTTCTCCATTTTTAACATTTCTGAGGTGTTCTTTTAATCTTGTATTTAGATTCCTTTTTGTTTTTCCTATGTATATCTTTTCACAATCTTTACAATTAATTTGATAAATTCCCGATTTTTTGCAGTCTTCAATCTTTTCATTTTTGTTGGTTTTTATTAAATTACCTAAGCTTAAATCAAATGTTCTTCACCTTTAGAGGAAAATACTTTAGACAAAAATCAGGACTCGCAATGGGAAATCCATTATCACCATTCTTAGCAGACATGTTTATGGGGAATTTTGAATGTCATGTAACCAAAGCACATCCTTTGATGTTTAAATTTTGGAGAAGATACGTAGATGATATCATAGCAATAGTAAAAGAGAAACAATTAGAAGATGCCATTAAACTGTTAAATATTCAAAATAAAACAATCAAATTTACAATGGAAATAGAAAATAATCATGAAATACCATTTTTAGACCTTAAATTGATTAGGAATGAAGAAAAAAAGAAAATAGAATTTGGAATCTACAGAAAAGAAACTCACACCGACAATTATATAAAAGCTACTGGATTTAACCATTTTTCACACAAACAGGCAGTATTTAATAGTTTAACACACAGACTTGTGAATGTCCCCATTAGCAAAGAAAATTACAATAAAGAGAAAGAACACATCATACAAATTGCTAAGGATAATGGTTTTCAAAAGAAAATGATACACAAGAAAATAAATAAATTCAAAGAACAAAAAGTCATCAATGAAAGTACTCTTCAGACAGATAAAAATATAGGCAAAAAATTCAAGAAGTTCACATACCATCCTTTCGTATTTGACAAGTTTCAAAAAATTTTCAACAAATTAAACATTAAATTAGCACCGAAAAATGATTACAGCTTAGGTAATTTAATAAAAACCAAACAAAAATGAAAAGATTGAAGACTGCAAAAAATCGGGAATTTATCAAATTAATTGTAAAGATTGTGAAAAGATATACATATGGAAAAACAAAAAGGAATCTAAATACAAGATTAAAGGAACACCTCAGATATGTTAAAAATGGAGAAAACCGAAAAATCTGCGATAGTTGCACATGCCTGGTCAAAAAACATAGAATAGAAACCAAAACAAAATTACTTAAACAATTGGAAAAACCGAAGGAACTCACAATTTGGGAAAAAATTTACATATGCAAGAATGAAAATACAACTATGAATTTTGAAATACCCGGTTATAAAGAAAGAGGACTGATTTGGAAATTCTTCGGTCGGCCACCAGATGGCACGGAGGTCAGTCTGCAGGATAGAAGGCCGTTGGACGTCAGTTGTGAACGTGACGCAGCATTGACAATGTCACAAATTATGTGAAGAAACCCAGGGTCTGCTATGAATTATGAAGTATGAGGTGAGTGAAATAATAAAAAATAAACAATATTTTGTATGTTCTTCAGAAGTAAATTTGGTATATTTCTGTCTTCCAATATATTGAAGAGTTTTGGTCTCTTGACTGTGTAAAAAGCTTTTTCAAAGTCTATGAAAGCAAAATGTGTTTCTAAGTTGAATTTTCTTCTTTTTTCAAGCAATAGTTTAACAGAAAATGCTGAATCAATGAATTACTACTGATAAATTTAGCTAAGAGAATATTTTCATTTCTTATACTTTAAATTAAGAGATGGGCTCAAGTATAGAAACACTTACCCTTGATTTTTCAGTTTATTGTTGTGAATTATAACTCTTCTTCTGTATTTAGTAACATTTAAAAATATTTTTAAATATTTAAAACAATTTTTATAACTTAATTTTAGAATTTTTAAGTATTTATTCAAATACACATATTGTGATGGTGACTTGCTATTTTCTCCAGAGAGTATATTATATAGTTGGAACCAGTGGGTTAACGATTGTTGTGATTATTAAGGAGTGAAAAAAAGGGCGTTTCATGGGGTCCACGCTAGGTTAGAGTAATTGAATTAGGTTAAGTGTGAGTTAGTTAGCTTTTAGGTTCGTTACATTTTAAATGTATATAAATACATAAAAAAATCAAAACAACGATAATAATTAATATGTTGTTTGATGATGGGTTATCGCTGGCTCTATAAACTCTGGCGCATGCGCACTGTTGTTCTATAGGACTTAGAAAATATATCAGGTAAGTTAAAGTGGACTATCCCCAAGAGATGTAAAGAAAGAACTGAATAAAAGGAACTGGCTACATTACCAAATACTGCTGTCACACTGGCACGATCAAATCTGGAAGTTTATGGCTCCATGGACGTAAATGATCCATTTCCCTAACCTGATCTAATGTTTTCCATTCATTTCCTATATAATTCACATCCTCAAATAATGATTAATGTTATTCTACCATCCTATTCTTGTGTTACTTACTGGGTGCTTTCTCTTTAGTTTTCCTATAAGAAGTTTCCATGGCCATCTGTAATGGTCAATGTTTTACCTTATCTTCTTTGACCTACTTACTGGGTGTTTTCTCTTTGCTTTTCATGCAAGTTTCCATGCTCCTCTTTCATTCCCCATTTGTGCCACATGTCCTGCCCATTACAATCTACAAAGCAGTTTTTATTACATCTGGTTTCCCATAAATGTCTCCATTCTCATAAATATTGTTCTTCTCAATAAAATGGTCAAAGCTGTACTATATACAGTACCCACCAGTACTTAATATATTTTCTACCCTCACTGTGAAGTTCTACATATTTCTAGTATGGAAATGAGAGTTTACTTGTATCCATTTCCACAGGCATTATAATAATTAATTAATTAAATAAATAAATCTAAATTTCCCCAAATTAACATTCCTCAACTTACAGTGATTTACCTTTTGGAATGAGTAATCTGTAAACAATGATGAAAACAATTTTTATAGCATATATTGAGAGCTGATCATATTCTCTGAATTGAGAAGTAGTAGAAATTTGGAGGATTATAGCATAGATAATTGTGATTTTAAGAATGTAGCAAGAAGTAGATGAATTACTGTTGCAGAATGTCATTAGTGACTTAAAGAATTCATATATGTGTGGGTTTTTGGTTTAAAGTAAACACAAGAAATAGCATACAAATAAAGAAGATGTAGAGATAGAAATAAAATGAAGAAACAGTATTAAGAGAATGTACAAAGATAGCTATGAATTATAGGTAGAATAAAAACTTAAAAATCTAATAAAAAATTACTCACTCTAACTTTGAAGTATTTCCTATAATGGAATTACTTAACTAACATTAGGTTGACAGTACGAGATGCTATCAAAGGTAATTGAGAAGAGTCAAAATAATTCTAACATGCACTATAATGGCCGAATTTGGCTGATTTATGTTGTACATTAAGATAGAAGATGACAATTATTTAAATTACAAACTAACAACAAAGACATGTAAGGAATTTAAACCTAGTTACTCGCTAGCAGGATTAGGCAGTTGGATGACTTATGACTAGGGCAAGGCATTTAATGATTTTGCATCTTTTTCTTACGAAGGTTGAAATATTGCTTGCATATATGAAAATGTTTGACATTAAAAAAACAGATTAAATAAAAGCAATTTGTTACAGCATTTTTTTGCATTTTCTTAACTTTTTTAGGGATGGGTCATTTTTGGACAATTTTTAGGTCATTTTGAGCATTTTTACACTTTTGCGGAATGTTGTGACATTATTTGTATTCGTTTGAGATTTTTATTATAATTCAGTATTTTTCCCTGTCAATACAATTTCTTGGAATAAATAGATGCTTTGCTAACTACTACCCCTATTTTTTAAGGTATGTGCACTTCTAGTAATTTTATTCAATTACTTTGAGCCTATGCTAGCTTCTACCCCTATTTTTCAAGGAATGTGCTTAATGGACTTGCCCACACTCCCATTGTTATGCTGTTAAGTGAGGTGGTCAGTTGTTTCTAGCCATCTGTATGAACAGGTTAAGAGTAAAATGCCTAAAGTAAAGGAAAGTGATAGTATTAAATTGAGGGCATTTGTTTCAAAATATGGAGAAAATATTTTTTCAACGGATGGTCATGTTTTATTCTGCAAGATTTGCGATGTGAGAGTGGCTGCTGAAAAAAAGTTTACAGTAGAACAACACATGTCACGTGAGAAACATAAACGTGGTCTGCAGCGACTTGAAAATAAATCCAGTGTAAATTTACAGTAAATGCTTCTGGGGGAAACTTGTTCAACGTTTTCGCCATTTTATGAGAAACTATGTGAAGCTTTTCTATCTGCTGATATTCCACTTCGCAAATTGAATCACCCTAAGCTGCGAACTTTCTTAGAAGAGGAGACCGGAAAATGAATTCCAGATCTTAGAACATTGAGAAGAACCTACGTGGCTCAGTGCTATGACAAAACTTTGCACAAAATAAGAGAAAGGATTGGAGAAAGAAATGTATTTGCATCCATTGACAAGACAACAGACTCTATGGGCCGTTATGTAGCGAATTTTATTGTTGGAGTTTTAGAAGCACACAGCCCTGGAGAACAATTTATACTACATTGTGAGCAGCTGGACAAAGTCAACTACTCAACAATCAGCTTAGTATTTGACCATGCATTGAGAATACTTTGGCCTGATGGGA
Source organism: Diploptera punctata (assembly GCA_030220185.1). Lineage (NCBI taxonomy): Eukaryota > Metazoa > Arthropoda > Insecta > Blattodea > Blaberidae > Diploptera > Diploptera punctata. Next base: position 1,206,591 of record JASPKZ010002692.1, on the reverse strand, counting down.
TTCAAAATTCCAATGTATTGCTTTTTATAACAGATGCAGCACCCTATATGATGAAAGCAGCTGCTTCTTTAAGTGCACTGTACCCAAAAATGGTGCATGTGACATGTTTAGCGCATGTATTACATCATGTCACGGAAGAGGTACGTGCAAATTTTCCTGAAGTAGATAAATTAATTGGATGCATGAAGAAAGTATTCCTGAAAGCCCCCTCTCGAATTTTAGCATTCAAAATAGAGGAAATCCAATTGCCCTTTTCACCTGTTTTGACTAGATGGGGAACATGGCTCCAAACTTGCAGTTATTATTGCAAGAATTTCGACATTGTGAAGAAAGTGGTCGATTCTTTTGATAATGGTGAGTCTGTGTCAATAAAAAAGGTGAAAGAACTGTTAGCTGATAAAGAAATTGCTGGTAAACTTTCTTATATAAATACTAATTTTGGATTCCTTCCTGATGCCATAACTTCACTGGAAAAATCCCAAGTGACATTAGTGGAACAGCTATAAATGGTGGATAAAGTGGTGAATGATTTGAGCCGTGCATGTGGTAAAGTGGGTGATACAGTGTCAATGAAAATGAAGAAGTGTATAACCAAGAACAGGGGGTACAGAACATTGTGTTCAATTGGCAGAGCTTTGTCTGGTGAAATTTTTTTTTCTTGCTTACTGTGAGTTAAATCTAGGAGATATTGCTTGCTTTCAGTATGCCCCAATTGTTTCCATTGAAGTACAGTGAAGCTTTTCCATTTATAAGTCAGTACTAGCAGACAATAGGCAATCATTTATGTTTGAGAATCTCCGCCAAGTTTTGATTGTTAACTGCAATTCAAAAATTGTTGTGGAAGTGCACTGTGTAATTGAAATGGATTTTCTTCAATAAAATATGTATTTTTTTAATGTTTTCCTTTTAATATTTTGATGTTAAGTTAAATTTTATGTAATTCAGTAATCAATGGAGTACTTAATCTAAAAATTGGTATTTTTATTGGTAATTCTTAGCTTTTTATTGGTCATTTTTTGTATTTTTTAGGTCATAAATGCATTTTTTATTTTGCATTTTTTATCAATTTATAGGTCCTTAAATGCCTTGCCCTACTCATGACTGTGGCAAAGTGTCACAGTTTGACATTAGTGATGTCAGTGCCATCCACTGTCTGTATATACAGATCACATAATCATTAGGAACTGTACCTTTGCAAATAGAACACATAGCAGTGAATTACTGTTTCATTCATAGTTAAATATGGGAAATAACATTATGAGGTTCTTAATTCAATTAATGAATGAGTCACTTCTTATCTTACCTCATACTGCAGTTTTCAAGAGGAGTCCCTCTTATCTGTTGCCATCTGCTGGCAACATTATAGATGAAGATTCCAACGAAACCGGTAGTCATAACGGCAGCTGAAGATAAGAGGGACTCCTCTTGAAAACTGCAGTTCCCGTGTTTAAAGAAATATAAAGTATGAGGTAAGATAAGAAATGACTCATTCATTTACTGTTTCATTGTTTATTTACATTCAAAGTCTGTTCTTATAGCATACTTCAAAGTCAATACAATGCACAATCTCTGCTTATTAGGAATTCATTTGATCATAATAAAATAAAAAGTCATTATTTTTTTGTAAGACTCTCTGACTTTAATTTATTATATATATATATATATATATATATATATATATATATATATATATATATATATATATAAATATACACACACATGTCTTTCCATAAATACTGATACAAACTTTCGGCACATGATGTAAAACCTTATTTTGAGTGTTACGATTATAAACTACCCTTATGCTCAATTGCTCCATTGTGGGTTGATCAGTGAAAGAGGAAGCACTTACCTTGAGTTTTCAACATGGAATAAAAAGAATAACAAAAATTCTGTAGTTGTGATAGACTTACTTAAGGCAAGTAAAACTGCTGGTGAAAATTTCCAGATTCTTAAGAAGCTCAAAATCACCAGAATATTTGTCTATCAGACTATCCGATGATTCATTCATACTGGATCTGTCAAGGATCATATGAGGCAAAATTGTCCTCAAGCTTTATTGACTCTAACTGCACAGAAAGCTGTGGCACATCATATTTGCCAAAATGCAGTTTGGAAACAGTGTTGCCTTGAGAGCTGAACATATCAAAAAAGTTCAATGTTTAGGTTATTCACTGAAGACCTTGGTCTTCAGGCTTACTGATGGAGTACCAGACATTTCTTAACTACTCGGGTAATGGAGCAGAGAGGGAGCTAAGATCCTAACACCTCCTTTAGTGGTATGCTAACAATAGACACCAAAAAAATCTTCTTTATTGATGAGACAATTTTCACCACTGAAGAGAGTTTTAATCATAAAATGACAGAATGTGTACCTTAAACTCAAAGAAAGCTCAATGAAATAGCTTCAAAAATCCAGTGGTCCCATCATCACTTTTCAATTATGATTTCATTTTTGTGAGAAAGGGGTTAAAACAAATGCAAAAATTTATGGAAATGTATTAGGTGGAGTCCTCAATACCACCTTGTTCCAAAATGAATACTGGTACTAGGCTTTCCAGCAGGATTCTGCTCCAGCCCATAAGGCAGGTTCGACATAAGTATGGCTTGAAAGTTATACTTCAATTTTATCTCTACTGGTGAATGGTTTTCTGCCAGCCCAGATCTGAAAACTCTGGACTACTGACTGTGGCCAATGCTAGAGGGCATTATTTGTAAGAAAAGGTACCCCCAATTGACCACTTGAAGCATGCTTTGGTGTCAGCAGTGGTGAATTACTCAATTGAGACCATGTGTACTTCAATAGAAGAATGGTCCAAAAGACTTAGAGCATGTGTCGGTGCAAAAGTTGGATATGTTCAAAACTGATTGGTGTTAAGTGTATGAAATTGAAATTTAATATGCTAAAATTATATTCAAATATTTTAAAACCATTTTTGAATTTTTCTTTAAAAACTTTTCAATATTTATGACCAGACTAGATATAAATGTAATATATGTATCATTCCTTGATAATGGCATGTGGGATCATGCCGAAACATCGGAATCAATGGCCAGAGGCTGAACTTGAATCCAAGATGCAGAAACCCCAAGAAAACTTTCATATTCATATATACAGGGCAAGTCAAAATGTTGTGCAGGTTTTCAGAAATTTATTATGTGAAATGTAATGAACATATAATATTGTGAGACATATTGTATGAAAGGTAAACTCTCAAAGTTTTTTTTTAAATATTCACAGATGTTCTATGTGAGCGCCTTTTGTTACATGACAGATGTCAAGCCGATATTCAATCTCCTGCCAAACTTTCTGTAGCAGTCCGCGGTCGATATCAGCAATGGCTGCTGTGATGCGGGCACGCAGTTCATGCAGTGTTGTTGGAAGTGGTGGTACGTAAACATGATCCATTACAAGACCCCACATGAAGAAATCACACGGGGTTAGATCTGGTGAACGAGGTGGCCAATGAATGAGTTGTTGATCACCCTGAGACGCACGGCCTATCCAGCGTTGTGGTAAAGCCGTATTCAAATGGTCTCGAACACTGCCATGGTAATGTGGAGGGGCACCATCCAACTGCAGAATGAAATCTGGACTATCCGCTTCAAGCTGCGGAAGGAGCCATTGTTGTAGCATATCAAGGAAAACATGTCCGTTCACAGTACGTTCATGAAAGAAAAAGGGCCCATAAACCTTTGCATGGGAAATGGCACAAAAGACATTCACTTTCGGAGAATCGCGTTGATGTTCCAGAGTTGCATGGGGGTTACCAGTTCCCCAAATCCTTACATTGTGTCTATTCACTTTTCCTGAAAGGTGGAAAGTCGCTTCATCACTGTAAACTACCCTCTCATGGAACTCATTCTCTTCCATTAATGCGAGAAAATCAACACAGGAGGACGCTCGCAAAGCATAATCGGCGGGTTTTAAGGCTTTGAACCAGTTGCAAGTGGTAGGGTTTCATCTGTAAACGTTTCCGGAGAATCCGCCATACAGTTTTTTGTGGTAGTTGAAGTTCTGTCGCTCCCCGGTAGGTGGATTTCTGTGGACTCCGCACGAAGCATGTGCGAACGCGTTCGACTGTCTCTTCACTCGTCGACGGACGGCAAGTCGATTTTCGTTTACAGATACAGCCTGAATCCCTAAATTGTGTGTACCACTTACGAATGGATCTCCCATCCGGCGGGTCTTTATCGTATCTGGTACGGAAATGTCGTTGAACACTAGTCACAGAGTTGTTTACATGGTAATCAAGCACACAGAAAGACTTCTGATCCCCAGTCAACGCCATTTTCCTTTACTGCTCTGCTGTTGACATCTTGCGGGTGAACGCGGAACTTTAGAAGTGGACAACTAAACTTTGAGAGTTTACCTTTCATACAATATGTCTCACGATATTATATGTTCATTACATTTCACATAATAAATTTCTGAAAACCTGCACAACATTTTGACTTGCCCTGTATATATATATATATATATATATATATATATATTTGTTATATTGTAGATTTTTGTGGATCTTCTTCTTCCTTCCAAGTATTAGGAAGAAGAAGATCCACAAAAATCTACAATATAACAAAATATATATATATATATATTATATATATATATATATATATATATATGAATATGAATAATATATATATATATATATATATATATATATATTTGTTATATTGTAGATTTTTGTGGATATAAGTATGATTAAGAAAGTTTTCTTGGGTTTTCCATGTCATGGATTCAAGATTGGCTTCTGGTCATTTATTCTGATGTTTCAATATTATTCCACATGCCATTGAGGCCTACCTTGATTCCATGAAGTGGAAAACCCAAAAAAAAACTTTCTTAATCATATATATATATATATATATATATATATATATGACATGAAAAGAAAAATTAATGCTTGAACCAGGATTTGAATCCAACACCTTTACATTAGTGAGATACCATCTTCTCCATTCAGGCTCCCAGTGCAAACATTAATTTTTCTTTCCTTATATACAATTCTCTATCATAAGAAGCAGCAGGACATCACTTGCACTGCCATCTTACAGCTTCTGTATGTGTATAGATCAATTCTAACATGAGTTCGGAACAGACCAGCAGGTCTAATCCTTGATGATGATATATATAGGCCTATAATGCAAAATTAGCACTTACATGAATAGCTTTTTGTCTCATCATGATACTTGAGCTTACTTTTATCTCTTTCAAGATAAATGTTTTTGATCAATCCAAAACTGCTTAGGTCTTTCTGGATCTTGGTGTCCTCAAGGGCAATACCTGAAGGCCAATTTGGAGTAGTCATTGAAATTGGTAATTTTGGTATTTATACAGATTAGATCCTCCTGTTGACAAATCTTTAATCTGAACAAATATTGTAATAAATAGGGTCTATATTGAAATAAATTATTTGAGGATTAGATCTAAAAAAATTATAATTTTTCTCTACAATATTCTCTCTCTTGGTGACATTTTGTTTTACACAATATTGAAGATAATGTAAGCTGATTTTTGTAATCTGTTTACAAATAACACAGAAAAAAAATTAAGTTCTAATAGCTGCAATTATGGTGAACATATTTTGAGAGAATATTAAATTGCACATATTAATGACAAAATAAATAAATTTAATGTAATGTGTGGCACTATTAAAAGAATCCTTAAAAACCCAAGAAAAGAAACAAAAAATAAATTTTATAAACTAATGGCTGTTCCTGTATTGATGTGTGGATCAGAATGTTGGACGATCACTAAAAGACGAGAACAAAGCAGCTGAGATGAGATTTTTAAGAAATATAGCAGGATATACTCTGCTGGATAAGAAAAGAAATGAAGATATAAGAAAGGAACTAAATATTTTCAAACTTACAGACTGAATAATTAAATATAGGAATGCCTGGAAAGAACATATTGATAGAATGGCAGAAGAAAGATTTTCAAAATTATTGCTAAATTATAAACCGCACGGAAGGAGAAATGTTGGATGCCCACACAGAAGATGGTCTGAACAATTTTAGCAATTATAGCTTTCATGAAACGGAACGAGCCAACAGGCTTAATCCCTGGATGATGATGATTAAATTGCAGGCTACCCAACACTACCCTCAGATTAATAATAACTTTCAGAATAGAATAGAGGAACCAGATATGATTGACACTGAAATAGTAATCCAACATTTAAATTTGGTTCGTCTTCCGGGCTTATAGGCCGTGGTCTGGTTGTCTTCTTACTCGACGTTTCGTCTACTGCTGCGGTAGACATCATCAGGAGATACTGCGTGCTTTCTGTGAACTCCTCAACAGTCGGCTGCAGACTGGATGGTCGTTGGAAACTGTCTCTCTGTTTATAGCTAAACCCCGGGTGGAGGGGAGGTTTTCTGCGCGCACCGAGTTGTGCGCTGTATTGCCGTGTGCAGAAGTCATAGGCTTCGTTGTCGTGTTATGCAGTGCTGGGATCCAAATTTTGTTTATCTTCAAGGTTCAACCTTGACACGACAACGAAGCCTATGACTTCTGCACACGGCAATACAGCGCACAACTCGGTGCGCGCAGAAAACCTCCCCTCCACCCGGGGTTTAGCTATAAACAGAGAGACAGTTTCCAACGACCATCCAGTCTGCAGCCGACTGTTGAGGAGTTCACAAAGCACGCAGTATCTCCTGATGATGTCTACCGCAGCAGTAGACGAAACGTCGAGTAAGAAGACAACCAGACCACGGCCTATAAGCCCGGAAGACGAACCAAATATGGATCAAGACGCCGGTCGTGAAAGCCTACAATTATATATAACCAACATTTAAAATTTGGCAAAGCCACTGGAGAAGATGGAATCATCTCAGAGGAAATCAAATAGGTGAATTTGGAAACCAGAAAAATCCAGAAATTGGAAAACATCCACTATAGTCACCGTATACAAAAAAGGACATATATAGATGTGATAACTACAGAGATTCGCATTCATTCCTCTATTAAATACTTCTCTCATGATTTTTACAAAATCTTTATCCCAGAATATATTGGAGAGCAGCTTTTATTCAAGGAATATCAAATGTTGATCAGATTTTCATTCTTCAACAAATAATATCAAACTATTAAAAATTTTAGGAGAGATGTCCATTTACTTTTTTTTTTTTTTTTACTTTGAAAAACTTAATGACAGTACTGGTATTAGAAGAAAGACTCTATGGCTAACTTTAGCTGAGAATGGAATACCTCATAAGCAGAGACCAGATTTTTTGAAAATACATATATGTGCTTATGCAAATGCATATTTTGACGGTTAGTGCATATTCAAAGGATATATACATGCTACGGTATTCATTTATCTTATGTTACATAAATTATCAGATATTTCTGAATGAACTGAAAAATCTAATGAATCCATATACTGGACATTCCTTGACACTATTATAAGTCAAGTGGTAGCGGTATCATACTTTCAGTCTAACAATACAGTGGACCTTTTTCACATAAGGGATTCCTTACATTCCTTTCTCAATGCAGTAATGCCAGTTTTGTAGATAATGCCTAAAGATATGTGCACTAGATCCTTTTTAATAATATAGTTTTTCCGGCCATAGTGACTATTCAACTGATGGTGATGTAGTATTTTGTCAAGTTTGAGAGAAGAATATAAAATGCAACAAAAAATTAAAACTCAAACAGCATTAAAACTACACATCTCAGGTAAAAAAAAAGGGTAAGAACATGAAACGGTTGTTTTTAATGCAGATGAAATAACGGTCTGAAGTTATTACATTTTCCACTGACTTTTGTATGCAGTATCATTCTGCTTCATAAATTGTATAATCCACATCTATGATAATTTCTTGAAAAATATTGTGTTAATCAAATAATACCAGATGAACCTGTCCTTAGGAAAAAAAAATTACTTTTGCTATATGCTTCTGTACTTGATTCGATATGGTTTGACAGGTGGAAACTGAACCTGGATATCATAGATGATACAACCAATTTGTGTGGCTGATACCTAGTGAACTATATAGTGGGTAAATTATGTCCAGAATTCAGCAAATCTCATTTACTTTCATGCAAAGTGTTAGAAAAAACCAACAAAGGCAAGATTTATAAACTGTTCTCTGCGATTTGAAAACTTCATTTACAGTTACAAAATTTGTAAATGATTCCTGCGACTTCTATGGCTTACTGAATTAGAGAGTGATTATTACAATGTGCATACATATCTTGGTCACAGATGCAGCTTCATATATGTTAAAAGCAGGTCAGTTCCTTAAACTATTTTTTCCCAATCTTATCCATATTACATGTTTAGCCCATGGAGATTACATCACATTGCAGAAGAGATACACACTCTTTTCATCTATTAACAGATTAATTTCAAGCTGGAAAAAAGGGTTCCAAAAACCATTGTCTAGTGTACAGTTGTCAAAGATCACGTGCTTGAGGTCTCTCTTCCACCGGAGCCTGTTCTCACTAGATGGGGAACTTGGTTATCTACAGTGTCATTCTACCAGAAGAACTTTAATCAAGTAACAAATGTAATTATGATTATTGGTGATAGTCATACTAATATTTAATTTTAGGAAGTTATATTTTGAGGTTATTTTAATTATATTATTTTTAGTCTGGACATCTTACCTCAATATTAATGTTGATTTGTCAAGAACAAATCAACATTAATATTGAGGTAAGATGTCCAGACTAAAAATAATAGTCATACTGCTTGTGTTTGTGAAGCAAAGTGCTCATTTGAATGTTAAAGTGTATATCAAGATATCAGTTTCATCCATGTACATTTCATCACTTTTGAAAACAATTAAAGATCTAGAAACCCACGGTGCACCCCTATATGAGTCTCTTCAGTTGATTGACAAAAACAATTTCTTCTTTAAATGCCATCCATAGTAAAACTGGAAAAAAGAGTTAAGAGTAAACTCAATGCGGTGTTGAACTCAAACACAGGAATGAAGAAGATTCAGTCAACTAACAAGTACAGAGGAATGTTTCAAGCCGTCACTTCCATTGTATAAGCATTGCCCAGTCATGTCCATTGACGTGAAATGATCATTTTCAGCATATAAACTAATTCTCATGACAATAAAAAAATCCTTAACCCTCCAAGACATTGAGAAACTCTTGGTAACATACTGTTATTCATCATTTTGGAAGGAATGAAACATGTATCAGAGAGAGAAAATAAAACAGTTTCTTTGATAAGTGAATGTTGTTTTATTTTTAGTGCATATATTCAATATTTTTAATACATATTGTAGGAGTTTGTAGTGTATATAAATCTGGGTCCTACTCATAAGTTTATAAATTAAGTTAAATTGCGCACAGAAGGATTTAAAGGCATAATTAAAATGGATAGCCAATTATCTGATAGCTTTGATATACTTGTTGGAGTTAAACAAAGCAATAAATTATCTCCAATTCTTTTTAATTTCATTACGAAAAAGAAGTTAAGAAACAAGTTAACGGTGTTTTTTTAACAATAAAAAATTAATAAGAATTAAATGAATTGTGATTTCTTCTTACCTCATACTTCTATGTTTTTTTAAACACAACACTGCAGTATCGGCGACCCATTGTCACCATCGTCAGCTGTTTTCACGACTGTCAATTTTTTCTTTTGCCGGTAATTATTCAAACTGCCATCTGGTGTTCTTTTGAAGGAATTACTCTCCAAACTCCAAAATTTAATATAACATTGGCTCCAATTAACAAATTCAGCCTGGGTAATCTTCTGTTAACTAATAATAAATGTAACACCCCAGACAACAAAAAATCTGGAATTTATCAAATTGATTGCAAAGATTGCAACAGGATATATATAGGAAAAACATAAAGGAACTTAGAAACTCGTAAAAAAGAACACTTCAGAAAAATAAAGAATGGAGAAATTGAAAAATCAGCTATAGCAGCACATAGTTTATTAGAGTATCATAGGATTGAAAAAGAAGCAAAACATTTGAAACATCTGTCTAAACCTTTGGATTTAACAGTTTGGGAAAAAATATATATTTAAAAAAACCATACTAGAACCATGAACTTCGAGATTGTGGACGAACCGAGCTTGATTACAAAGTTCTTCAAAAATACAACTGATGGCAGTTTGGATAGTAATTCCTTCAAAAGAACACCAGATGGCAGTTTGGATAATTACTGGCAAAAGAAAAAATTGACGTCGTGAAAACAGCTGACGATGGTGACAATGGGTCGCCGATACTGCAGTGCTGTGTTTAAAAAAACATAGAAGTATGAGGTAAGAAGAAATCATGATTCATTTAATTCTTATTAATTGAACCTCATAATGTTTAAAATTCCCAAATTTAATATATAAATAAAAAATTAACTTTCTTGCTTATGCTAATTTATATTAATTGGAGACTTTAATAAATAAGGTGAATCTGGTACATCTTACCTCATAAATATACCAGATTCCCCTTACTAAGAAGTACCTCATACTGTTACTTCCTATTGTAATTTTTTAATGAAAGAAGACTTTTGACGCCTTCTTACAGTCCTTGTTAAACAGATAAAAGAAACTGGTCCAAAAATCAGTGCGACAAAAACTAATGTATACATATTTTAAGGTCATTCTATTAACAAAATTACTTGAAAATAGATAATTGGAAAGTTGAACAATTCAAATATTTGGGAACCATTTTTAATTAAAAAATGCCTGAAAAAGAAATTGCAAACTGCTTATCCAATGGCAATAAAAGTTGCCATACTACTGTAATTTGAATAAAGTTTTAAGCTCTAAACTTTTAAAATAGAACAAAACTTAATTACTACAAAACTGTAATTTTACGAAGATTGCTGTATGCAGCAAAAAAGTCAGATCTCTTATTACTTTTGAAAATAAAATTGCTTCAAACATTTTTGGTGCTGTTAAAGAAAATGAGGGATGAAGAATAAGAAAGAAGAGAGAATTAAGAATGTTGTGTCAAAAGCCAGATGTGAACACAATACTAACAATAATAGCTATTGACAGTTATCTACGAGATAAAAGACCTTTGTGCAAACCAAAACTACATCAGAATGACCATATGTATCAAGATCCCACATGGGTAGAAAGGCACTTGGAAGAAGCAGATAATAAGGAGTTATCGTGAATTTTTGTGAATGAGGCAAAAAACTGACTTTGGTTTTAGGTAGCTTAATTTGATTGATTTGATGTACCCATACTGTACTAATTAACTTTAATTGCACATTATGTGTATTTTTTTTATTATGCTCTTTCCTCTAACCAACTCAACATTGAACTAACTAATGCACAACGTTCCCCTCTACCCTGCTGTAAATTGTACTAACTGAAATACACCAAAAATAATAAGAGAACATGACTGACTTAACTGGAAGATGTATGTTGTCCAGATGTCTTCTAATCACTAAGCACAGCAGATTTTCATATGTGTCCAAAATGACCAAGAAACCTGGGAAGTATTAAGATTAAATTAAAATGTTTCATACCTCTCCTCATGTCCAGTCTTCTAAGTAGATTGCGATTTCAAAGCCTTGGCAGCTTCATCTTCAGTATTTTCTTGTCGACTGATGTTATGTTAGTCTGAAGAACTATTAGCTGCCATGGCTTTGAAATCGCGATCTACTTAGAAGACTGGATATGTGGAGAGGTAGGAAACATTTTAATTTAATCTTAAATTAAACTTTATAGTGATTCCTATAAAAGTTCAATATATGTTGGGAAGTATTACATAATTGAATAAAAAATGTATGCCTTATCTCATATAAATATGTATTTTTCACCTTTTCACAGCTTATTATTAGGCAAGGATGTATGATTTGTTTCGAAGGTAACTGCCTCCATTATCAGTTACACTCAAACTGTTTGAAATTGAATCGTCAAAACCAGCATTCCACCTGCCACCTGGTGTGGGTTGAAATCAAATCTTGCTGTCCAGGAGCTTAAAAAATCATGGACCTGCATTTGTTCTTCTGAATGTATATCTTTTCTCAATAAACAATGTTTTAAATATAGCTTAACCCACAAGAACTCAATCACATTTTACACGTAGACAAAATGGTTCTGGTAAGAAGATAATAATAAATAAGTTAAATAACTTCCAGCAACCCAAAAATTACTGAGAATATATCAATCTACAAACTAATAGTAGAAGAAAGAAAAACAATTCAACAAATTTAAATAAGAAAACAGTATGGGGTGAGGTGATACATTTTTTCTTATTTAATATGTAAATCTTAGTATTAATTCTTAAAAAATTCAAGAAATTTACTTACCAACTTGAACAAACAAAAGAACTCAGAAAATATTTAGCAGAGCAGATTTAATACTACTTTAGCATCCATAAACAGTTCAGCCTGGATAATCTTCTAAAATCATATAAGAAAAATAAAACCTCAGGTAGTAATGGTATCTTTACCTTGTCGTGGTGGAGTGGCTTGTGTGCTTAAATGATCCTGAGAGCTATGCCGGCGGTAGCATTGCTGCCGATAGGGTTACCCATGCCGGACTGGTCGAAGGTGATAAGCCAGACGAAATAAGTACCTTGGTCGAAAGAGTGACGATCTTTCACCGTAAAAATACAACCGTCAAGAAATGCGGACATGGGTTCTACTGGGGTAAAATTTTCCGGAGGTCAAATAGTCCCCCATTCGGTTCTCCGGGCGGGGACTACTTCAGGGAACCCATGCCAAAGGCTCAAACACAGGGACATGTTCCTAGGAACATGGAATGTTAGGACTTTATACAATAGCGGGGCACTAGAGATATTAACGCGGGAATTGGATAAATCGCCCTTGGATATAGTCGCTTTACAGGAAGTTAGGTGGCCAGGAGAAGGTAGTCAGGAATCAGGAAGCTTTGCATTATACTATGGGGGTGCAGAAAGACCTGCATTTGGAACGGGTTTTTTAGTCAGAAGGAGGATCCTATCCGCTATCCGAGATATTAAGTTTGTTAGTGATAGGATATCATACATAATTCTAAAGGGTAAACGACATGATTTTATAATTGTAAATGTACATGCCCCCACAGAAGATAAAGATGACAAGATCAAGGATGAGTTCTATGAAGAATTAGAATGCTTATTTGATAGCCTTTCACGATATCATATGAAAATTGTCTTAGGAGATTTTAATGCAAAAGTGGGGCGGGAAGATATATTCAAACCAACAATAGGCAAATTCAGTCTTCATGAAGATAGTAACGACAACGGGGTTAGATTAGTCACATTTGCCACATCAAAGAATCTCATTGTTAAGAGCACAACATTTCAGCATAAGGATATTCATAAATACACCTGGACGTCCCCAGATGGAGAAACTCGGAACCAGATAGATCATGTATTAGTGGATAAACGCTGGCACAGTAGCATCATTGATGTTAGATCAGTTAGAGGGACAGACTGCAATTCAGATCATCATCTGGTCAGGGTGAAAATCAGACAACGGCTATCGCTTATGAGAGGAACAAACGCTAAAGATGATTCTGTAAAATATGAATTAAAAAACTTGAAAAATGATGAAATGCGGCAAGAATACCAAATCAAAATTGCTAATAGATTTGAAGTACTGGAATCTTCAGATGACAATGTGGCAAACGAAGAAGAAACTGATATAAATAAAGAATGGGAGGCTATAAGAGATACTATTAAATTGTCAGCATCAGAAAGCATTGGTTGTTTAAAAAAGAGGCAAAACAAGAAATGGTTTGATGAGGAATGTGCCGACATTGTAAAGAAAAGAAAGCTAGCAAAAATTAAATGGTTACACGAGCCAAATGAGGTAAATTTAGAGCAATTGGGTAGTGTTAGACGGGAAACCACCAAGTTACTAAAGAGTAAAAAGAGGGAATATTTGAGAGAGAAGATTAATGATCTTGAAATGAATGCAAAAAATAGGAACATTAGAGAATTATATCAGGGAATTAGTATAGAGAAGAAAGGGTTTCAGGCTAGAACAAACATAATTCGGAATGAAAATGGGGATATGATTGCAGATTCCAAGAGTATATTAAATAGATGGAAAAGTTATTTTAATCAGCTATTAAATGTACATAGAGAACAGGACATTGAGGAGGATAAGTTACAGACAGCAGAAATGCTAGTCGCAGAGCCAAGTGCATTAGAGGTTGAAATGGCAATTGAAAAATTGAAGATGTATAAAGCATCAGGTTCAGATGAGATCCCAGCAGAACTGATAAAATCAGGGGGAGAAAAATTGATGGACAAGATACGCTGGTTGCTTAGTATGATTTGGGAAAAAGAAGCTCTTCCAGATGAATGGAAGGAATCAATTATCATACCAATTTATAAGAAAGGAGATAAAACTGATTGCAACAACTATAGGGGCATCTCATTACTTTCAACTTCGTACAAAATTCTAACAAATATATTAGTAAGCAGACTTACTCCCTATATTGATGACATTCTAGGAGATCATCAATGTGCATTTAGAAGAAACAGGTCTACAACAGATCAGATTTTTAGTATAAGACAGATTTTAGAAAAGAAATGGGAATATAATGGTACTGTACATCAACTATATGTAGACTTCAAAAAAGCATATGATTCAATTAAGAGGGAGAAGTTATATAGTATCCTGCTGGAGTTCGGAATTCCTAAAAAGTTAGTTAGACTTATACGAATGTGTCTAAATGGCTCAACGAGTAGGGTGCGTGTAGGCAAACAGTTTTCAGACACTTTTGAAATCCAGAATGGGTTGAAGCAAGGAGATGCACTATCTCCTCTACTATTTAATTTTGTACTAGAGCATGCCATTAAATCTTTAGAGAATGAGGAAGGCTTACAACTCAATGGTATTAATAAGCTGTTAGTTTATGCTGATGATGTAGTACTACTGGCCGATAGCGAGGAGATACTAAAGGCCAACACGCACACACTATTGAGTAACACTAAGAAATTAGGACTGGAAGTAAATATCAGTAAAACTAAATATATGGTCACACGTAGAAATACATTATATAATGGAAATGGACAGCTAATGACAAATGAGGGAAATTTTGAGGAATTGGCTGAATTCAAATACCTAGGAACAATAATCACAAATAGGAATGAGATGCACAAAGAAATTAAACATAGGCTCAATTCTGGAAATGCATGCTATTATGCATTGCAGAGACTTTTGATGTCCCAACTCCTTTCAAAAAACGTTAAGCTGAAAATATATAAAACTATTATTCTACCAGTTATATTATATGGGTGCGAAACATGGACTCTTACTTTAAGGGAGGAAAGGAGATTACGAGTATTTGAGAATAAAGTTCTTAGGAAAATTTTTGGACCAAAGAGAGATGAACAGACAGGTGAATGGAGAAGACTACATAACAATGAACTACATGGTCTTTATAGGAAGCCAGATATAATAAGAACAGTTAAGTCCCGTAGACTGCGATGGGCAGGACATGTTGCGCGTATGGGGAATGAAAGACGTGCATGGAAACTTCTTGTAGGAAAGCCAGAAGGAAAACGCCCAGTTGGTAGACCAAAAATGAGGTGGGAGAACAACATTAACTATGATTTGAGGGAAGTAGATTATACAGGGAATGATTGGAAAGCATTAGCTCAGGATAGGGATGTATGGAGAGCTTATGTCCGTGCAGCCATGAACCTACGGGTTCGATAGTGCCAGTGAGTAAGTGAGTAAGTAAGTAAAAATCTGGAATTTACCAAATTAATTTCATTGGTTGCAATAAAGTACACATAAGAGAAACTAAAAGAAATTTAGATACTAGTGGGAAACATGGGCTTACAAGATACAAGAAGATGAAAGAACTCAGACGGGCTTGCAACCCACTTCAAGGTGAATCTTATACATTGCTCACAGTCCCAAGGATCAAACCTCGGATCAAAGATATGTCTTCCTCCTAGGAGTGATTTTGGAAATAAACAGGATGAAAATCCTACAAATTAAGTTTAAGAAGAAGAAGAAGAGTATGAAAGAACACTTTAGAAATACCATATTAAAAATGGTGAAATTGAAAAATCAGTGATTGCAGCTCATAGTTTGAAACAATCACATAATTTAAAAAAGTCCACCCCTATGGTCTCAGGATAGCGTGCTGCCTTGTCACGCAGCGGGCCTGGGTTCGATCCCCGGTTGGGACAGTTTTTCTGGGTGAGGTTTTTATTGGGGTTTTTCCTCACCTGTAAGACAAATGTCAGGAAAACTTTAAGGCTCAAATGGTCCCCGAAATCATATGGCCATCACAATCATCATCATTCATATTCATCTTAGGTTAAGCATAGGATTAGGAACTCTCCTGGCGCACCATTATCATCATCATCATCACCATCACCCATCATATCATCGGGGCAACATAACCCGCCTTCCAGGTGCCCCAGCCTCAGAAGTTGTTACAAGTATACCATGCCAGGAGAGAAACCAGGAATGTCGAAAGACAAACCTGGGGCATTTGAAAAAAATTTAAAAAGAAACTAAACTATTAAATGTTAATAAATAAAAATAAAAGAATAAAGTTCTTAGGAAAATTTTTGGACCAAAGAGAGATGAACAGACAGGTGAATGGAGAAGACTACATAACAATGAACTACATGGTCTTTATAGGAAGCCAGATATAATAAGAACAGTTAAGTCTCATAGACTGCGATGGGCAGGACATGTTGCATGTATGGGGAATGAAAGATGTGCATGGAAACTTCTTGTAGGAAAGCCAGAAGGAAAACACCCAGTTGGTAGACCAAGAATGAGGTGGGAGAACAACATTAACTATGATTTG
Source organism: Diploptera punctata (assembly GCA_030220185.1). Classification (NCBI taxonomy): domain Eukaryota; kingdom Metazoa; phylum Arthropoda; class Insecta; order Blattodea; family Blaberidae; genus Diploptera; species Diploptera punctata. Next base: position 1,189,855 of record JASPKZ010002692.1, on the reverse strand, counting down.
AGGGAAGTAGATTATACAGGGAATGATTGGAAAGCATTAGCTCAGGATAGGGATGTATGGAGAGCTTATGTCCGCAAGGCCATGAACTTACGGGTTCGATAGTGCCAGTGACTTCCATATTTATTAAAATACAAATTTGTAACAGCTGTTTCGGTACTTTGTACCTTCTTCAGATCAATTTTACATGGTTACTAATCATGATAAAATTTTTCTGAAGAAGGTACAATGCACTGAAAGAGCTGTTACAAATTTGTATTTTAATAAATAAGAGAATCATATAAAACTTTAAGTTTTATTTTTATTTAATTAACATAAATATGGATTTTCATCAAGTAAATGCCAAATCAATTGATTAAACTATTAAAGCATTTAGAAAATCCTATGTAACTAACAGTTTGGAAAAAGATATACATTCAGAAGAACAAATGCTGGTCCATAAATTTTGAAATTTTTGGCAAGCAAGATTTGATTTCAAAGTTCATTGAACCTGCACTAACAGTGGCATGTGGAATGCTGTTGTTGACTACTCAATTTTAAACAGATGGATTATAGCTGATGATGGAGATGATTGCCTATGAAAGTAGTCTACATCCTTGTCTATTGATGACAAGCGCTGAGCAAAGTGAGAACTATGTATTTTTATGAGGTGAGGTTGAAAAATTTCCAATTCAATTATGTGATATTGATAATTTACCTCATTGTGTTATTTCCCATTAGAAATTTTATTTAAGCTTGGGAAGACCAAAAAATAAGAGACCATAAGAAACACACTAGGTCTAATATGTGAAATATGATGATCATGACAAAAATAATTATTATAAATTATTAGTAACCAAATTTATTGTTCACAATATTGAATGAATAAATGAATGAATGGAAATGGTCATTAATTTAATATTAAAAATATAATTTTATAAACAGGTTTACAATGTAATAAAACATCTTCCTGTGCCCAAAGCTTTTTAAATTTTTATCTTCTTTCTCCATTCTTCTCTATCTTCCCATTCCAATTCTTTCAGACCTATCCCCCTCATACCTCTTCTTATATCATCTTATGTCTTCCATCCATCCATTTAAATCTAGGACGAATATTAGAAATATCTTATGATTTGAGGAAGTAGATTATACAGGGGATGACTGGAAAACATTAACTCAGGAAGAGATGTATGGAGAGCTTATATCAACAAGACCATGAACCTATTGGTTCGATAGAGCCAGTGAATTAGTTAATTAACTTGTGTAAAAAATTGATGGGTAATGGAACTTTCAATACATTTTTCTCTATTATTTGTAAACTGATTACAAAAACTAGTCTATATTACTATAAATGTTGTCTAAAGAATTAATTGATTTTTTTCTTTGTAAAAGTAAGGCACTTAATCAAAATTATACTTTTGTAAAGAAAGTGAAAGAAAGAGAGAGCATATGGTAGAGAAAATAATAAATTTGAAATCTGATACAGAAATCATTCACTACAATATTTATTCAAATCAATTATTCACCAATAGGAGCTACTCTGTATCCATCCATAGTAATTCTGCCCGAAGGCAGGTCCATCACTGCAATCATAGCACCCCCATGCTATGCTTGCAGCTTTACTAGGGAATTGTGTAGGTGTGGTAGCTTCCCGTTGCTTTCCACACCGGTGAAGGATGATGATGATGATAATGATAAGGATGATGGCCATATGATTTCGGGGACCGTTTGGACCTTAAAGTTTTCCTGACATTTGTCTTACAGGTAAGGAAAAACCCCGATAAAAACCTCACCCAGAAAAACTGCCCCGACCGGGGATCGAACCCGGGCCCGCTGCGTGACAAGGCAGCATGCTACCTCGAGACCACAGCGGTGGACCTACTCTGTATAATTACTGTAATTTTTAATATTGTCCTAAACATTCCAGACTTCAATTTTTCTCATATATTTTTTCTAATTATGTGGAACCTTGTAATAAGGATAAAAATCTCCGCAACTTTAAATTGTATTTTACTTTTTGTATTGGAGGTCCAAACTTTACTACATAATATTTTAATGATGGTTTGGCTGTAATATCTTAAAATCATAATTCTGTTTTATCTTTATTTGCCAAAATGTCTTTATAATGCTACTTAGTCTAGTAAATCTTTGTAGCTTTGTATCTAATTCATTCTTAAATTTAGAAATATAATGTCCTAAATAATTAAAATAATAATAATCGGTCCCTTAAGGGATAAATGTGTGTACTGTGCTTGCTGAGTAGTCTAAGACATTTTGTCTTGATACACAGCTATGGGACAATTGCTGGTTTGAGACACCATGGGGAAGAAATTTTCTCATGGAAATTTCACCCATATAGAACTGTTGCCTACACATCATCCTGAGTTTGGGTAATTATAATAAGTAGCAGCTCCAGGCTGAGAAAACTAGCTATGATGACAGGGGACCGAATATATGCTCACCACATGTCACCCCCATACTGGCTGGATAATCTTCCACCTCTTTAAATGCCACATGTGGGTTTGAAGCCAGTAAGGCTGATAGGCCAAAGGCCCTCTAGATTTGTCACACTATGGAGTTAAAGGATATAATTGTTATGTATCTGATAGTATACAAGTATCTGTGTTCTGAATTGTACTGTTATCAGCTGTTTGGATAGTAAATATCTAAGACCTTGAATTACTCATATTAAGCTGATAAAAATGTCATATTTTGAGCTTAAATATCAGGCAGTGGAATAACCTTACTGTTATTCTTTGTTTGGATGTTCGTTTCAGTTCCAATTTTTTAGACTCTGCAAATTAAACTTAACATTCTTGTATATTGGCTATCAAAAAAGTTAATTTAAATTTCAACAAATGATAAAGGAGGTAAAAAATAAACATTGTTTTATAGAAATTTTCTGCCAAATGGATAACACAAGTCTGCATTTTAAAACTTTTTCTCAGATGATTCATTTAAAATAGGTGTTTTTAAATCAATTTTTTATACTGATACCAGAAATTATTTCCATTTTTGTCTTTATCACGTCAGGTTTTTGCACAAAATATAAATTTATATTTTCACTTTTATTTTTGGTAGCTGCTCATGCTTGGTCCGAAAAACATTTAATTGAATCAGAAGCCAGTCTAATTAAACAAATAGACAAACAAAAGGAACTCACGGTTTGGGAAAAGATCCACATTCAGAAAAACAAAGGAAAACTTATGAACTTTGAAATTCCCGCAAATTTTGACCTGATCCAGAGGTTCATCGGTCCACCAACAGAGGGAAGAAGAAGAGTTTCTTCCGATCGACATAACACCAGTCGTCAACAAAGTTCTGATGATGAGACAATTATAGTCTCGAAATTGCGATCAACTTAGTAAATTTATATGAGGAGAGGTAAGAAACATTTAATTTCACTTATATTTTCACGTTTTAGCTGCTACAAGCACAAATATCGAAACTTCATTTCACATAAGATAATTTTTTGTTAAAATTCCTGATAAAAATACTATTAAGAACTGTCCTAATAATTTCTTGACTACCTTGTAGCAAAACAGAAGGTAAATGATGTTCCATTCATTTTAAAACCTTCCCATATTTGACTTCCTTGAAGTTCCTCCATTTTCAGTCTCCCTCATCAACATCCAACAATAGTTTCATTCTATGTTCCTGGTACCTCCTCTCCATCTCTTTAATATCCTTGCTCTTCACTATATTGCCCAAATTTTCAGGGAAATAGTCGATATGGGAATACAGAAAGTGAACTTTCACACTAATGTTACAATTCAACTTTTTTGAAAATTTCCAACATATTTTCTGCAATTACCTTATAATTAGGATATTTGGTATTGCTTAGAATGTTTTTGGTAACAGATCAGAAAGCGGTTCAGGCTTCTTTTCCTCTTTCATTCATTGTTTTATTCAAAATATTCATCCTTCAGCAACAAAAATTTCAGCTTTCAATTTTTCTTGAGTGATGGGTAGAAATTTCTTACAAAGGTACTTGAAGCAAGGCCCATCATCCTTCGGTAGAGTCCTTACAAACTGCTTCATCAAGCCCAATTTTTATGTATAGTGGTGGAAGCAGGACTTTTTGAGGGTCTACAAGTGGTTCATGTAGGACGTTTTTAGTTTCAGGCACACATTCCTTTGGCAAATTCAGATCACGAACTAGATCATTAAGGTCACTTTGAGAGAACCGTTGTGGAGTAAAGCCATCTTCAGGCTGATATATATCATCAGTATCGTCGTCAGTGATTGCATTAAGTTCACTTTCAACATTATATTATGTCAGGTTCTCTAAAACAACTGGAGGAAGAGAAACAAGCAGCTCTTCTCCAGGTGGAACTAGCCTAATGGCTGAAGGGATGATTGGATAGACAATTTGATTCTTATTTTTTTAATTACACCCCTGAACATTAAGCAAACAGGAGTAACAGTCATTAAGGTGGTCTTTAGGCTCCTTCCATGCCATAAGAATCGCAAATGGCATGCACATTTTCTTCCCTTTTGTCCACAATCTTAACCTCTCAACGCAATAGCGGCAAACTTTCTTTGGCTCCAATGCCTTATCCTGGTCACCAAGTTTCACTTTAAAATAAGTAGAGTAAGCTTGTTTCTCAAAGTCCGTAATATCAGTTCTTTGCTTAAGCATTGTATAATTTCCCAAATATAGCAGAAAACTTTAGGATTGTTCACACACTTGCCTATAGACATTGCCATACTTGCAGTCACGATAGAGAGATAAAATGAGAACAGAATTCATAATGCAAGTTTCTGATATGAACAACACTTCAAAGGTCACACAATTACAATTAGAGACTTGAATTGACAAATTTCCCTCCAACAATACTCATTACCGTCTGGCACATATTATGCTCTCACCAATAAATATATGAAACAGATTAGGTCCATTGTGAAACAAACTGTACGTGATAGAAGAAAATCAAGAACAGTTCTGGAATCAGCATAAAAAAGTGAACTAATACAACATATTAATTTTCAGTCATCTGATATCATGCAGACTAGTGTAATTTTTCTACTAGAGTAGATTGTCTGAGTTCCAAGATGTTGCAAAAAATTGTTTAAATATTTCAGGGATGACAGTGGATGTAAAGATAATTATGAAAGTTATTTAAATTATATTTCTTATATAATTCAAGTCCCGCGCCATAGCCGAGTGGTTAAGGCAGGAAGCCTTTGCGCAGAGCTATGGGACTTGTGCTGGTTCGAGTCTCCATGGGGGAAGAAATTTTCTCATGGTATTTCAGCTAGTATGGGACTGGTGCCCACTCAGCATCATGAGGCATTTGGGTAGCTACAATAAGTAGCAGCTCCAGGTTGAGAAAACCAGCTGTAATGACTGGGGGACTCGACATGCTGACCACAGTCACCCCTACACTAGCTGATGATCATCTACCTCTGTGATTGACACATGTAAATGTGAGGCCAGCAGCCAGCTGTAGGTTAAGGGCCTTCTAAGCCTGTCGCGCCAGGAGCTTTTTTAATATGTAATTCAATACAAATCATAACCCTTAAAATGAACTATTTTGAATTGTTAATATAATCATGGATTATTCTAAAAAATTATATTAAAAAAATATTTTGGGGATGATAAGTTCCAAGATATTTCAGGGATGACAGTGGATGTAAAAATAATTATGAAAGTTACTTAAATTATATTTCTTATGTAATTCAATACAAATCGTAACCCTTAAAATGAATTATTTTGAATCATCAATATAATCATGCATTATTCTAAAATAATTATACTAAAAAAATATTTTGAATTATAATGGAGGTAAAAACAAAAACTTTTTTATGTAACAAAATTCTGGAGAATGTACTATTTTTGCTTTAGGTGGCCTTGAAGACTAGACCATTTCACTTTTGTTACATCATCAGTATACAGGAATTAATTGTGCGAAACTTTGAACATGCATTCAGTTATTGCCACCAGTTATTGGAAAACTTGAAAGAAAAATCATATTGTCAAATCCTGAGAATTAGATACATGCATAACAATAAATTATTAGCCTGCCCAGATTCGTTCACGTGCCAGTTCATGTATAATTGGACAACTCAATCTTATGAGGGCATGGCTTAGCATAATTGGTTAAGGCAATATGCTTACAAGCCGGAAGGTTGAGGAGTTGAGTTCTGGTGGAGAGAGGATTTTTAAACTGGCCTAAACTCTCTGATAGCACCATGGCCTAGGGTCAATTCAACCTGTAATGGAAATGAGCCCCAGAATATTATATTCTGAGGGTAAAGTGGCTGTCACATAGGGCTGCCATCTTATACCAATTGTGTAAAGAGATGGGAGCCTTAACTTCCTACTACCCCAAGTTCCTTCCAAGACCTTTAATGAGATCACTTTGCATAAAATCTTATGAAAAATCATGTTTTTATGTTCCTAGAATATTTTGTCATCTATATACATAAGGGTGTATTGAAAATGTCATTAAAAACTTCATCATCCAAGGTTTAAGCTGTTGGCTCGTTCCGGTTAACTTATTTTTGAATTTATATTCATGCTACCCCTCAAAAGTTACATTTCAGTTATAACTATGTGTCAAATTTAGTTGCTTTAAAAATGTTTTCACTGAGGTGCAGTTTACTTAGTTGGTTTTTTATGAAAAATAAAGAGCAACTTATGTAGTGATCAAGTTTTTTTGAGTCTGGAAACATCTTACCTCAATTTTATGTTGATTTGTTCTCGAACATGTTTTGATATAATCTTCCACATGAAGGGCTTGGCTGTAAAACATGTTAACTGACAAATTCTTGAAAATTGAGTTGTAACATGTAAACTGTGAAGCATTTGGTGCACATAGTTTTTATATCCGTCAATAGATGGTAGATGGTGAATAGATGGTAAATAAAACTGCGTGCCCCAAATGCTTCAGAGCCCTGATTTTTATCTATAGAAACTCCCATTGAATGTAAATTCAATATAGGCCTTGATAAAAATCAGGGCTCTCAATGGGAAACCCTTTCCTCGTTTTTTTATATATATTGTACATATTATATATTTAATTCGTTAAATTTAGAGTAAATCAAAATACATTATAAATTGTATTGTATTCATAACTTGTAATCGTTTGTATATATATATTGTAATTTAGATTTAAGACTATTTTTTGTTTGTATTTTTTTTTATTAAACCTGGTTGAGTGGTAGACAAGGCCTTAAGGCCTTAACTCTGCCAGGTAAAATAAAGCTATTATTATTATTATTATTATTATTATTATTATTATTATTATTATTATTATTATTATTATATTATTATTATTATTATTATTATTATTATTATTATTATTATTATTATTATTATTATTATTATTATTATTATTATTATTATTATCTTCTTTCCTGGCAAATTTATTTATGAGCAATTTTGAATGTAAAATCACAAAAGCACTTCCAAGAATGTTTAAATTTTGGAGCAGATATGTAGATTATATAATTTGCATTGTAAAATAAAAACATGTAGAAGATTCCCTAAAACTGTAAATTTACAGAGTACAAACATTAAATTTACCATAGAAACAGAAGAAAATAAACACATATCTTTTTTGGATCTTAAATTGATTAGAAATGAAGAAAAAAAATTGAATTGGGGATTCATAGGAAAGAAACTCATACGAAAAATTCTATTAAATCAACAGGGTTCAATCCAATTAGACATACATTGGCAGCCTTCAATACTTTAACTCACAGATTGGTAAAACTTACCCTTAAGCAAGGAAGATTTTAAAATGGAGAAGAAACACATAATCAAAGTAGCAAGAGAAAACAGGTTTGATGAAAAATGGTACACAAAAGGATAGTAAAGTATAAGAAACAAAAAATGATCAACAAAAGCACTCTTGAAAAAAGAAAAACCACCTATAAAAATATAGGAAATTCACAAATCACTCTTGGGCACACAATAAATTCCAAAACATACCGGTATTTGACAAATTTAATATTAAATTTGCACCGAAAAGACCACAGTTTAAATAAAGCAATAAAAACCAACAAAAATGAAAAAAAACTGATCTAAGTAAAAAATCAGGAATATATCAAATAACCAAGATATGGATGACATTACTAGAACCAAATACAATACCAAACAGCCCCCGATCAATTGCAGTTGCATCATTTCGTCTTGAAACTGGTCATGATTGCTTGGCAGCACATCTACATAGAATTAAGCTACTAGACTCTCCACACTGCATAGTATGCAAGGACACAAATACGATAATGAACAAGGATCACTTTATGTTCTGCGCTGATCTTCAGAAAATAGTTGGAACACCATTCCAAATTGCTGAATATTATTGGGAAACATGCAAGCGAATGATGACAAATCAAGAGCTTCAGAACATTTGAATACTACTACTACTCAAATTGAATGTACTGGTTGTAAAAAGATATATGTATATATATATATGTATGGAAAACAAAAATAAACATGAAAAGTAGAACCAAGGAACACACAAGAAATATTAAAAATGGGGAAATAGAAAATCTGCAGTTGCTGCAGTGTAAATTTGAATACTAAATTATTAAAACAGTTAGAGCACTATTTGGGAAAAAATTTACATTCAGAAGAACAAAAATAGAGTTATGAATTTCAAAATTCCTGCTTAACGTGACCTAGTTTGGAGGTTCTTCAGCCAGTCGGAAGAGGGAGCTGATATTGACATCCAGGGTTCACAACGTGAAACTCATCAGTCTGGGCAAGCTGAAGATGATATAGAAGATTATATCGAAACATGTTCGAGAACAAATCAACATTAAATTGAGGTAAGATGTTTACAGGCTCAAAAAAAAAACTGTTTAAAAGAATCTCAAAATATTACTTCCTAAAATAAACCATTATGTAGTGATCTTCATTAGTGGTAGCCTTGTGAATATTGGTTCCTTTCTTAAATAATGTCAAAGGTTGATCCTTCCATCTGTCAAAGTAGATTTCAACATTTATTGGATTCCAGTATGCAACTTTTTAGACCATGTGCGTTTTGAAATTCAAAAATTTATTTTTTCGATATACCCTAATGTACAGTAAGTTATTTCCCATTCATCCACCAGGTTATCAATTCCATTGGCTACAAAATATGGCTTAAACATTATATTTTCTGATAAAATCCAATGACCCTCCATGGTATCTTTACCTTGTTGTGGTGGAGTGGCTTGCGTGCTTAAATGATCCTGAGAGCTATGCCGGCAGTAGCATTGCTGCCGATAGGGTTACCCATGCCGGACTGGTCGAAGGTGATAAGCCAGACGAAAAAAGTACCTTGGTCGAAAGACTGACGATCTTTCACCGTAAAAATATAACCGTCAAGAAATGCGGACATGGGTTCAACTGGGGTAAAATTTTCTGGAGGTCAAATAGTCCCCCATTCGGTCCTCCGGGCGGGGACTACTTCAGGGAACCCATGCCAATGGCTCAAACACAGGGATATGTTCTTAGGAACATGGAATGTTAGGACTTTATACAATAGCGGGGCACTAGAGATATTAACATGGGAATTAGATAAATCGCCCTTGGATATAGTCACTTTACAGGAAGTTAGGTAGCCAGGAGAAGGTAGTCAGGAATCAGGAAGCTTTGCATTATACTATGGGGGTGCAGAAAGACCTGCATTTGGAAGGGTTTTTTAGTCAGAAGGAGGATCCTATCCGCTATCCCTACATAACAATGAACTACATGGTCTTTATAGGAAGCCAGATATAATAAGAACAGTTAAGTCTCGTACACTGCGATGGGCCGGACATGTTGCACGTATGGGGAATGAAAGACTTGCATGGAAGCTTCTTGTAGGAAAGCCAGAGGAAAAACGCCCAGTTGGTAGACCAAGAATGAGGTGGGAGAATAACATTAACTATGATTTGAGGGAAGCAGATTATACAGGGAATGATTGGAAAGCATTAGCTCAGGATAGGGATTTATGGAGAGCTTATGTCCATGCGGCCATGAACCTATGGGTTCGATAGTGCCAGTGAGTAAGTAAATAAGTAAGATAAAATCCAATGTTTCATACCTCGCCTCATACTAGTATGAGGAGAGGTATGAAATGTTAGATTTTATCTTTAATTAAACCTCATAGTGATTTATTCCTGTAAAAGTTCAATTTTATTTTCTGCCTACTCAGAAAGAGGTAAGGTGGAAGTCTTTGTGAATTTAGTATAAAATCTTTATCTTCATAAACTAATGGTCACCATTTTTCAAAGTTTTTATTTTAAATTAACATTTTCCAATCCTGGATAGAATCTAATTAAACATAAAAAAATTAATGCTTGAACCGGGATTTGAACCCTGGTCCTCTCGTTCTCTGCACGAGTATGCTGTCCGTTATACCATTCAAACGACGATACAAATGTTAAAACATTTCTTTCAACTTATACAATTCTCGTTCATTCAAAGGCTGATAGCTGTTATTACCATCATGCCAACTGACGTCTTCTATTCAGAAATATTTTTATTGAGAATTTACTTTTTAGCAGTAAGCTTCATATTTTTTACGTTTTCATTTTTAATTAACATTTTCCAATCCTGGATAGAATCTAATTTAAGAAAGAAAAATTAATACTTGAACTGGGATTTGAACCCTGGACCTCTCGTTCTCCATATGAGTGTGCTGTTCATTACACCATTCAAACGTTTGCATCGTCGTTTGAATGATATAATGGACAGCACACTCGTATGGAAAACGAGAGTTCCAGGGTTCATATCCTGGTTCAAGCATTAATTTTCTTTTTTTAAGTTAAAATAATGGTTACCTAGCCCGTGTGATTCTGAGGTTCATGGAATTGAACCTAACTGGGGTCAGTGGATTTATTTAAGGGCATAAAAATCCCAAAAAAGGCTTCCTTTGGTTCCATTTTGTAGATTTAAAGCACAAGAAAGAACTTCAAGCTTGGGGTAAGAGGCCTGTGAGAAAAATAACCCCATAAATATTAATGATATTCAATAAAAACAGGGGGGCAGATTTCTATGACCTAAAAAAAGTAAGAAAATATGGTTGCATTTATGATAAAAAGTGTTTAAATATGACCCAAAGAGACAAAAAAAATACGATCTTATAAAAATTTAATTTTTAAACATTTTACACTAATTGTTAATTCATATACATTTTCCAGTTTTTCATCATCATCATCATCATCATCACTCCAGGGATTAGGCAATTGCCCGTTCCGACTTCTCTTTTTTCATCATACAGTGAAAATGGGGGTTGTAATGGTCCAGAACTTTAGAGGAACAGGCAATAACACAACATGAGAAAATGTTACGATTAACAACAACAAAATGGGAAAAAAGGCAGTTACAACCAAGCAAGTTGAAAACACAAACAAGTTTCTTGTCCAAAGTAATGGAAATAAAAACAGATTTGAATCTTCCTAAATCTAAAGAAAATATTTTGATCAGAGATAACCCTCTTACTTTTGAACCAATTAACATTCAGCTAAATCTAGAAGAACCAGTTACAAAATCTGAAACTCCCACACTTGTACTAAAAGCTCTAGCATTAGAAGTTGTGAATAAGAGATATCCACCAGAAGAATGGTTACATGTCTACACAGATGGATCTACTATTGATAACAACTCAGGATCAGGAATTACATGTGCATTATTTTCATTTTATCAACCAGCAGGATACCACACAACAAATTTTGATGCAGAAGTAACGGCTATTCATATTTCACTCCAACAATTACTATACAGAATAAATAAATTTCAAAATGTGGTCATACTCTCTGATTCTAAGGCAGCAATATATGCAATAAATTAACACAAAATGAAGTCAATACAAATTAAAGAGTGCTACAAAATGATTCAACAACTCCAAAAACTACAGAAAAGAATTCAATTGCAATGGATACCTGCACATTGTGGAATTGCTGGAAATGACACTGCTGATGATTTTCTTGCCAAAAAGGCTCCAATTTAATTCAGAATACTACTAAAAGCTTACCTTTCACATCCATAAAAAGAATAGTTAAAAACAAATATAAAATCAAACAAAACCAAGACCTATGTAATAAAGCCAAAGACAAAAAATGGAATATTTTAGTAAAGAAGCCAGATATTATTCCAGAATTTCCACATAAAACTACAGTAGCAACATTTAGACTGCTTACAGAACATGACTATTTAGCCAAACATTTATATAAAATAGGAATCTACACGAATCCAAATTGTCCTCTATGCAATAAAGACGAAGAAATGAATGAAGAACACCTACAAACCTGTGAAGTATTACCTGTTGGATCCACAATAGAGAAATATTGGAGAGCAAGAACGCTAATGGCTTCGGTGCCAAGGCCCAGCATTTGAAAACAACAACAACAACATGGTCCAGTATTTTAAGGAATTTCCAAGAATAAAAAGTGAATTCTAGCAAGTGACCATGCAACTTGGGACTTATGTACATTTATTATTTTTTGTTTAACTTTAGATCAAAATATGACCAAGACCAAAAATCTAAAAAAAAAAAGTAGAGAAATATGACTCTTATGACACAAATCACTAAATTTTCATCAGAAGACTTATATATGTGTTACCAGTGTTCACTTAGTTACTCAAAACTCAAAATAAAGGTTTAAAAAATTACATATCATAGGAATCAGCCTCCTAATTATTACAGTACATTTTATATACATATGTTTTGTCAGAAAAACAGCAAAAAAATTAATTAGAGTGAGGGTAGATTTAACTCTCTGCATGCCACTGGTAAAATCTGTTGTGCCAGAGATTTAAATTGCATCTGCTGATGTGATCAGCTTTGCAAGTATATTATCTGGCAGGTAATGGACAGAAGCATCAGAGCTGATCTAATCAGCTCATGGCACTTAAAGGGTTAACCTAAAAAATGTATTATAAGCATTGTGGATCTTGCAAATGTAGTAATGAATTATGATTAAAACAGAATTGCTATAAAGAAAGTTGTTTATTTCTGCCCACTATGCTGACTTAGTCACTGTTGTAACATACATATTGAACCATTTGTGCTACAACAAGCAATATTTTATTTATATTTGAAGAGAAAAATTTTCGCCTAGACCGAGACTCGAACCCGGGACCCTTGGCTTTCCGGGCCAAGTGCTCTACCAACTGAGCTACCGAGGCGAGTTACGATATGGACGCAAATTTTTCTCTTATATACGTTATAATTCCCTATCGCCAAATGCATTTGGCGATAGGGAATTACAACGTATATAAGAGAAAAATTTGCGTTCATATCGTAATTCCCTATCGCCAAATGCATTTGGCATTTGGCAATAGGGAATTATAACGTATATAAGAGAAAAATTTGCGTCCATATCGTAACTCGCCTCGGTAGCTCAGTTGGTAGAGCACTTGGCCCGGAAAGCCAAGGGTCCCGGGTTCGAGTCTCGGTCTAGGCGAAAATTTTTCTCTTCAAATATAATTTATCTTTCAGTGAGAAATGTTAAATCAATAATTAAAACATCAATATTTTATTTGTTTATTCTAAAATACCTTTCCGGGATTCTTGGCCATCTCTTGTAGTATTGTATTCTCGACGTTTCATCGCCTTCTGTGGTGACATCTTCAGGAGATTCTTGCTTTTATAGATTTTTGTAGTAACTGCTAATTAGTAGTTAATTTGTGTGATTTTTCCGTAATTATGATTTTTTAGTAAATAATTTCTAACTGGTTGAGTTAAACATAGAGTAGCTTGCCCATTTGCTGTTGTCATGGTAGGCTATATGTTATGACTTACTATATTTGTCAATAAGGTTTTATTTAACACTTTTCTAGGGCAGGATACCATATTTCATTAATTCTCAAACCTTCCTCTTTTCTGTTAAAATTTTGTTTATGTTTACATATCTCGACAGCTTCTCTGTTCAATTGAGTATAATAATGTATGGTATTACATAAAACCTGAGCATCATTAAATAAAATTATGTGATTAGTATTATTATGAAAATGTTCAGCTATAGCAGATTTTTCTGATTGACCATGTTGACAGTGTCTTATGTGTTCTTTGATCCTGGTATTAACTCATCGTTTTGTACTTCCAATATAAAAAATTCCACAACTGCATGTGATGCAATATACACCATCGAAAAATTTAGAATCTCTAATATCTTTGGTCTCCACCGCTGTGGTCTCGAGGTAGCGGGCCTGGGTTCGATTCCCGGTCGGGACAGGCATCTAGGTGAGGTTTTTCTTGGAGTTTTTCCTCACCTGTAAGATAAATGTCAGGAAGCTTAGGGCCCAAAGGTCCCCGAAAATCATCCAGCTATCATCATCTTCCTTATCATACCATCACCATCTTAACCGGTGTGGAAAGCAACGAGAAGCTACCACACCTATAATTCCCTAGTAAAGCTGCAAAGCATAGCATGATTGCAGTGAAAGACCTGCCCTTGGGCAGAATTACTATGGATGGATGGAATATCTTTGGTAGATCTAAAATATTCTTGAAGTTTTTAGTAGGTATATATACTGTTTTAATTTGATGTTTCTGAAGGAATTTGCCTATACAATCTGTAACTTTATAGATATAAGGCAAAAAGGCTTTTCCTTTAATGCCTTTGTTCTTAGAAACATTATTAACTTTCTTGTTACAATTTGGATCTATGAATATTTCAATCTTTTTGTGAGAGTATTCATTCAGCATGAAAACTTCTTTTAGATGAGTCAATTTGTTTTTTAGGTTTTTGGGCTCACAGATATTATGAGCTCGTTCCGTCAATGTTTTAATTATGCCTAATTTCTGACAAGGATGATGATTAGAGTGTCTACTTAAGTATTGATCTGTGTGTGTAGGCTTCCTGTATATGCTGTGGCCTAACTTTTGACCTTCTTTAGTTATTAAAACGTCTAGAAAGGTCAATTGACTGTCTTTTTCTTCTTCCATTAGTAAACTGGATATTTTTGTTCATACAATTTATGTAAGAAAATTGAGTTCCTCTTTTCCATGGTTCCATATGACAAAAGTATCATTAACGTAGTGAAACCAGATTTTTAGTTTCAGTGTAGCAGTATTTAAAATTTGTTCTTCAAATTTCTCCATGAACAGATTGGCTACCAGCAGACTTAAAGGACTTCCCATGGCGACCCCTTCTGTCTGCTCTTAGAACATATTATTCCAGAGAAAATAACTGTTAGTTAAACACCAAATAGCTCAGTTATATCTTAAGGGACTATAAGGACAAGAGATGAAAGCAGACTAACAGCTTGTGAGATGAAATTTATGCACCGAACAGCTGGCTACACCAAATGGGATCGAAAGAAAAATGTAGAAATCCTTCAAGAACTTAATGTGTCACCAATATTGGACTACATCTCCAGATATCAGCTAAACTGGAAGGAACATGTCTCAAGAATAGCTAGATCCAGGATCCCCAAGGCAATAATGAACTACTGTCCAAATGGGAAACGGTCACTTGGTCAACCTATGAAAAGATGGCACGAAAACTGCTTTCTCAGGCCTTAACAGTTCTTCTAGGACTAATACCTGGCAGGATGATGATGATATCTTGAGGGAAGAGTTCGGATATGTAATTCAATGATTCAACCACATGCACTTTAGTAAAAAGTGATACCACATCAAAACTTACAAGTTGGTCTTCGGTATTAATAACTACTTTCTTGATCCTTTATTTCAGTTAATACCAGGATCAAAGAACACATAAGACACTGTCAAAATGGTCAATCGGAAAAATCTGCTGTAGCTGAACATTTTCATATTAATACTATTCGCATGATTTTATTTAATGACACTCAGGTTTTATGTAATACCATACATTATTATACTCGATTGAACAGAGAAGCTGTTGAGATATATAAACATAAACAAAATTTTAACAGAAAAGAGGAAGGTTTGAGAATTAATAAAACATGGTATCCTGCCCTAGAAAAGTGTGAAATAAAACCGTATTGACAAATATAGTAAGTCATGACTAGAGCAAGGAATTGTATGAAGAAAATTATGTGAAAATATGAAATCGTAAAGACAAAATATGAAAAATATGAAAATTATGACGTAAAAATATTATGAAGCTACTATTTTCAAAATTTTTTACATATATTTATATACATAGGCCCACTATAAGTGTATGTACCAGCACATAAATGAGACAAACAGAACTTATTTATAGCTCAATAAATCAAGATGTTCACTGTAATTTGCTTTTCATTAATTCTGACCCAACATAAAATATCACATTCATGATCTGAAACAATTTTAATGGATCACGCCATAGCGCACTTGTATAAGGAAACGTGGTACTAACAAGAAAGTCGTGGGTATGAATCTCGATATGGTCAAGATTTTAGTTCGACCAGACCTTCTGGTGGCATTGTGGACCTGGGGTTGACTCAGATCCTAATGAAAGTGAGTACTAGATGCATGTTCTGGGCTCAAATGCGGCCATCAGGCAGATCCTACAACCCGGCGGACATCTAGTGCCTATTGTCTAGAAAGATGGGAACTTCAACATACCACTACCCCAAAGGCCTCTCAAGACTATAGTGAAATCACTTTACCTTCATAAATCAAAACTGAGATATATAATACAATTACTTAATGTATTGAATGATATTTAATTATGAAATCCAAACATATACAAGAAACAAAACATTGCAACCAAAACAAACAGATTTCCATGAAATATAGCACTAACAAAGTTATTATTGCTATTTTTACATTGCATAAAGATGTTAATTTCGTGTAGATGCAAATGTAAAAATAACATTAAATTGGACAATTTAAAATACAAGTAAACCATTCCAGTATGTTTGGAGAAACAAGATGTTAAAAGTTATTAGTCCATAATTGATTCCAGGGATTGTTTCAGAACTCTTTTTGCAATTACAGTTACATTTAATATTGAACTACAAACATGGTGAAATGGAGTTAAGAATTATTTTACCTTTTTTACACGCTTTATATTAGCTTGACCTATATCTATCTATCTATCTATGTAACGGAATCTTTCAATGCGATTTTCACCCACTTAAAATCATTGGATCGACTTGAAACTTTGTGTACTTGTAGAGGACCCGTGACAATACAATAATTTCATATTTATTTTCCAAAATCCTGGCCATAATCATCAGAAAATCAAAAAAAGTGTTTTTGTATCAATGTAACGGAATTTTTCAATGCGATTTTCACCCACTTAGAAACATTGGATCGACTTGAAACTTTATATACTTGTAGAGGACCCGTGACAATACAATAATTTCATATTTATTTTCCAAAATCCTGGCCATAATCATCAGAAAATCAAAAAAAGTGTTTTTGTATCAATGTAACGGAATCTTTCAACGCGATTTTCACCCACTTAGAAACATTGGATCGACTTGAAACTTTGTATACGTGTAGAGGACCCGTGACAATACAATAATTTCATATTTTGTTAAAAAAAATCCTGGCCAGAATCATCCGAAAATAAAAAAAATGAAAACTGGTATAATAGGTTGCGGACTTGTCGAGTTTTTAGTCAATCGTTGTAAGAGCTCAGTTGGTAGAGCAGTGAACTCTTAGTGGTATATAATTTCAGTAATCCATACATCGCTGGTTCAAATCCGGCTGGGAGGGTTTTTACACGCTTTATATTAGCTTGACCTGTATCTATCTATCTATCTATGTAACGGAATCTTTCAACGCGATTTTCACCCACTTAGAATCATCGGATCGACTTGAAACTTTGTATACTTGTAGAGGACCCGTGACAATACAATAATTTCATATTTATTTTCTAAAATCCTGGCCATAATCATCAGAAAATAAAAAAAAAGTTTTTGTAACAATGTAACGGAATCTTTCAACGCGATTTTCACCCACATAGAAACATTGGATCGACTTGAAACTTTGTATACGTGTAGAGGACCCGTGACAATACAATAATTTCATATTTTGTTTCTAAAATCCTAGCCAGAATCATCCGAAAATCAAAAAAAGTGTTTTTGTATAAATGTAACGGAATCTTTCAACGCGATTTTCACCCACTTAGAAACATTGGATCGACTTGAAACTTTGTATACTTGTAGAGGACGCGTGACAATACAATAATTTCATATTTATTTTCTAAAATCCTGGCCATAATCATCAGAAAATCAAAAAACGTGTTTTTGTATCAATGTAACGGAATCTTTCAACGCGATTTTCACCCACTTAGAAACATTGGATCGACTTGAAACTTTGTATACGTGTAGAGGACCCGTGACAATACAATAATTTCATATTTTGTTAAAAAAATCCTGGCCAGAATCATCCGAAAATAAAAAAAATGAAAACTGGTATAATAGGTTGCGGACTTGTCGAGTTTTTAGTCAATCGTTGTAAGAGCTCAGTTGGTAGAGCAGTGAACTCTTAGTGGTATATAATTTCAGTAATCCATACATCGCTGGTTCAAATCCGGCTGGGAGGGTTTTTACACGCTTTATATTAGCTTGACCTGTATCTATCTATCTATCTATGTAACGGAATCTTTCAACGCGATTTTCACCCACTTAAGATCATCGGATCGACTTGAAACTTTGTATACTTGTAGAGGACCCGTGACAATACAATAATTTCATATTTATTTTCTAAAATCCTGGCCATAATCATCAGAAAATTAAAAAAAAAAGTGTTTTTGTATCAATGTAACGGAATCTTTCAACACGATTTTCACCCACTTAGAAACATTGGATTGACTTGAAACTTTGTATAGTTGTAGAGGACCCGTGACAATACAATAATTTCATATTTATTTTCTAAAATCCTGGCCATAATCATCAGAAAATTAAAAAAAAATGTTTTTGTATCAATGTAACGGAATCTTTCAACACGATTTTCACCCACTTAGAAACATTGGATTGACTTGAAACTTTGTATACTTGTAGAGGACTCGTGACAATACAATAATTTCATATTTATTTTCTAAAATCCTGGCCATAATCATCAGAAAATCAAAAAACGTGTTTTTGTATCAATGTAACGGAATCTTTCAACGCGATTTTCACCCACTTAGAAACATTGGATCGACTTGAAACTTTGTATACGTGTAGAGGACCCGTGACAATACAATAATTTCATATTTTGTTAAAAAAATCCTGGCCAGGATCATCCGAAAATAAAAAAAATGAAAACTGGTATAATAGGTTGCGGACTTGTCGAGTTTTTAGTCAATCGTTGTAAGAGCTCAGTTGGTAGAGCAGTGAACTCTTAGTGGTATATAATTTCAGAAATCCGTACGTCGCTGGTTCAAATCCGGCTGGGAGGGTTTTTTTAATAGAAGAGTATTACTTTTAGCTCATACTACAATAGTATCGAATTTAAAGATATTTACATTTTTATCGTATCCTGTAAAATATTAAAACTAAAAAATAAAAAATAAATAATAGTTTTAAAAAACTAAAAGAACACGCTTTATTAGAAAACTAAAAAATGAAAAATAATTTTAATTTCCAGTACGCTTGGGATAAAATAAAGTGGTCAACAAAAAAATCATTTCCAACACATATAGAATAAAATTAGAGTTATCAACAAAAAGAAAATAATTTTACCATCAAAAGCGTGGGGTGATTTTTTATGATTTTTACATTTTCTTCTTAGAGAGCTTACTTTTAGCAATATCTGTTTATTATCAAATATATTAATTGATATAGAGCACCCCACGCTTTTGATGGTAAAATTATTTTCTTTTTGTTGATAACTCTAATTTTATTCTATATGTGTTGGAGATGATTTTTTTGTTGACCACTTTATTTTATCCCAAGCGTACTGGAAATTAAAATTGTTTTTCATTTTTTAGTTTTCTGATAAAGCGTGTTCTTTTAGTTTTTTAAAACTATTATTTATTTTATAGAAGAGTATTACTTTTAGCTCATACTACAATGGTATTGAATTTAAAGATATTTACATTTTTATCTTATTCTGTAAAATATTAAAACTAAAAAATAAAAAATAAATAATAGTTTTAAAAAACTAAAAGAACACGCTTTATTAGAAAACTAAAAAATGAAAAATAATTTTAATTTCCAATACGCTTGGGATAAAATTAAAGTGGTCAACAAAAAAATCATCTCCAACATATATAGAATAAAACTAGAGTTATCAACAAAAAGAAAATAATTTTACCATCAAAAGCGTGGGGTGCTTTTTATGATGTTTACATTTTCTTCTTAGAGAGCTTACTTTTACCAATATCTGTTTATTATCAAATATATTAATTGATATAGAGCACCCCACGCTTTTGATGGTAAAATTTTCTTTTTGTTGATAACTCTAGTTTTATTCTATATGTGTTGGAGATGATTTTTTTGTTGACCACTTTAATTTTATCCCAAGCGTATTGGAAATTAAAATTATTTTTCAAATTTTAGTTTTCTAATAAAGCGTGTTCTTTTAGTTTTTTAAAACTATTATTTATTTCATTAAATAGGTCTGACATAGTGTCCATAGTCTTGGTCTAATTGTGCTTTGAACAATCCAATTGTCAATTCTGTTTGCAATGCACAATTAGAAGTTTTTTTTCTATATTTTCTGATATTAAACCATAAGGCCTGTCTGTCAGAATTGTTTTGCACGATAAAAAATTATGCTCATCATCACACGATGTTATGGCAGCATACTTGTATCATGCTATAATTGATAGTTTGATGTCCTTACCTACATTAACTTTACTTATTTCACAAAGCACTGCTTCAAGTTTAGCAGCAACAGTCTTTCCTACATTTAAATGCTGTAATCTGTTCACAAAGTAAGGGCTGCTCTCAGGTAGCAAGAACAAGCTGACAGCTATTATATTTGATTAAAGAATATTCCAACATTGTTCTTATACTTATTCATCTAGGTTCATGTTCTTATCTGAGGATCGAGTTTAGGACAAAAACCTCCACCTACATCCAATTATTTGCTTTTATAAAATCTATCTATCTTGTTCAGAAGGGATACTGAAGAATTTTCACTTGTCTATTACATTACACTGTAAAAAATTACATAAATACATTCATTTCAAGAAATATTTAAATGAATTCCTAGAACTTTTATTGAAAAAAAATACGGGAATTTCAAAGTTGAAAAATATGAAGTAGTATGAAATTTTCACTAAAATATGAAAATATGAACATTTTGCTAAAATTTTATGAAATATGAAGTTTTTTGTTGGTCTTGTTTGATTCTACATATCATAAAATGTAAAGATACTTAGTCTCAGCGCTCTCTGACAAATAGTTTAAAACATGAAATTTCATAAAATTCCTCGCTCTAGTCATGACATATAGTCTACTATGACAACAGCAAATGGGCAAGCTACTCTATGTTTAACTCAATCAATTAGAAATTATTTACTAAAAATCATAGTTATGGAAAATCACACATTAACGACTAATTAGCAATTACTAAGAAAATCTACAAAAGCAAAATCTCCAGAAGATGTCACCCACAGAAGGTGATGAAACAACAGGAAGACAATACTACAAGACACGGCCAAGAATCCCGAAAAGGTATTTTAGAATATATAATGATATATTATTCACCTTTATGGGGAGGAAATATTTCAAATGACCAAATTTTATTTGTTATTCAGTCTGTTTTATATTAGTAATGTTTTATAGAGTTGAGGTGAATATTGTCTGCCTTCTCCTGGGTATTACTGATAAAAATTAGTTCAGACTCTAAAGTCTCCTAGACACATATTGGCTTCTCTCCAACCCCTGAGGAAATTGTAAGTAGAAGATCCCCAAGAGAACTGCCCCACTCCAATGCAAATGTCTGCTATAGCCCCTAGAGTCTCATTTGTAAACCACTTGGGAGGGAGGATGTAACATTGTGAAATAAAAGAAAATCCAGTCGCTGGGATGCATAGAAATCATATTCATTTAAGAGGAGAGAAAGTCAAATTTATAAGGTGTTTTAAAATAGTTTACATACAGTGATTGAGAGATAAAAGACAAGAAAAATATGTATGCTTTTGTGTGACATATTTTGCAGACATCAATTTTGTTGCTATAAATGTATTATATGTTAAATAAAATTATAAAAGGAAAAGAAAAACCATATAAATGAGTTTTTTTAGAAGTGTGCAGGATAATTCTTTTACATTAGAAAATAAATAAGAACTTGGCATTTTTTAACTTAACAGAGTTAGACTGAATATAAAGGCAAAGGCCTTTGAAAGTGATATTTTGAAAACACGGATCTTTATGAAGTGAGATATAAAAACACTTCATCCAACTCAATCATAGATTGAAAATTACCTCATAGTGTTACTTCACACTGTAATTTTAATTAAATTTAATTTACCAATTAATTTTTTATAATTATATCATATGAGTTTTTATGGAAAATAAGATTTTAAATTCCACAATTATATTCTACCAGCTCATTTAAATACAGAGCTTTGAAGAAAGCTTTAAGCATTATGCATTTTTTAAAATTATGTTTTATATTTTTAGACACTATATATTCCTCACATTTATTATCAGAATCAATAATATTCTACCAACTAACTCCATGGCATAAGCCTAGAAGGGATTTGGCTTACCAGCTAGCTATTAACTATAGGTGGAAAATTCCATTAAGCTTTAAATACTTTTTATTCTCTATCATTGCCCCTACATATCACCGAGCTACTAAATTATAACAAAACTAAAAACTGTAGCTTATTGCCAGCATTTTCCTTTGTGGGAGATAGTAATAATTAGAGCTAGGAATTTTAGGTGCTGCACCTTAATTTTATTTTGTTACTACAATGCTCAAATTAGCTTGTCTTGCAAAGAAAACATTAAATAAATGCCCCTAAATGTGTTTTAGTTGCACCTTTTTTTCAATGCTAGCACTTTTTTGCACCTTTTTATCAATGCAAGCACATTTTGCACTTTTTTAAACCTTTTTTGTTTCTTAGCAGCATTGTATTCCCAAAGTAATGTGTATATTTTTTTTACATTTCTTCAAATACACTTTCAAGGGTTGGTAACGATGTGTGGTATCATGGTATCAGTCCACATCACATTACTTCCACTTTAGTGCAGTCCCGTTAGGCTGTTCCTTTTAAATTTGTTTGCACCTTCTTGCACCACAGATATGCGAAAGCTATTGTTTAAGCAAGGGAGATTGTTGAGTGCATAAACAAATGTTTCAGTTCAAAATAATATTTGACTTGTGCGGTCTGCCATTTTCCTGAGTGACCAATATACAGTATGCCAAAACTGAATGTGAACTCCTACAAACTACATGATTTTGTAAAACAGGATAGTGCAATTTGGAATTCAGAGTGATAGATCTGTTATGAGGTGCATTCTTTGTGATATTTTAATAACAATTGATGAAAAACACCAACACAATCATGTTACGTGGCATATAGGTAGTGCAAAACATGAAAAATAAGAAACTACAAAGCAGTAAATGTGTTTTGTGACAACAGTTTATTGGCAAATTGCTACCTTCTTCTAGTTTAATAAATAAAAAAAAAATTTAATGATAGAGTAAAGACATTTGTGCCATGTGGCATTCCTCTTTCCAAACTTAACAACCCTATTATGAAAGCATATTTGGAGAAATATACTAGGAAGTCTATCCCAGATGAAAACCATACCTTCAACCTGTGTATGAAGAAAAATTAAAACAGATTAGTCAAGTAGAAAGTGAAAACCAGTATATTTTACAATAGACGAAATCACTGATAGACAGTTGAAATATTGAACTTTTTAGATATGTTCTAAACATTTGACTTGTTGAATAATATCTGCTTTAACAGTTTTCTGGACTTGTGATTTCAATAACATAATGTTCTGGGACTTGTCCTACTCAGACTTTTTATTATATGACAACATGACTGAATTTTGTATCGTGAGTTACTTGATGTAACTGGTTTTGGTAATATTTAATATTTAATTTTAGGAAGTTATATTTTGAGGTTATTTTAATTATATTATTTTTGGTCTGGACATCTTACCTCAATATTAATGTTGATTTGTTCTTGGACATGTTTCAAAACAATTCTCTGTTTTATCTTCAGCTTTCCCAGACTGGTTTTGGTACTCTTTAATGACAATTCACATGGGAAATTTGCTCCTTCTATTTTAAAAAATTGCACCTTTTTTTGCACCTTTTTCTGCTAAATTAAAGCATCTTTTTTGCACCTTTTTCACCAAAATTTTGCACCTAAAATTCCTAGCTCTAGTAATAATGTTACAAGTGAACACTCATGCTCAGATTATTTTATAATGCCATAAGTTCTACCATATTGAAACACTGTTTTTAAAATTTAACTTGCTGAGAACAAGTTTCAATTCTTTTTGAACTCTCTAAATTTGTCAACTTTTCTTTATATAGTTTTGTGAAGTATTTTCGTCCTAATTTGAATATCTATCAGTCTCACATGATGTAGTGACTATTGTAGTCTGTGGGAGAAAGTAGTATTGCTTATCCAGTAAATACATGTGCTAAAGTTATTTATAATACCATACATTCTACTATAGTACACTGTGCTTTTAAAAATAAATTGTTGCTAAGAACTAACTAAATTCATCAACCTTTCCTTTATTTACTTCAAAGGAATTACACTCATCCTAATATGAACTATATCAATCTCATGGAGTGGTTATCTTAGTCTCCTCTGGACTTCTTTTTGTGGAAGAAAATAGTACTGCCTTATCCAATGAATGCATATGCTAAGATTATTTTAAATTCCATAAATTCTACCATAGTGACACACTGTTTTAAAAGTTGTAGTTGCTGTCATAGTCACTTCTGTATTCTTTTTTATACTTACTTACTTACTTACTTACTTACTTACTCACTGGCACTATCGAACCCGTAGGTTCATGGCCGCACGGACATAAGCTCTCTATACATCCCTATCCTGAGCTAATGCTTTCCAATCATTCCCTGTATAATCTACTTCCCTCAAATCATACTTAATGTTGTTCTCCCACCTCATTTTTGGTCTACCAACTGGGCGTTTTCCTTCTGGCTTTCCTACAAGAAGTTTCCATGCACGTCTTTCATTCCCCATACGCGCAACATGTCCTGCCCATCGCAGTCTACGGGACTTAACTGTTCTTATTATATCTGGCTTCCTATAAAGACCATGTAGTTCATTGTTATGTAGTCTTCTCCATTCACCTGTCTGTTCATCTCTCTTTGGTCCAAAAATTTTCCTAAGAACTTTATTCTCAAATACTCGTAATCTCCTTTCCTCCCTTAAAGTAAGAGTCCATGTTTCGCACCCATATAATATAACTGGTAGAATAATAGTTTTATATATTTTCAGCTTAACGTTTTTTGAAAGGAGTTGGGACATCAAAAGTCTCTGCAATGCATAATAGCATGCATTTCCAGAATTGAGCCTATGTTTAATTTCTTTGTGCATCTCATTCCTATTTGTGATTATTGTTCCTAGGTATTTGAATTCAGTCAATTCCTCAAAATTTCCCTCATTTGTCATTAGCTGTCCATTTCCATTATATAATGTATTTCTACGTGTGACCATATATTTAGTTTTACTGATATTTACTTCCAGTCCTAATTTCTTAGTGTTACTCAATAGTGTGTGCGTGTTGGCCTTTAGTATCTCCCTCGCTATCGGCCAGTAGTACTACATCATCAGCATAAACTAACAGCTTATTAATACCATTCAGTTGTAAGCCTTCCTCATTCTTTAAAGATTTAATGGCATGCTCTAGTACTAAATTAAATAGTAGAGGAGATAGTGCATCTCCTTGCTTCAACCCATTCTGGATTTCAAAAGTGTCTGAAAACTGTGTGCCTACACGCACCCTACTCGTTGAGCCATTTAGACACATTCGTATAAGTCTAACTAACTTTTTAGGAATTCCGAACTCCAGCAGGATACTATATAACTTCTCCCTCTTAATTGAATCATATGCTTTTTTGAAGTCTACGTATAGTTGATGTACAGTACCATTATATTCCCATTTCTTTTCTAAAATCTGTCTTATACTAAAAATCTGATCTGTTGTAGACCTGTTTTCTTCTAAATGCACATTGATGATCTCCTAGAATGTCATCAATATAGGGAGTAGTAAGGTTGCTTACTAATATATTTGTTAGAATTTTGTACAGAAGTGTGAAAGTATAGTAATGGATGCCCCTATAGTTGTTGCAATCAGGTTATCTCCTTTCTTATAAATTGGTACGATAATTGATTCCTTCCATTCATCTGGAAGAGCTTCTTTTTCCCAAATCATAGTAAGCAACCAGCGTATCTTGTCCATCAATTTTTCTCCCCCTGATTTTATCAGTTCTGCTGGGATCTCATCTGAACCTGATGCTTTATACATCTTCAATTTTTCAATTGCCATTTCAACCTCTAATGTACTTGGCTCTGCGACTAGCATTTCTGCTGTCTGTAACTTATCCTCCTCAATGTCCTGTTCTGTATGTACATTTAATAGCTGATTAAAATAACTCTTCCATCTATTTAATATACTCTTGGAATCTGCAATCATATCCCCATTTTCATTCCGAATTATGTTTGTTTCTAGCCTGAAACCCTTTCTTCTCTATACTAATTCCCTGATATAATTCTCTAATGTTCCTATTTTTTGCATTCATTTCAAGATCATTAATCTTCTCTCTCAAATATTCGCTCTTCTTACTCTTTAGTAACTTGGTGGTTTCCCGTCTAACACTACCCAATTGCTCTAAATTTACCTCATTTGGCTCGTGTAACCATTTCATTTTTGCTAGCTTTCTTTTCTTTTCTTTACTATGTCGGCACATTCCTCATCAAACCATTTCTTGTTTTTGCCTCTTTTTTAAACAACCAATGCTTTCTGATGCTGACAATTTAATAGTATCTCTTATAGCCTCCCATTCTTTATTTATATCAGTTTCTTCTTCGTTTGCCACATTGTCATCTGAAGATTCCAGTACTTCAAATCTATTAGCAATTTTGATTTGGTATTCTTGCCGCATTTCATCATTTTTCAAGTTTTTTAATTCATATTTTACAGAATCATCTTTAGCGTTTGTTCCTCTCATAAGCGATAGCCGTTGTCTGATTTTCACCCTGACCAGATGATGATCTGAATTGCAGTCTGTCCCTCTAACTGATCTAATATCAATGATGCTACTGTGCCAGCGTTTATCCACTAATACATGATCTATCTGGTTCCGAGTTTCTCCATCCGTGGACGTCCAGGTGTATTTATGAATATCCTTATGCTGAAATGTTGTGCTCTTAACAATGAGATTCTTTGATGTGGCAAATGTGACTAATCTAACCCCGTTGTCGTTACTATCTTCATGAAGACTGAATTTGCCTATTGTTGGTTTGAATATATCTTCCGCCCCACTTTTGCATTAAAATCTCCTAAGACAATTTTCATATGATATCGTGAAAGGCTATCAAATAAGCATTCTAATTCGTCATAGAACTCATCCTTGATCTTGTCATCTTTATCTTCTGTGGGGGCATGTACATTTACAATTATAAAATCATGTCGTTTACCCTTTAGAATTATGTGATATCCTATCACTAACAACTTAATATCTCGGATAGCGGATAGGATCCTCCTTCTGACTAAAAACCCGTTCCAAATGCAGGTCTTTCTGCACCCCCATAGTATAATGCAAAGCTTCCTGATTCCTGACTACCTTCTCCTGGCCACCTAACTTCCTGTAAAGCGACTATATCCAAGGGCGATTTATCCAATTCCCGTGTTAATATCTCTAGTGCCTCGCTATTGTATAAAGTCCTAACATTCCATGTTCCTAGGAACATGTCCCTGTGTTTGAGCCTTTGGCATGGGTTCCCTGAAGTAGTCCCCGCCCGGAGAACCGAATGGGGGACTATTTGACCTCCGGAAAATTTTACCCCAGTAGAACCCATGTCCGCATTTCTTGACGGTTGTATTTTTACGGTGAAAGATCGTCACTCTTTCGACCAAGGTACTTATTTCGTCTAGCTTATCACCTTCGACCAGTCCGGCATGGGTAACCCTATCGGCAGCAATGCTACCGCCGGCATAGCTCTCAGGATCATTTAAGCACACAAGCCACTCCACCACGACAAGGTAAAGATACCATGGAGGGGTATTCTTTTTTATAGGAAAAAGTATTATTGGCTTTTCTAGTGAACACACATGCATAGATTTTTAATTACTTTCTTCGGTGAGGTATTAATCAATTATGTAATATTTTTATTTTAATATACAATAGGAAGTAACATTAAGAGGTTTGTTTAATAATTAATCTGTAATCACTGACGATGGGGCTAAGAAGCTCTGAAACATATGTTCGACAAAAACAACTCTAAGAGATAAGAATGAACAGACAAAATGTTTTAATGTAATGTTTTGTTTGTATCATTCTCCTTTGCATTAATTCTTGTGTGTCAGAGTGAGTTTTATTTATATTTTGAAACTTTCTCCTCTTTTTTTGTTTTATATAATTTTCTAATGTCTTTAATTACCTTTTTTAGTCTGGTATTAATGTATTCTGCATTGTTTCGTCTATTTTATTTTCACTTATGTTATTTCTTAAATTTTTATGTGCGAGAATTTATTTTATGTCTTGAAACTGGCTCCTAGATTTATATATTTTGTTTTTCCTCTCTCTTTAACTAAAACTTTGTAACGTATATATTATATATGTATTATTTCTGTAACTGAACTGCACCCAAGCATGAGCACTTGCTCATTCGAGGTCAATACTGTGTATAATAGTTGTGAATGAAATGTATTCTTATTTTTAAAAATCCATAAATTCTACCATAGTGACACCTTGTTTTAAAAAATTAATGTACATTTGTTAATATTTCTTTATATATATTCTTAGGGAAGTACATTCATCCTAATATGAACTTCTGTCAGTCCCATGGCAGTCAGGCTCTTTCTTAAGTTGTCTCTGGATTTTTTTGTAGGAGAAAGTAGTATTGCTTAACAATTGTACACACATGTTGAGATTATTTATAATGCCACCAATTCTTTTTAAAAATTAACTATTAGTAAGAAATACCGTAGTTTCAGTTCATTATAAACTCCCTAAATTCATCAATCTTCCCTTTATATACTTTTAAAGGATTACACTCATTCTAATCTGAACTGCTACTAGTTCCATGATGTAATTGCTAACATAGTCATCTCTGAACTCTTTTTTTTATGAGGGAGAGTAGTATTACATACTAGGGACACAATATAGGTGTAGTTGGTTAAGGCAATATGCTAGCGGATATGAGTACAGATGGGCCAGGATTTTTAAACTGACCCAAACATTCTGGCAGCATCATTGGCCCTAGGATCTACTCATCTTCCAACATAAATGAGTACCAAATTTATGCTCTGGGGTTAAAGGCATACATCATGCAGGGGTGATAAAACAGCTGACTGTTGTACCAACTATTCTAGAAAAGTGGAAACCTTAACTTCCTACCGTTGCATGGGCCTCCTTAGGCCTTGAATGGGATCACTTTACCTTTAAAGTAGTGTTGCTTATCCAATAAATACATACGTGAAGATTGTAATGTCATAATTCCACCATAATGACACACTGTTTTTAAAAATTAATTATTACTAAGAATTTTTTTTTAACTCTCTAAAAATATGAAATATTTATGAGGAGGGGCATCTCCTCTTTAAGAGCTGTTGGGGCCTAGCCATGGTCCCCATTTTTTGAGAACATAAATTATATTGTAGTGCAGTATGTTTTATATTAGTCATTTTTCTTCAATACACTTTCAGTTAAAAAATACCATGCATTGATGTAATTCTGTGAGAGAATGGATTGACTGGGCCCAGAAAGAGACAGCCTTGTACAGTTCAGTTCTTGGTGCATGGCAGGAGGTAACATTGTCGAGTGGGGGAGAGAACTAGTAGTCAAGAAAACAACATTTTTGCACGATAATGCATTTTGTCGTACTTACAGCAATGGTGACCATGATTGAAAGTTCAACTTCTTACATTTTGGGGTTGCCAACCTAAATAATCATACTGTAATAAAAATAACTATACTGTAATATTACATATTACAAAATGCATGTGGGAAGTAAAGCTACTGCCCTCTATGTTTACTACATACAATGTATATACAAAAAATATCCAAAAGGCAGTGTTAATATACATTATACGAAACAAATCAATGCATTTTAAATGAACAGGACTTTATATTTGAAACAATATAAAACAATAAATAAGTAATTTGCCACCATCTTATCATTAAATGGTCTCATGGCCTCCTGTAGTTTTAACTAATAATCATAGCCTACACTGTTAACATTAGACAGTTGTTTACAAAGAATGCAAATATTTCCAACAAATATGTTATTTTAAATAACTAACTAACTAACTAACTAACTCACTGGCACTATTGAACCCATAGGTTCATGGTTGCATGGACATAAGCTCTCCATACATCCCTATTCTGAACTAATGTTTTCCAATCATTCCCTGTACAATCAACTTCCTTCAAATCATAGTTAATGTTATTCTTCCACCTCATTTTTGGTCTACCAACGGGGCGTTTTCCCTATGGTTTTCCTACAAGAAGCTTCCATGCACGTTCTTTCATTCCCCATTTGTGCCACATGTCCTGCCCATTGCATTCTACGAGACTTAACTGTTCTTATTATATCTTGCTTCCTATAAAGACCATGGCATCTTTGGCATGGGTTCCCTGAAGTAGTTCCCATCCGGAGAACCGAATGGGGACTATTTGACCTCCGGAAAATTTTACCCCAGTGGAACCCATGTCTGCATTTCTTGATGGTTGTATTTTTATGGCGTAAGATCATCACTTTTCCGACCAAGGTACTTTTTTTGTCTGGCTTATCACCTTCGACCAGTCCGGCATGGGTAACCCTATCGGCAGCAATGCTACTGCCGGCATAGCTCTCAGGATCATTTAAGCATGCAAGCCACTCCACCATTACAAGGTAAAGGTATTATGGAGGGGTTATTATTTTACTATTACTTATTATCTTGAAAACACCATCATGCAAAAAATAATATACAATGCACATTTGTGAAGTGTTTTACAGAATCTCGGAAATTAAAAACCTCGCTATCACTCAATTTTTAAACATTTACCTCAATTCTGTAAAAGTCACTTCCCAACCTCACATTGTAATATACTTTTTCTTAATAATAGTATAATAATAATAATAATATAATAATAATAATAATAATAATAATAATAATAATAATAATAATAATAATAATAATAATAATAATAATAATAAAATTGTTATAAAAATGGTGCTATCCAATAATGAATACTCTAAACTTACTAGACAACAAAAATATTCACTAACACAGAACTAATAAATAAGAAAACTCAACTTGTAGTAACTATTATGTTTTCTAAACTGAGGATAGTTGCTGGCAGTACCTGCAATTCGCCCTCCCCTCTTACTGCACCAAGCACCATAGACCTCTCAAAAGCGGCTAAAGAAGCCTGAACTGAACTGTACTTTGTTCATTTTAGCATTAAAGATTTGACCGAAAATTAGCAACTCTTCCCTGTGTCTTCCCCACCACCATAACAGTATTCTTGTGTTGCTTGGATCCAGACCAGTAATGTGAATATGAATTAGCAACTCCATACAAAGGCATTGCTTAGAAATTCCAATATCTGGTACCCTGCACATGAAATACAATGTAAACAAACATGCTATAAATGGCTGTAGTTTATCAGTGGTAAATGTAGCTTATATTCGTCTGCTGAAGATGGAAGCTAGTTTCTGAAAGCTCTACAGTTTAAAAAAAAATAAAAGATTTTAACTTAGTTGAGGGCAGTGGAACTTGACTGGTATTTATTTTAATATTTTATTTGAAACTACACTAGACAATGCAACACAAACCACCAGAGCATGTTACGATCAATCCCTAACAAATTAGGACGAGTTATTGCACTCGCAATATCCATTTGGGAGGTTATATATGAATCAAATTCAACATTTAAGAAGTCTAAATTTTCATAACTTCAATATCATTGATGACCAATAGTTTTTAATATAACTGCTGGTCTATTAATTTCATACAGGGAGAAATTACTTACTAATGCTGTCCTCAAATCAAATTATGTTTAAAGTACATCCCTAATCTTGGGAGTCTTAACTCTGTACTATCACTTCCTACTCGCCAAGGACCTGTAGTGGGACAACTTTACCTTACAGTCCTAATTTTTTATATCTTAGGAACTGTTTTCAAGATGTCTAGAAGTCATGAGTTACTAGGATATGCTGAAATCGGATAATATTTTCTGGAACCAGTGAATAGGTCTGGCATGATTGCATGACAGCTAATGTTTTTGCATAAATGTCAGGCGATCATAAATGAATTTAGCAAATTTTGAGGCCCTGCATCTTTCATCCTGAAACACTTGGAAATATAACATTAAGCGAATGTTAGTTTCAACATACAAAAATACACTGTGAAAATTTAAAGATCCCATTTTTCCAAGGAAGACTGTTTCCTTGTTGGACATCTGCTATTTAATGACTTAACACTACTATACAAAAACAGTAATGATTTTTACCATACAAAAATAACTTGATATATATATATATATATATATATATTAAAAAATACTCATTTTAATATAAAGAATTAGTTATTTTAGTCCCCAACTGTTGAATTCACACAATAGTTTTGTAATTTTAAGCGGAGTAAGCCAAAAAGGACCCAATGATGAAAATGTTGTGTTTTAGAAAAAATTGAGATGTTGTATGAATTAAATATAATACAAGAAAATAAACACATTGATTTGTCAGTTCCGGGGCACGCCGTAGCGTAGTGGTTAAGGCACTGAGCTACAAGCCGGAGGGTCGAGGGTTCAAGTCCCATTGGGGTCAGGATTTTTAAACTGACCCAAACCCTCTGGCGGCACTATGGCCCTGGGGTCGACTCAGCCTCTAACGGAAATGAGTACCAAACGCTTGTTCTGGGGGTAAAGGCGGCCGTCACGCAGGGCTGGCAACCCGGCTGACATAAAGTGCCGATTGTCTAGAAAAAGTGGGAGCCTTAACCTCCTACTACCCCAAGGGCCTCCGGGCCTGTTGTGGGACCACTCTTTTTTTCTATTTGTCAGTTCCTGAGAACTAATGATCACCAGGGTTGCCTCTAATTTATGAAGTTCACGGTTTGAATCTGGTTGGTATTTATGTTTTTATTAAGGTTGTAAAAATCTTCAGTTTGACTATTTTCAAAAGCGAAATAAAGCCTGTGTCCTGTGTAATAGATTTATGGAATTTAAAAGAATCTCAAGTCTGAAATAAGAGGCCTCTAAGCAAAATTTGTCAGCCAATTCACATTCATATTTTATTTGGGTGCTAATGGCCTGAGTTGTTAAAGAGGAGTATTAAACACAAATATGAATAGTACCACCACCACCATCACCACCAACACCGGCACTTCCATTAATACCACTATGTACTACTACCACCACGACCACCACCACCTCATCCTCATCCTCATTCTCCTTTGCTTCTGATGATATTACTACTGTTACTAATATTACTAGTACTAAACTAATTAACTAAACCATGAGTTCAAATATTACTGGGGTTTTTACACTGAAAACTGACATGTGGTTTCAGCTTAAATACAAGATAAAGTTGGTTACATCACATCAATTTGTCATATGATTATATTTTTTATCATTGTAACCATTAAAATAATCCTTATATATTTCTTCCTACCCTCGAAAGTAAATTAAATAGAACATGTGAAATTCAAAAAAGGAAATAAATATATCTATAACACCATTTTCCAATTACTTATGTGATGCAATTGTAGTTCATTATGTTTTTTCTTGTTTGCAGCCCAACAAAAGGTAGCAAGCTAGAAATGCTGTCAAATGTGAAGACCCAAATGACGGGTTGGCTGAGTGGGGTACCCGGCTTGCGTAAAGGTGAGGAACAGGTGCCAGATCCTCCTCAGGACCTTATACAAGCTGCAGAAGGAAAAACTGAAGTTGAGTCACCAGCTTCAGAAAAATCAGTGAAAGGTTCTCCAGTAGAACAACAAAAAGAAGACGATGATTCCAGGTAAATGTATTTTACTTCCCTTTGGGACTGCAGAATGTTGATGAGCTATAGGAAAAGTGGATCTGAAAGTACCTACATCACTAAATTTTTTATTTACTGTGGTTTAATATTGTGTATGATGATGATAAATATTGAGTCATGAAAATCTCTCCTCATAAACTCATAAAAACTTCATAATGTTATTTCCCATAATAAATTTATGTAAGTGTATGATGTATTTAAACAATTTATGATTGCTGTAGGATTATTTGGAAAGACAATAAATCCTCAATGCTAGTAGTAATAATAATAACAATAATAATAATAATAATAATAATAATAATAATAATACAGTAAAACTTGTTTAATCTGGAACCTGAATAATGCAGAAATCTTTCCAATGTGAACAAATTTATTGGTCCCGGCAAAATAATAGTAATTTTACGTGTATTTATTTTGTATAAAACGGAATCTGTCCAACACAGAAACGGAAGGATATTTCTACACAATTCATGAAAAAAAGTTTATAAGGCTTAAAGTTAGAGAGAAATATAAATTAGTTTCCACTTCATTGAATGGGGGCACGCCGTAGCGTAGTGGTTAAGGCACTGAGCTACAAGCCAGAGGGTCGAGGGTTCAAGTCCCGTTGGGGTCAGGATTTTTAAACTGACCCAAACCCTCTGGCGGCACTATGGCCCTGGGGTCGACTCAGCCTCTGGGTAATTGAGTACCAGATGCTTGTTCTGGGGGTAAAGGCGGCCGTCACGCAGGGCTGACATAAAGTGCCGATTGTCTAGAAAAAGTGGGAGCCATAACCTCCTACTACCCCAAGGGCCTCCGGGTCTGTTGTGGGATCACTTTACTTTTACTTTACTTCATTGAATACCCGTTAGGCGAATTAACAATAAGTGATGAGTCCTGCCGCCCAGCCAGGTGAAGTAGAGTTTCTACCTGTATCTGGAATTTTCTTTCGGCCTCACTGCACACCCGTTTTGCAAAATAGAGGTTTGTTTAACAAATATTTGGCATGTGACATGTCTTACAAATTACCAGTGCACTGTAAAATCTTAAATTAGTTTAAGATCTGAGACCGATTGTGTACGTATTTTTAACAGGCAGCATTCTGAATTTACAGATTAAAGATGGGTAAATCATATGTATCATTGGGATTAAACGAAAAAATAAAAGTGATTGAATATAAAGAAAAACTAACTGTCAGCACGCGAAATAATGACTAAATTTAAATGAGGATAAACCCAAGTTTGTGAGATTTTCAAACACAAAGGAAAAATAACAAATGAATGGATGCAAGGAAATGGTCAAATGAAAAGCAAATAAATAAGTAAATAAATAAATATATAGGTAAATAAATAAAATAATGAAGAAATGAACGAGGTATGTTTTACAAGTCCACGATCAAAAATCTCCAAATTTCTGGACCGATGCTCCAAAGTCAAGCTCTACCTGTTGCTATATTCCTAGGGAATAACGATTTCAAGGCATCTTCAGGTTGATTGTGGACAGTTTTAAAAGATGACAAAATATAGTGTGGAATGAAATTTGCAGGGAATCAAGGGCTGTGAATGAAAGTATAGTTAGTGAGTTGAAACTGAAACTGCATACTTTAATTTCAGGATACGCGCCTAAGAAGCATTTTTAACGCTGACGAAACGGGACTGTTTTTTCACGTGTTACCGTTGAATTCGCTCGTACATACTAAGCTTCACCTTCCAACAGCAGCGAAACTACAATTAATCCGAGGAACATAAAAATACATATACGGTGCTCTATAATCTAAGATTGGTTAATATTTTTTGTTTTTTTTATAATGCGGAATGCTGTCTAATGTGGACAAAAATAATTGGTCCCATGCAATTCCGCTTTGAACAAGTTTTACTGTAATAATAATATTAATAGTAATAATAATAATTAATAATACTAATAATAATAATAACAATAACAACTAACTCTTTAGCACTAGTGAATCCAGAGATTCATGGGGGATGAAAGAGGGACATGGAAACTTCTTGTAAGTAAACCAGAGGAAAGAACCCTGTAGGTAGGCCAACAATGAGGTGATGGGAAAATAACATTATCCATGATATGAGGGATGTGAATTATACATGGAATGTTTGGAAAATATTAGCTTAAGATAGGGATGTATTGTTAATATTTTATTTAACAATGCTCTTTGATGGTTAGGGTTATTAGTGTTGCAATTCAAATCTGGTCATGAAATTACTATTTTTTGCCCAGATGTCTCTTTTTTCAAGCTTGCGGTTCTTTTATGTGCTGTAAATCTATGACATGGGACCCATGGCTTTAGCTCTTCTGAAGGAATACAATGCTTAGGATTTTTATATATTGAAAATCCATTGACACCGGCTGAGCTTGAGCCTGCAAACCTCGGAATCAGAGACTAAAATGGTAGCCATTGGACCAATAGAGGTGTACTGAGAGCTTGTGTCCATTCGGCCATGAACCTATGGGTTTGATAATGCTATTGAGTTAGAATTAGTTAGTTCTCATACCCATAAAGCGAGCCACTGCTTCTCTTCCTGAGGTTTGTCTTATATTAGAATATCTTTGTTTTAAATTTAATCATTCAGGATATTCAAATATTCCTTTTTTTATATATTATTTAGTTTTTATTTATTTCAGATCATCCTCTTTTCTTAAGTGAGTTCAATTAGGTGGGGTTTTATTTTAATACTTATCAATATAATAAGAATGTATAAAAAAATCATTCTATTATATTACAGCCAGTGGTGTATGCTGAACCTGGAGTATGGGTGTTCTAGTCATACAATTTTTATAAGTTGAAATATTGGGTCTACACTAACTGCCATTTTTAATACGAGTATATAATTTATAATTGTTTATATTTAACAACACTTCCATGCATTTAGTAATTCAAATTATGTACCACATTCATTTAAACATAGCTGTATTCTTTTTCCTTGCGATGTGAACTTCTCAATTACAGCATTATGAAATGAGTCTTTGCCTTTCATTTTGTGCATAAACTCCTTTTCAATTGATAACAAACTTAAGTTACACAATCTTTCTTGAGTTTGATTACTTCTTAAGTAGGTCTTGATTTGTCTTAATGCAGAAAACTAACATTCTGCAGACTTTGTAGTACAAGGAATGGTCAGTATTAACCTAGCAAGTTTATACACTTCACTAAACACAGAAGAGAGGAAATTTTGACATATAAAATTAACAAGTTTATGAACATCCTTTCCATGAAATTTAGGTGAAGTGTAAGAACACTTAATTCCCCTTCTTTAATCTGATGCAATCAAATACATTTCATACTGAGTGAAAAGTTTCTGTATGAGTGGTTCAGGAAATGTTTTTCTATATTCACAATACTTCTGGTAGTGTAACAAATGAAAATATTCTCTTTTATCAAATTGAGAAAATCTACAATCAGTCTGATGAATTAGGAAATCAATAATTTTCAAACACAACCAGTGATAATTATTTTCTTGTTCTGTTTATTCTGATAGTGCCAGTTTGTTTTCACTGATAGGTTTTGTCCTTATTTGAAATTATATTGTTCAAAAGAATAAGATGAATAAGAATTTCCTTATCACATTAAAGCTTATCTTTAATGTCAATTACTTTTCTGCTACAGTAAAGAACATCAAATGTTTCACTTGTAAAATATTGTATAGGCCCTAATATATCTGTATAAATAAGCAATATTGAAAATACTTCCAATGGAAATATAGTTTCGAACTTTTGAAGGAAAGCTAGGAAACCACGTGATTTTATGACTGTCTCTCTATTCCAGTTACCAGAATGTTTAATAATATTTTCGAAGATCTCACAAAGTTCAGATTTGCATTCTTTTACATTATAGAAAAGTCTTAATGTAAAGTTCAATCTGGTAGGTGCTAAATGGATAATTTATTTTACCCAAATTCATTCAACACATACTATTTTGCATTGCATAAAACAACTTATAAAAAAAATGAGATTACCGAATTTATTGGATGTCCAGCACACACCTTGAACACCTGCAATATATGCCCCTGATTACACTCTAGGATTAAATCTACATGTAGTCAGTTATGAGGATAATTTACAGACATGCTAGTCACAGAACCAAGTACATTAGAGTTGAAATGTCAATAGAAAAATTGAATATGTATAAAGCATCAGGTTCAAATGGGATCCCAGCAGAACTAATAAAATCAGGGGAAGAAAAATTGATTGGCAAGATATGTCAGTTATCATGGCTGCAAACAAATGCTTTTTTGGACTCAGTTTATTATAGAAAGACAAAAATACTCCTGTATAAAGTTCTCCTTAGACCAGTGTTAACATATGCATCAGAAACTTGGACCTTGTTGAAACTGATGAGCAATTATTAGGCATTTTGAAAGGAAGATACTGAGATCCATTTTTGTGCCATGAAAGAAAATAATGTATGGAGAAAGAGATACAATAATGAATTGTATAAACTGTACAATCAGCCAGATATTCTGAATTTTGTTAAAGTTAATAGGCATGGGCTGGACACATTATTCGTATGGACAACAAAAGGATTACAAAACGAATTTACAATGAGCAACCTCTATTGGCCAGAAAACTTGGAAGACCTAAATTAAGAT
This sequence comes from Diploptera punctata, assembly GCA_030220185.1. NCBI lineage: Eukaryota > Metazoa > Arthropoda > Insecta > Blattodea > Blaberidae > Diploptera > Diploptera punctata. The sequence continues at coordinate 1,151,318 of JASPKZ010002692.1, read as the reverse complement.
GGGAGGATAGTACAATTCAAGACATTAAGATTTTAAAAATAAAAAAAACTGGAAGAATGAAGTTCAGAACAGGGAAGTCTGGCATAAGCTTCTGAAGGCAGCCAAGGCCCACATGGGGCTGTCGAGCTAATGATGATGATATGTCAGTTGCATAGTATTATTTGGGAAAAAGAAGCTTTTTCAGATGAATGGAAAGAAGGGAGATAAAACTGATTACAACAACTACAGGGGCATCTCTTCAACTTTGTACAAAATTCTAACAAATATATTAGTAAGGAGACTTACTCCCTATGTTGATGACATTCTAGAAGATCATCAATGTGGATTTAGAAGAAACAGGTCTACATCAGATCAGATTTTTAGCATAAGACAGATTTTAGAAAAGAAATGGGAATATAATGGTACTGTACATCAACTATATGTAGACTTCAAAAAGGCATACAATTCAGTTAAGAAGGAAAAGTTATATAGTATTTTACTGGAGTTCGGAATTCCTAAAAAGTCAGACTTATATGAATGTCTCTAAATGGCACAGAGAATAGGCTGCGTATAGGCAAACAGTTTTTGGATAATTTTGAAATTCACATTGGGTTAAAGCAAGGGGATGGATGCACTATCTCCTCACTATTCAATTTTGTACTAGAGTATGTCATCAAATTTTTAGAGGAAGAAGAAGGCCTACAACAAAGGGTATTAATAAGCTGTTATTTTATGCAGATGATGTAGTACTATTGGGCAACAGCGAGGAGATAATAAGGACCAAGGCGCACACACTATTGAATAACACTAAGTAATTGGGACTGGAAGTAAACATCCATCCATTCCATTCATAGTAATTCTGCCTGAGAGCAGATCTTTCACTGCAATCATAACATTTTCATGATATGCTTTGCAGCTTTACTAGGGAATTATAGGTGTGGTAGCTTCCAGTTGCTTTCCACATCGGTGAAGGATGATGATGATGGCTGGATGATTTTCGGGGACCATTTGCCCTAAGCCTCCTGAAATTTGTCTTACAGATGAGGAAAAACCCCGAAAAAAACCTCACCCAGGAGCCTGTCCCAACCGGGAATCTAACCCGGGCCCGCTGTGTGACAAGGCAGCATACTACTTTGAGACCACAGCGGTGGATAAGTAAACATCAATAAAACTAAATATATGGTCACACACAGAAATACATTATATAATGGAAATGGACAGTTAATGACAAATGAGGGTAATTTTGAGGAAGTGGCTGAATTCAAATACTTAGGAACAATAATCACAAATAGGAATGAGATGCACAAGGAAATTAAACATGGGCACAATTCTGGAAATGCATGCAATTATGCATTACAGGGACTCTTGTCATCTCAACTCCTCTTAAAAAAAAGTTAAACTGATAATACATAAAACTGTTATTCTCTCAGTTATATTATATGATTGCGTAACATGGACTCTTACTTTGAGGGAGGAAAGGAGATTGTGAATATTTGAGAATAAAGGTCTTAGGAAAATTTTTTAACCAAAAAGAGATGAATAGACAGGTGAATGGAGAAGACTACATAACAGTGAGCTACATGGTCTTTATAGGAAGCCAGATATAATAAGAACAGTTAAGTCTCGTAGACTGCGATGTGCAGGACATGTGGCACGAATGGGACAGGACATGTGGTACGAATGGGGTATGAAAGAGCTGCATGGAAGCTTCTTGTAGGAAAATTGGAGGGAAATTGCCCAGTTGGTAGACCAAGAATTAGGTGGAAGGATAACATTAACCATGATTTGAGGCAAATAGATTATACAGGGAATGATTGGAAATCATTAGCTCCAAATAGGGTTGTATGGAGAGCTTATGTCCATGTGGCCATGAACCTATGGGTTAGTTAGTTGTAGTTAGTTATGTCATCCAAGTAGCCTCATTTACTCTGGTGTATTCAAAATAAACTTTTAAAAAAGAACACTAATGTGTGTGAGAAATTCTTCTGAGCTTCTTTTAACTTCTTTAACTTTTTTATTGAATACTACTTAACCCTTCAGAGTGGATGGAGTTAAATGGCCGGCAATACTCTGATGCGGGAGGAAGTTCACTGGTATTTAAACTCAACCGTTCAGTGCCAGTATTCCAATAACACATTTAAATTGATATATCTTGAGTAATTGAAATGTTTTTGCAATTCGTTTATGGTGAAACCTTAATATAATATTTAATTAATTAAATTTGTTACGGTTCTCACGTAAAATCTCTGCATCTTTTGCAGACTTATTTATGGTTTTGTGCCACAGTTGAAATAGGTCCTTTTTGTAAATTTCTCACATAAGTGGCACAGTGAATTGCACTAGGGATTCTTTGAAGAATTCAGAGAACCGGCTTTACCTAACAACACAACGAAATATTTACACAAAGAGAAGGGTCTTAAAAAAAAACTGAATGAACTTCAAAAATTGGTGTGATAAATCTTCAAAGTGTAAACCAGCTGTTTGACACTCGGGCAACAATAAGTGTATTTTTTTCCCTTGTGTTTACTTTGTTCATGTTTATTACAAACACGTTGCTTCTATGCGCTGAACTTCTTTCTTGTAGGGGGGCAGCCTTCTCCAAATGTGTCTTTCTAACACTTCAGAAACATTATTTTAGGTAGTGTGCCTTCAAAAAATTGTCTTTCTACACATGAGACCTGTTGTGCTAAAAGACCTTCATCAACCCTAAATTTCAATGTCTTTCTTCTGGTTTCCAAGCTTAAACCAGTTGATGATATATGACTAATAGCTTCACCGGAGGTGTGGACTTAAAATATCAACATGCTACAAGCAGGAAGATCGAGTCCCGGTGGATCAGGATTTTTAAACTGAACCAAACTTTCAGGCAGCACTGTGACCTCGGGATTGACTCAGACTCTAACTGAAATGAGTACCAGATGCTTGTTATGGGCTGTCAGACAGAGATAAGTACCCGGCTTACATCAAGTACCGATAGTCTAGAAAAAGTGGAAGCCTTAACCGCCTAATATCCCAAGAACCTTCTAAGGTCTGTAGTGGACCGCTTTACCTTTTAGATACTGAGTGATTTGTAGACTAACTACCTTTCCATAATGTAAGGATATCGTCATTTGAAATATATATATATCTGAAATTTACTGTTGTGGTCCTGTACTATAGCGTAAATCGGAAATAACTTTGTTGGGCCTTTATATATAATGAATTTTGCGACATTATTATTAAAAATGAAGAGATTTTAAAATAGATTCAATTTGATAGACAAGATAATATACAAAAAAAAAGGCGAATTTATTTTTCTAAGAAATCCTCTATCAAGTTATAAATTTAAGAAAAATGTCAGAGGCCGCAAGAATAAATGCAAATATAAAATTATTTTAACTTGTTACTGAGGGCCGTCATCAGTTAATAAATGCACTAATATAAACTTTGAAGTCTCTACATAAAATTTGTATAAACGGTAAATAGTTAATGTAAACACAAAGATCATAATTACAGTTTAAAGCAGTGCGTGTAGCTAGCGTACACGTCACGTCGTTCCGCATTTGGTGAAGAATTCAACCTGCATACATGTCACGTCGCTCCATGCTGACGGGTTAAATATGTTCACTAGTGAGAAATAGGATCTGATGGAAATGCTTTATGAATGCCCTTTGCTCATCATAAGGAGGTACAGGAGATTGATTGGTTGATATATATTCACTAAATTAATAAAAATAAAAAAAATCATAAAACCTGTAAGAACAATAAAAAATTACACATAAAGGTAAACAACTTTTTCAATCTAAATTTATCATAACAATAATAATTGAAATTCCATGCACTCACATAAATTTTAAAAAATCTTAATTTTAGATAAAATAATAAAGAATTTACATCAAGCCCCCCCCCCCAAAAAAAAAGAAGTAACAAAAAAAAAACAATTCTGCTTGAAGTTTCCCAACTTTTCAACAGAGAGTATGTCTGGCACTCTCAAGAGTTGGGTTTAGATTGCATCAATTGTCAACTGCTCTTTTCGTTTATATCATTGGCCATGATGAATTTCGAATGCAATCTGCCACAATGCAAATTATTTCTGACTTCTAATTGGTCAGCTGCTGGTCCAAGGGTCATGTTAAGAATAGTTCTGGCTGGTTTGCACCTGGGGTTTTTTAGTGCTGTATCCATGCTGTCTGCTCTTTCTTTGGGTTTTTTTCTTTTCTGTTGAAATTATTGGGATGTTTGAATACTTTGTTGGCTTCTTTGTGTAGTTGAGTATTTGTAATGTGTGGTGTTGGGCTGTAAGTATATATCTTCATATTGTGTGATGTGGTCTATGAGCTTAGAATGTTCAGCGACTATTGAGTTTTCTAATTTGTCTGAGATGGCTCTGTCCTTCAAGCTACTATCAATCTTGTAACAAAGCACCGAGCTATTGACAATTGATCCAATCTGAAGCCAATCCTCGAGAATGCTCTATTGAAATGTCAGAAAATTTCAAGCCTCTTGATCATGATCCAGAAGCCTGGAAGACTTTCTCTTATCATTGTAATCTGACTGTGAAAGCCTAAATAAAACTAAAGGGATTTATATTCATGGAATTATATAAAATTTCAGTGAACAGTGTCTGCTTGTGATAAAAATAATTCTACGACATGTTGGGCTGTAAGTATGTATCTTCATATTGTGTGATGTGGTCCATGAGCTTAGAATGTTCAGCGACTATTGAGTTTTCTAATTTGCCTGAGATGGCTCTGTCCTTCAAGCTACTTTCAATCTTCTAACAAAGCACCGAGCTATTGACAATTGATCCAATCTGAAGCCAATCCTCGAGAATGCTCTATTGAAATATCAGAAAATTTCAAGCCTCTTGATCATGATCCAGAAGCCTGGAAGACTTTCTCTTATCATTGTAATCTGACTGTGAAAGCCTAAATAAAACTAAAGGGATTTATATTCATGGAATTATATAAAATTTCAGTGAACAGTGTCTGCTTGTGATAAAAATAATTCTACGACATGACAGACTTAAAAGGCTCTTAATCTACTAGACAGCTACTGGCCTCATATCCACAAGTGTTATCACACAGGTGGACAGTCATCCTGCCAACATAGGAGTGACACATAGTCAGCATGTTGGATCTACAGACATTATAGTTGGTTTTCTTAAGTTGGAGTTGCTGTTTATGTAGCTACCCAAATTCCTCATAATGCTGTGTATGCACTGGTCCCATAATTGATCCCATAATGGCAAAAATTTCATGAGAAAATTTCTTCTCCCATGCACACTCAATTCAGTGCAATTCCCTTATCTTTGCACCAAGGCATGATACCTTAAACTGCTCGGCTACAATGCAGGACAGTTCATAGAAACTATGTTAAATATGTTCTTAAAATAATGTGGAAAATATATTTCTTAAATTAGTAGACAATTGTGCAATAATTAGAGAAGTAATGGATTAAATTCAATGTTTTAGAGTTATTTGTAAAAACTTTACATGAATTTTAAGATGAGAAGTTCTTTTTTTTTTATCAGTTCTGTATTAATTTTTACTTTTTGCTTGTTTGCCTGTCAGTTTATAGATTCAAAGCTGATATATGAAAGAATTTCCAATTTTTATTGGCAGAAATTACATTTCAAACTCTAGAGTGTTACTACTTTCAGATCTTACCTTCCTACAGCTCTTCATGTGGAAGGGCAGAACATTTTGTATCTGTGTAGAGAATTGGCATTAAAAAGTTCAGAAAATATTAAAATCATATTAATATGTATCATACATAAGCATTCTTTCTACAGAATTTTTGTATTTATTTTTTCATTTATTGAAATTGGAATTGCTTAATTTTCATCAGGAATTTTGGTATTTTATTTCTGAAGGATATTTTTACTATTGTGGTATTATTTGCAAATTCAAAATTACATATGGTTCTTTATACATATTTTCTTGCATAATTTGAACCCCTGAATATTTTGTGCACCCTAATTTTTAAGGAATTATTTTGTACTTATTTTTGCTCCTTGTATTTTGCGCACACATTTTATTTAGGTACCTTTTCTTTTCAGTGTAGTAGGGATTTTCCTTCCCTGAATTTCATTGCCAATTCTTACATTCCATCATAGGTCATTTACCAGCAACTGACCTACCTGTTTCACAAAGAAACCCGAAGTCCCGTTACTTTAACAATGCTTCCCCTTGGTAGAGACAAATTTTAGAAAAGTAAATACCGGTATTTTAGTTGACTTTCAACACTTCTAATGTGCACTTGCATTTATACGGTATTTCAAGATGGGGAAAAAAAAATAATTACGCAGCATCAAATAAATTTTGCGGAACATTTTTGTAATTGTGCAGCAGAAAGAGAATTCGGAGTTCCCGAATCCAACGTGTATTATTGGAGGAAACAAAAAGAAGCTCGAAATAATTATTATGGTATTTGAATTGTTTCATTTGTATAATAATAATATTATAATTGTTAATAGATTTATTATTGCATGATTATTATTTGTATGTTTCAAGATTACCTACAGTGTTATGTTATAAAATTATAAGAGATGACAAAATTACTGTATTCTTAATTACTATACTTACCTATCATAACTGAGGTAACTCAGAACAGGACCTCTAATTTCAAAAATCCACATACTTTATGCTCCCCAATTTTTCAGTGGCCAAAGTAAATTTAAAAAGTGTGCAAAATATGTGAGCAAATATGATATATTGTTTCACCATTGTATGCAATTATAATTTTTTATGGTAAATTATATTTTTATTTATATACTTGTTCTAATATTATAATTCTTTACATGCACAATGTGTTTTACAAGAAGATTGAAATTTCAGAAAAAATGAAATAAAATATCAATTCTGTGAATTATATTAACATAATTATATAATATGTTATATGATACAATTATCTGTGAAAATATTTTTACACTCATAAGTTAACCTGGAACAATATAATTTTTTTTATTCAAAATTGTTTTACTAGTGCTAAAATGTTGTTATTATTTGTTTTGTTAATATGAAATCCTTTCCTTTGGTAGTGGAGTTTAAGATGTATCTTTATTTTTAAGTAGACCGATTTTACTTTAAAAAGGTATTACAAAGTTAAAATATAATTATTTATAAACAAAAGAAGTTTTGTATTATATTGTGCAATACATTTTTCAGTGTATTGAAAGAAAAATGATAATCCATTTTTGTAACAAGCATTTACATTTTCAAAGTGAGCAAATTCTCAACACAGAGAGTATTTGATTGCTTGCACCATTTCTAGCCTGCCCTTTTTACACTGTTTTCTGCAGTTTTCGCATTTTGCTTTGGCTGTTCACATTAGCTTACATTTTCATGGTTCTGAAGCTGCAATTTTTAACTTGAGCAAGTGTAAGTTAAAATATGTGATATATAGTGGAGAAAAACCTGAGATTGTTATTTCATTTATTTATTTTTTGTTTCCAATTTCTTTAATTTTTTACACACACACACATACATGTATACACACACACATACACATGTGTATATATGTTACTGTAAATGTTTGGTGATGATGTTACTGTAAATGTTTGGTGATGGTGAAACTCCATTTGAAAAATTGCTGATGCATCGAACAATTTTGTGATGAATAAAAAATTAAAATAAATGTTTGTATCAGAATTGTTATATACAGATGATTACTTTTAGCAAATCACTGACAAATTTGCAAAGGAATTCAGATACTTCAAATTCAGCATTTTGTAAAAGAAACATAATAATAAATCAAGGTAAAACAAAAACAATGGTGTTACATAAAAATAAAATTGTAAAATAAATCTTATAATTAAAGAATTAGAACAAGTAAAAAATTGAATATTTGGTTTTAAATTTTAATGAAGATGGAAAAATTGCAGTTGAAGTAAATTCCAGATTATTAAGTACAGATAGTCTATATCATGCTGTAAATAGGGGATTCCTAGGAAAAAAGGAAATAAATAAATATAAGATGATAGTTTATAATTCAACTTATATCTCACTCTACTTTATGGAATCCTGGATAAACACCGAACAATTAAACAAAAAAATATGAACAGGAGAAATGAAATACTTATGCAAGGCCATTGTGAAAATAAGAAAGGATAAAGTTAGAATCAAACAGTAAGAACAACATTGAATGTTCAACAAGATAATATGTATCGGTTTCAACTCAGATGCTTTGACTTCATAAGAAGAATGAATCTTAATTAATAGAATAATTAAACAAATATGGGAAGCGTGAATAGGTGAACTAGATAAAAGTAAAAGTAAAGAAAGATCATGTAAAACATGGTATGATAGTATACAGGATCTTCTAAAGGACCAGAGAGTAACATGAGAAAAGGATGAGAAATTACCTTAAATAGAAAGGAATGGATGGCTTTCTGTTAAACCTCAATGTTTATTTTTAATTTTGTTATTGCATATTAATTTTTAAGTTAGGTTTAATATAAGTAGGTATAAGAGGACCAGACTAAATAAGTAAGTAAAAATGAAATAATTAAAGAAATCGTATTTAGGTATATTCACATCACATTTTGTTTAGAACTTTTGTTCTGAACATGTTCTGCTTAGTATGGAACAAATTACTTCAAGTTTTGTACAAATTAATGAGTTCTATACTTGCATAGGATAAAGTTTTGTGTATTGCTATACGAATGAAAAAAAATTCTTATTCATCAACCAGATCATGCACACATAGAATCAATTAACATTTTTTTTTTCAATTACATCACACGTGGAGTAGCCAACCATAAAAAAAAATGTTTAATGAAATAAATGGAAATGAGAAAATAGTGTTGTCATCCTCAAAATAAAATTTCATGATATCGTATACAAATTGTTCAAAAGTAAACACTTTTCATTTGGTAAATACAACTAAAGAAAAAAATCTCTTGTCTATGTATATTAATTTAAATATTACATTCATAAACTGTTAATTTGTTTTGTATGATACAAGAGTCATACAGTTCTGTACAGATTGTTCCCGAAGGGAACAGGTCTATATGCTATTTAGTATCATCCTTTGATGAAAAGCAGGTAATTGAAATGCACATACATCCATTGTGCTATCAGTACTATTTGTCATGCATTACATGTAATAGGCAATACAGGATTATATTTCATCAATTGACACCTTCAAGGACTTCTTGCATCTCTTTATTTAAAAAAAAAGCCATGTAAGGGGATAGTTCATTTCATTTTAAGATTGATGCTAGCAAGTTTTAAATATATTGTTTATTTAAAAATTGAGTAAATATATAAATCCATGGCATGAGAGCTCCAATGGCTGATTGAATTAGTTACTGTCACTGCCTAGCAGATGGCAGTATAGTATGACATATGGTTAGTGTGAGCTTTTTTAAAGGTTTTTGCGACATCACATATCAGGTTGTCCTTAGAAGACTGAGTGGATGCTTTTCTAGATTCTATACAGCTATACATGAAGAAAAATTTCTATGGTATAGCTGGAAATAAAACTTGGATATCTTTGATGCAGTGCTAGCCATTGCATTACATAGTCAATAAAATATCAATATAAATAAATTAATAATGTGTGTATATATATATATATATGTATACGTATATATAGTCCACTGCTGTGGTCTCGAGGTAGCGTGCTGCCTTGTCATGCAGCAGGCCTGGGTTCGATCACCGGTTGGGACAGGCTCATGGATGAGGTTTGTTCGGGGTTTTTCCTCACCTGTAAGACAAATGTCAGGAAGCTTAGGGCCCAACGGTTCCCGAAAATCATCTGGCCATCATCGTCATCCTTATCATTATCATCACCATCCTTCTTCGGTGTGGAAAGCAACGGAAGCTACCACACCTATAATTCCCTAGTAAAGCTGCAAAGCATAGCATCAAAATGCTATGATTGCAGTGAAAGACCTGCCCTCGGGCAGAATTATTATGGATGGATATATATATATATATATATATATATATATATCTCATCAAATGGATGTATGGTTTAGGGAAATTTGGTTGTTCTGAATTCATGCACTATCACAAGTGATCACATCATCTCTTCCTTGGTCTCCAGTCCTTCTTTTTTCCTTGGTGTTTATATTGATGTATTCTCCTCAGTGTATTGTAATGATCCATTCTTAAATTCCTGTCACATGATGCTCTTACCTATATTATGTGACTGAATTCTTATTGTACCCATGCTGTGGTTGGGTGTTAATAATCCCACTGTAGCGCATGTCTTAAAAAGCAACTAAAATGGTTACCCAGGGTATAGCTCGGTCACCTTGCCTCTAGGGTTTGTAAATTTGGAACCTGGTCCTCCAGCTTGGGGGTTGGGCATGTGGCTGACAACCCACCCTGCAAAACAACTCTCATTAGGAACCCTAAAATAAGGGCTCAGAAAGATTTGATTTTATAGAATGGACCACAGCAATTACAAAGGTTAAATGAATTATCAGTAGTGACATGGAATGTTCACACATTATATCCACAAGGAACTAAACCTAGAGGTAGACCTAAAAATAGATGGTGGGATTGTGTACATTAGGATCTGTTGACAGGAAGAATATGGAATATTCTTCAAACGTAATTTAATAGAGACATCTGGAGGATGTACATTGAGGAGGCGAAAGACCCTTTATGGACTGTAGGGCCAAAGAAGTATATTTACTGGTATGGTCAAAATGATTTTAACTGGCAGTAAAACTGTAATGTGGAGGGCAATGGGAAACCATCACATAATAATTATATCCTTATACCTGTCCCGCGCCGTGGCCAAGTGGTTAAGGCAGGAAGCCGTGGCGCAGAGCTACGGGACTTGCACTGGTTCGAGTCTCCATGGGGGAAGAAATTTTCTCATGGTATTTCGGCCAGTATGGGACCGGTGCCCACCCAGCATCGTGATGCATTTGGGTAGCTACAATAAGTAGCGGCTCTAGGTTGAGAAAACCGGCTATAACGGCTGGGGGACTCGACATGCTGACCACATGTCACCCCTACACTGGCTGATTATCATCTACTTGTGTTATTGACACATGTGGATGTGAGGCCAGCAGCCGGCTGGTAGGTTAAGGGCCTTGTAGGCCTGTCGCGCCAGGAGTTGTTGTTGTAGGAAACCATTGATAGTCATTTAAATTATAAGAAGCCAGAATTATCGAGAAATGAAAAGGGTAGCTGAAAGGAGAAGAATGGTTTTACTAACAAGACATTACCCTTTAGAAGATGATGATGTATATGTTCTGAATAAAGCTATATGATCAAAGATGATAATTGCTTCTATGACAAGTGATATCTGGTGAGTTGGTCAAGATTAAACACAAAGGACATGAATTCTACAATTAACTTATTTGAAGCGAGTATTAGGCTGAAGATGACTGAGATGAAGAGACTTTATACGGGATCTGTAATATAATAGCATGATTATTGACTAAATGTCACACTATCATAGTGATACCAGCCAGATATGCAGAGAGGTAGTAACGTTTAATAATACGTAGGCAAAATCTTATTTTTAGGAATTTATTCTATTTTAATGTTCTCAGTTGATTAGATAATTTCTTAATTTTGCAACTTCAGAACCTTGGAATGTGGTGAGCGCTTCCTGATGCTGTTTGCTTCCCATAACTCTTCTAATTAATCATACATTCCTTTGTTTCGCGTCTATTGGTGGGGCAGCGCTACAGGTGGAGCAGACAGTGATATTGCGGCCTCAGAACCTGGTACCCCAGGCGAGGATAAAGAAGGTGGTGCGGCCTTCGGGGGAGGTAAGTTATATTATTAATAATATTGTATTCTGTATGTTATGTGTAATTTATGGCAAATAATGAGAAATAAATATATACGTAATTTCCATATCTACATTTGAAATTGAGAGTCTGAACCTTAGAGTTGACATCAAATGAATTAATCTAATACAAAATAGCATTTATTATTTTCTCCTTGTTTAATACTGAAGTTCTAAAGCTTTTCATCATAGGGGCCGACTTTAGAAAATCTTGAGGCATGTTCAATTTTTAGACTTTTTTTTTAGGTTCAAATAGGATAATTAGCAATTTTTTTTTTTTAAATTGGTAAATGTATTCAAGATATTGCTTAAAATTTCATTCATTATTGTTGCAGGTGTTCATTTTCATGAAATGCATACTATTAAGTATTACAGAGACTTTTGTCATCCTAACTTCTCTAAAAAAATGTTAAACTGAAATTATATAAAGCTGTTATTCTTTCAATTATATTATATGGATGCGAAAGATGTATTCTTACTTTAAGGGAGGAGACAAAATTAAAAGTATTTGAGAATAAAGTTCTTAGGAAAATTTTTGAACCAATGGTGAATGTAGAAGACTACTTGATCTTTATAGAAAACTAGATATTAATAAGAACAGTTAAGTCTCATAGATTGCAGTGGGCAGGACATGTGGCACAAATGGGAAATTAAAGAGGGACATGGAAGCTTCTTGTAGGAAAACCAGAGGGAAAATGTCCAGTTGGTAGGCCAAGAATGAGATGGGAGAATAACATTAACCATGATTTGAGGGAAGTAGATTATACAGGGATGATTGCAAAATATCAGGTCAGGATAGGAATGTGTGGAGAATTTATGTCCACACAGCCATGATCCTACAGGTTCGATAGTGCCAGTGAGTTAGTTCATTTTCATTCAAATTATTGCCAGCCAGAAAAATTACACTGAGCATTGTTGCAGGTTACTTTTTTAGGAATGCACACAATGAGGCTTATTTATTTAGGTAATTTTTTTATCAAAATGAAAAATATGAGATGAGTGATAAAAAAGTACCGGTACCTAAATTGTTGCAGGTATTCATATTTCAATAGTAGAGGCTGTCTCAAAATAAAATATACCATATAAAGAACTATGATAGAAAAATGTTAAAAGTTCTCTTAACGTCTATAGATTCAGAGTTAGGTAATAATAAATGAGCAGGTATGATGAGCAGATATGCCCAAGCGACCTAGCATTCCTATAGTTGGCACTTATGCTTGAAAGGAATTACTAGGTATAAAATATACATGAATGCAACAATAACTATTCCTGCCAGTATAAATCTACATTAATTTAAATCTCATTCTTTGAGAAATAAATAAAAAATCAATACTGATACTAAAATTACATTTATTTAATGCTATGACAAATTTGGTATGTCTATATTATTAAAATGGGTATGGAAAATAACTATAATAGTTCTTAAACCCTTTATCACATACACATTTTGCCAACATAAAAACTAAAATATAGTGTGTGATGAGTCATTTTATAGAAAACATTTTTACGAATATTCTGTAAAATTATTTGCGATCCCAAAGCAGTAATTTCAGATCCGTCACCTTTAAATAAGCATTTTTTTACCCTTAATACAACACATTACTACAAATGGAAACCTTTCAATGTACTGACACAGCTATAAATGCTCACATAAGTCATGTTGCCAACATTGTTTTCTGGAGGAAGAAAATTGAATATCAGGCGCCACTAATAATAAATGTGATGTCATAAGAATTGTTGAAATGTTAGCTAATCTTATCCTTTTCTGACATCAGAAATTTATTTAGAATAATTGGAGAATTTTGAAATCATCATTCAAAGTTATTGATATTGATATGCCATTCTAAATGGCGGCCCTGAGAATCATAATAGAACAACTGATATCTTATATTTGAAGAGAAAAATTATATGCTCATCTTCAGTGAGAAGTATTAAATTAATAATGAAAACATCAAACTGATATCTTATTTACACAATGCAATGAATTTAATTAAAGTTGAGAAATTCAACATAATATGAAATTAAATATAGTACGATACATGAATGGAAGCTTTTAATATTCATTGCAAAATTTAAATTCATACAAAAAGGAATGTCTTCCATTCTTGTATCATAAAATATGTACTATAAATACATAACAAAACAATGAAAACTTTGTCATAATAAAGTAAGCAATAATTTTAGTCTCTGTTGATGATGTGGAAATACAAGAGTTAGATAAATTTTCCAAATCTTCATTAATATAATGTAGGCCCACCATTAGTCTTTGAAACAACTGCATTCTTTTCTTGGAATTAATTCATTCAACTTTTTACTGTATCAAACATGGCCATAATTTTTTTTTTAATTTCCAATTGTGCCAGTCCTAAAAAGTTTCATGTTGGTTAAAGAAACAATGTGTCAAAATTTGATTGCTTTAAAGAAGTGTTTTTCTGAAGAGCGGATACCATAAAGTTTTATTTAATATTTAAAGGAAGTGACATTATGAGATTTATTTTAATTAAAATGAGTCATGAATATTTTAACTCATTTTAATTACCATAAAATTTATTCAATGTTTTTTTTTATGAATAAATAAAGAGCAACTTTTTAGTGGCCTTCATTAGTGGTAGTTCTGTAAATATTGGTTTCTTTCTTAATTAATGTCAGAAATTGTTACTTCTGTATGTCGTCATCATCATCATCATCCTACCAGGTATTAGTCCTAGAAGAACTGTTACAGCCTGAGAAAGCGGTTTTCGTGCCATCTTTTCATAGGTCGACCAAGTGACTGTTTCCCATTTGGACAGTAGTTCATTATTGCCTTGGGGATCCTGGATCTAGCCATTCTTGAGACATGTTCCTTCCAGTTTAGCTGATATCTGGAGATGTAGTCCAGTATTGGATTTCTATGTATGTCGTTGTAGATTCCTTTAATTTCATTTCCTCATTTAACTCCTTCTTTTGAAGGTGCTCTTACATGCCCCATGCCACAACTGTCTTACAGAAACATGACCTGTCAGGAGACGATTGTAAATTCTGGATTACATGTATTATACATACTTTTTTTAGCCTCACAAGGACATGGAAGATCTCCCTGATAAGTGGTCAGTTTAATGTCAAACCCACCTCTGAGACAACTTGAATATTTAAGGGAAGACACACCATTCATTCATACATTCATACTGAACAAGGAGAATATAGTATGGATGACTATGATGGCTGTATAGTGTTCGGAGAGTATTTCAACCTTGTATTTTCCTGACATTGTCTTACAGGCAAGGGAGAAAAAAAAAACTCTACCACAAACTTGTCCTGGCCAAGGATCGAACCACTGCTCACTGTACCTGAGGCAATGATGATATCCCTAGACCAAAGTGGAGAATTGAAGAAGATTTTAACAGGATATATATCTGCATCTAAATATACCTTGGAAACTTTCTTCTGTTCTTAATTATTATCGTATTTTGTCTGTCTACAACTTTACCTCATAGACATTAGCATTCTTTTTGACATTCATTGTAATGATAGGATCTACAGAATATCAGGATATTGTTGCCTATACTATTATTCACCCCCACCATGTTTAACTGTGGGCACTAAATAGTCTAAATTGTAAGCACCTTTTGGTGTTTGCCAAACATATATTCTATTATTAGTAGGGAGAAATGTAAATGTAGACTCATAAGACAATAGCAATTTTTTTTCTAAATATTAGTAGTCCAGAACTTCTGTTCATAACAGGACTGTTTTTTTTATTTAGAACTGTTTTTGCTTGTTTGCATTCTTGTCTGTAATCAATGGTTTATGGATTGCTGCTCTGCCATAAATATCTAATTTTGTACCTCTCTTCTCACTGATCTGATAGTATCTGGTTCCATTAAATGTGTATTTCATTTTGCAATCACTTTATCTATAATAATTTCATGATTTTGTGACACAATCCTCTTCAGAACTCTCCTGTCTCTTTCGTTTAGTTTTTGTTTGCGACATCTGTTTCTTTTTTACTGAAGATGTTTTACTTCAAGATAAGTATGCAGTCGTAACCTCTGAAACATTGCTCCTTCAAATCCCTAACAATTTGCCTCCTTTGAAAGTCATTCAGGTCAGACATAATAAGCCTGGTTCCACAGTTAAAACTACAGAACAAATGCTTGTGCAGTTAAGTACAGTACTAAGTTCAGAGTAAGTATCTGAAACACAGAGTGCATTTCTGACAAGACCTGCAGGTTAACCAAGTTCATGAATGTACACGTCGTATCAGAAAATATTGTGTTTCCATTATTTTGTCTTCCCCTGTATTTAAACAATGAATAGGTCATACAGTTTATATTGAGAATTGAAGAATACAAATAATATGTATCATTTCCTTTTGATATATTGGAAAAACACAATGAACAACATTAATAAACTCCCTCTGCTGCTCTACTTTTGGGTGGAATGTGGTTAAGGGTGGGGTAGAGATGTGGTAATGAATCATAAATTGGAACCGAAGGAATGGGGTAACCAATCATTAATTTGAAGTGTAGGAATGAGGTGACCAGTCATAAATTAGTTGTCCTACAAATGCAAATTCAGATTCCTGTGTAGTTTCTTCTCTCTTTCAGGCTTGGTAGAGTTATAAGATAAATTCTGATTCTTCAAAACTGCCTAGATACTTCTTTCCTCCCATCTTGGTTTATTAAAAGAATCTGCTCACTTGTAGATTGAATCTAAATACAGGCTAAGTGCTTCTTTCCTTCCATCCTGGTTTATTAAAAGAATCTGCCCACTTGTAGATTGAATCTAAATATAGGCTTAATCTGTAGACAACTTGAATAATGGACAAATTAAGTAAGCTAATATGTCCGAAAATATGAGAGAAGAAAAATTATTTTATTTTCCTTTATAATATTTAAAATGATAAAATAAAACCAAATTAATTAAAATAATAAATCTACCTGAAATTTTATGTTATGTTGTTTAATGAAAAATGTATGTACCATGTAAACAATTATGGAAAGTGACACTATTAGGCAAGCATCAATAAATTCAAAATATGAATTGGAAACTAGGAAATTTATTTATTAATTTTTTCTTTTTTTATTTCAAATTTCTCACTATTTTATTTACATGTATTATATTTAACTCTTCTAACTGCAGGAACTGATTGCAAATGAATAAAACAAAATTGGAAAATTTAGAAATCCCATTGGGCATTAGCACCAACCACCTACTTCATCACTAGATGACCATTACCAGTGTATGTGTTAATTGTAAGTTGTAAGGGGGGGGGGACTTATATGAGTGCTAAACTGGTACATTCAAAATGTAACGATCAGTGTTTAAATTATCCTTTAATTTAGTTTTAAATATCCAATTATTAAAATTTTATGTTGTAAGATTTTTTCACTGTTATATCTTTCTTTACAGCTGTGTCTACAAAAGCCTTGCAGGGGGCAAAGTCCATAGGAAGTTTCCTGTTTTCTGCTGTGAATAAAGCTGGAAAAACTGTCAGTGAAGCAAGTGCCAAAATCAAAAAAACCGTGGAGGAAAATGTAAGTAGAAACATCATATATTTATTCATATATTTTGTGGCTTGTTCAAAACTTCACTTTCATGGTGAACCCATTCCATGGGTCAAAATTGAAGACATTTAAAAATGCAATGGTTCATATTTGTATTTTCATGACCATCTACTTAAAATTCTTGGGTGGTTTTTTTAAATTTTGTTCTTTATTTTGTGTAATTATAATAGTAATCTTTTAATTTACATAAATTTTGAATTAGTGTGAAAGTTGTATGAAAACTATGTTCCTTGATAAGAAATCTTGGACATATAATGCACTTGCAAGAATAGTGACACATCTGAAAAATACTACAATTCAATCTTTTCTGCCCCTTCTACATCTTGATTCTTGAGGATTTTACCCTTTTACAGTTGCATTTAGAGCTGAGTGCTATATAATGTACATAAAAGCACAAAACCCTTAAATAAAGACAGAAAGAGTTGTATTGTAAAAATTTAACATTTTTGAAATGTCTCTTTTGTTATGGGTAAACAGTATGCTGACTTAAGATTTAAATTAAACCTCATAGTGATTTTTCCTATAAAAGTTCAATATGCTGACTATTTATTCATTAACTCTATTAGAGTATTTTGAATTATCTAAGTATCTTCACATCATATATTTTCTGCCAGCTTGTTGTGACCTTCATCAGAGTTGATATTAAAATATGTCATCCCTCTTTAAATTTAGGAATTCCTACAGTTGGATTTTTTAAAACCTGCTGTATACTTTAAAAATACATATTTAAATTTTTGTAACATTTAAAGGGCCTAAACATAAATCAGATCTTGTGTCTCACATCAATCTGTATTTTAGTATATTGATAATTCTACTGTATTTACTCTTATATACTATACTTTTATTCCTCGATTGGCTTTTTACCTTTATCTTTACATTATTTATTATATTTCTGTTTTATAGTATATTGTGATATGAGTGTAGCAAGTGAGTTTTATGGAAATAAGTAAGAGTTTGAAAAGACGAGACAGTAGAGTCTTTTCAATTTGTGATTTTTTGTAAAACACTTAATACAATATATTGCATACTATTTTTTTTACACAACAAATATTGGTTTAAATTTGATTATATTAGGATAATCTATATTTTAACTGAAATCCATGTTTTTTATCTTTAATGTTAGAGATTGAAAGTTGAGTCTAAGCAAGAAGTGACATTAAAAAAAAAACCGACATCATTTCTTAATTCAGAACATTAATCTTTATCAAAATGGCCCATTTTATAATTTACCACAAAATCATACAGGCTTGTATAATTCATTGCAATTACAGGAAAAGAAATAAGTTTCCTTTGGATTTTGGCACTTACTCCTTTTCTTAATGTTTATATTAATGAGTTATAACTAAGTGTGTAATACATATATTTGAAGAAACATTTTTTTGCCTAGACCGAGACTCGAACCCGGGACCTTTGGCTTTCCAGGCCAAATGCTCTACCAACTGGGCTCCGAGGCGAGTTTTATTCATAGAATACATGCCACTGGAAATTATTCAAATTAAGTGTACAGTATATTGGCTTGTTCTACAAAACTTTGAAAATCCCACCAACTACAATCAAATTTGTAGCTCTTGAAGTATTAAGAAGGTTGATAAAAATATTGCAACATCTTTATTCCAATTTTTTATTAGAACACCAGGAATATCTGAGAGTAGTGACCACCTCTTCATATGCAGGAAGCAAGCTAGGTGAATTACTAAATTGTACTGGGATACAATATTTTTATTGAGCTAGAAGAACTAAAAAAAATCTTGGTCCTTACTGTTCTTGATTTGGTTATTTAATTAGTAAGCAACTAAGTTTTCTTATTCTTTAAACATATGTTTATATTAACTTATTTCTCCAAATATTTCTATCTTGTGTATCTTCTTCTGATAGACCAAAATGTTTTCATAGAACTTTCAGTACTGTTCTGCCAAGTATTCTTTGGTATACCATGTTGCCTTCTTCCATTTATTTCTCTAAACTGTGTTCCACAATTAGTGAATAGAGTAATGCCCTTAATTTAAGAGAAGTATGAAGATATCAAATACCTGCCATTGACCAAACAGTCCAGGCCTGACAAAACAAAATTATTAGCTATAGTGAAATAAATTATTCTAGGGGAAGGTAATCCCTAATTCATATATCTGGTCTTCCAAGTTGGGGAATAATGCGCTATATCAGCTTCTTATTCATCATTAAAAAATAAAATTCTAAAAGAAAATTTTTAAATTAATTGTATTCATTTATGTATTTTCTGCACTTAACAGAAAACTCCATATTTGGAGTCATGCAAAATTGTAATCATAATTCGCTCATTTGCTGCAACAACGTCATAACTCGAAAATCACAATTTTTCAGGAGAAGCATTTGAAGTTTTAAATACTGTCATTCCAAGCCTCCCTGTGATATTAACTAAAATATTGTGATTTTTTTTATTTATGACATTGTTACAGTAAATGAGCGATATTAAACATTAAACAAGTATTACTTCCTCTTTATCAGATGTTCATCTACACTTTTTTTTGTGAAGAAGTACTGTAACAGTTTTAGTCTTACATGAGTTATCTCTCTGAAATTTCTTAGATTGTTTCATTTACTATGACTGTTGACAGTGGTGGCTCGTGAGTTCAGACTGGGTAGTGCTAGATTAAAAATAAACTTTGTATTGTACCGTATGTCACTGTAGGTGCCTTTTGATAAGCCATTAATTGATCTGAAATTAAGTCATCTTCCCTGATTATTACCTGTATCCATCAAATATAAGGTTAAAAAAAGTTTGGCACAAAAATAAGCCAAATCTTGACGGAGGGAAATAGAATTTCACTTTGGAATTTTCAAGGTTTGGTACTATATAGTTATCACTGCTGGACCAGTCTCAAGCAACACAGGAAAACTGTAATGATGGGGGAAGGTAAGGGGAGGAGTTGTTAGTTTTCAGTCCGATCTTTAGTGCTAAAATGAACAATATATTATAGGCCTCTCTCTTTCTAGGACCAGTTAGTTCATTCTCTTGAAGAATTGAGCCAATGCATAATGTTTTTTTATTCAAAGTGTATGAAGAAATATGTTGTTCGTATGAATTCTGAATTGTATTGTAATTTAGTTCTTAAAAAATGGGGACCAGGGCTAGTCTCGAATGACCCTTAATGTTAATATAAGCCTCTGCACAGTTTTGGTCCCAGAAATATTTTACTCCCATCTACATTGTTTTAATATTGTTACTTCTCATAATCACAATTGTAATTTAAGTTTAAAAAATAAACACTAAGCACATTACATACTTCAATAACATAAATTATTATTTGTATAAAATGCTAACAAATTAATGAAATATTGTGTATAATTCAGTAAATTCTATTTATTTTAGGATATAATGATAATTTGTGAAATGCTAGTCTATATTGGTAACTCTGAAAGACAGATGATTACTAGTGTTACCAACATAGTGGTCGATCCTGGTGGACTAGTGGTTATTAACCTCATATCTGATTCCTAGGTTTGCAGATACATACCTGATTGGGGTCAATTAATTTTTCAGGACATAAAGTTATTGAATATGGGTTCCTTCAGAAGGGAACTAAATTTATGGGTCCTGTGTTGTAGATTTATGGCATTAAAAAAATTCAATCCCAATGGAAGTGGTCTCTGATAAAAATTGTTTGCTCTTTCACACTCATCTTTGAATTTTGATGATAATAATTTGAGGTTTTAAAGAGCATCATTAAATAAAATACTAACTAGCCAACCTTCACAGTGCCTTTAAAAATAGCTGCAGTTGCCATATTTAATACTACTTGTGTTTATATATTTATTGTGAGAAAAATTTGTTCTAACAGATAGAATATTATTACTATACTTATAAAGTGATATAGGCCCTAAAAGTGAGAAAATTGTTAATGTTGGTCTTTAGATAGCAAAGTTGCATTTAGACACTATATATGCTGACAGACAAGTAACTTGGGGGAAACATATGCAAAAAAAAAACAGGGGTAATAGGATTTAGATGGTATCACCTGAATGATCACATGCCTAAATAAGTGTCAAGGGCACAGTTATCACATTATGTAGTCTCCTTGTAACAGCTGTTATTGATCCATCCAGCTGCACATGTCTCTACCTTGTCAGTCTTCCAAATCATTATCTACTGCTCAAACAATTATACATGCATTCCATCGTAACAAATATAAAATTTTATCTATATTTTTTTAGCTTATAAATTTTTGGAAAATGATATCACTAGGCCTCAACCAAAAATATATAAAGTTTTAAAAAAATTAAATAATGATTCAAGAGAAAATGCACATTTAAATTGTATATCTAAAGAATCTTGGCTTACCTACTTTCATCATTTATGGACACAAAAGGATGATTTATTACAAATACCAATCTCTAATAACACTGCTTTGGAACAAATTTCTATAGATGAATTCACTGATGTTGTTAAATCATTAAAAAGTAACAAAGCTCCCGGAGAAGACCACATTAATCAAGAATTATTTAAATTTTCAACTAAAAATTTTTTAGACAGATTTCTTATTCTCCTTAATATGATATGGGAAGGACAAGAACCACCACAAAGCTGGAACAAATCCATTGTAATACCAATCTTCAAAAAAGGAAGTCACCAAATCAAAGATAACTATCGTGGAATTAGCTTGTTGAACTCTGGATATAAAATTTATGCTAATATAGTTAAGAATAAATTGAGAAAAATTTATGAAAATATAATTGGAGAAGAGCAGAATGGATTCAGAAAGGGTAGATCTTGTACAGATGGATTCTTTACTCTAAAACTACTATTAGAAAAGCACAAGGAATTCAATATAGAAACTCATATCGCCTTCGTTGACTTCATAAAGGCTTTTGACAAAGTAGACAGAAATATATTACTACAAATTTTAGCTGATGATAACGTTCCACAACAATATATTACTAATATCTTCAACATCTATAAAGATAATGAAATCTCTGTTAAACAAGATGGCAAATTATCTTCTTGGGAAAAGATCAACACTGGAGTAAGACAGGGATGTGGACTTTCACCGGTGCTTTTCATTATATACATGAATAAATTAATAAATGAATGGAGGAAAACACAACGAGGATATATACCCATCAATAGGAACCTCAAACTCGATGCTATTCTTTTTGCAGACGATTTAGCTCTTCTGGCACTTTCCGAAAATGATTTGCAACGATCAATTTATAATTTACAAAAAATAGGGCCAAATTTAATATGGAAATATCAATTAACAAAACTAAAATTATGGCATTTCATGGGAAGGACCCCATACAAAGTAAAATCTGTCTCCAGAATAAAATTTTAGAGAGATCTAATCAATTTAATATCTTGGATATTATCTCTCTATCTGGGATGAAAGGATATCCCTGGAAAAGTTACTAGTTATAATAAAAGTTTAGGAATTATTAATCAAGTTATGAAACCATCCCTTGTACAAAAAAACACCAGATTACGTTTATATAACACTTTGGCTAGACCAGTGTTGACCTATGGTAGTGAAGCATGGACACTAAGAAAAACAACATGAAAGCAGAATAACGGCTTGTGAAATGAGATTCATGCGCAGAACAGCGGGTTTACACCAGATGGGATCGGAAAAGGAACACCGATATCTTAAAAGAATTGAAGACTACGCCAATTTTGGAATATATTAAACAGTACCAACTGAATTGGAAACACCATCTTGAAAGAATGAGTTCAAATCGGATCCCCAAAGCTGTTTATAATTATATACCAAGAGGACGAAGATCACTGGGCCGTCCTATGAAACGCTGGAGGGAAAATTTTCTATAGGATCGTAACAGGCCTTGGCCTAATACTTGGAAGGAAGAAGAAGAAGATAAATGTAATTACAATTCATTTTGAAATTATAAAAAAATCACCTATTTTTCTCAGGTAAATGGGCATATATGCCTAAAATATGACATTTATCAACTTCTTTGCTGGTATAATTAAAAAAAATACAACAGAGGGGTTAAAAACAATGGTAATGTACAAGAATTAGATTATGCTCATAGCAATTAAACTTAGAAAGCTAACAAAATTTACTCACCTAATCTTGAAATGTTCTCAGTGACTTCTTGGTAAGTGAATAATTTCTCAAGTGAAATATTTGAACGTTAGAGTGACTTATTTATGTTAGATTTTTAAATTTAATTGCTACTAGCAGAATCAGAATCTAGTAAATTATGTGAAAGACGTGCAGAGTCAGAGATCTGGGGTTCAAATCCCGATTAAAGCATTAATTTTTCTTTCTAAAAATAATACCTCAAAGAACTTTAGATTTAAGGATATGGATACTCATTTATGAGATAAACAAGTTTCTTCTTCTTTTTTTCCTCCATCATAGACATATTGCCAGTGCATCTTGAAATATCTTCTCCAAGCCTCTTTCCATCTACTTTTTGGCTATCATATTATCTCTCACTTGGTGCTTCATCTGTTACTGTCTTTACCAGCCTACTATTGTCCATGTGGTCTATATACTTATTCCATTCAAATTTTCTATTCTTTATACCTCCTGTTATATGATCTATCTAGATTTGCTTGCAAAACTTGTATTTCAATAATTTACAAAATTTGTTGTGTTATTGATGTCTCTGATCTTGTCTCTGCTGTTTATCTGTAAATACCAGAATTATTCTGATGGTGGATCTATGTTTACATACCTTCATATTTTTACTTAAATACATGATTATTTAAACTAACTCACTGGCACTATTGAATCCAGAAGTTTATGACCACACGGACATAAGCTCTCCATACATTCCTATCCTGAGCTAATGTTTTCCAATCAACCCCTGTATAATTTATCTCCCTTAAATCGAGGTTAATGTTATTTTCCCTCATTCTTTGCCTACCTACTTGATGCTTTCCCTATAGTTTTCTTAAAAGTCCCCATTCATGCTACATCCTGCCTATTGCAGTCTAAGAGACCTAATTCTTCTTATTACATCTGGTTTCTTGTAAAGATCATGTAACTCACTATTATATTGTATTCTCCGTTTACATTTGTTTTCTTTGGTCCAAAAATTTTCCTGAGTACTTTATTCTTAAATACTTGTAATCCATTCTTTTTCCCTTGAAATAAGAGCCTATATTTCACATCCATATGACGGAAAGAATAACCATTTTATATATTTTCACTTTAATTTTTTTTAAAGAGTTGAGATGACAAATGTTTGTGTAATGCATAATAGCATGTGTTTCCAGATTTGAGTCTATGTTTAATTTCTTTCTTGACCTCATTCCTATTTGTAATCATTATTCCTAGATACTTAAATTCAGCCACATCTTTCAAATTTTCCTCATTTGTTATTAAATGTCCATTTTCATTATATAGTATAATTTTGCGTGTTACTATATAATTCATTTTTTTAATATTTGAATATACTATTATGATTAATTATTTAAATTTAAAAAATGCTTCAAATCCCATAGCTACAAAGTATAAAAGATGAAAAAGAATGAACCATATATTATAAATGCATATGCTGCTTTTTTAAAATATATGCCTCTGTGTCATCCACATCTGGGGCGTTGGCCATAATGTCATTAGTGTATACAAACAACAAAGCAGGCTATCCAAATATTGATAGCTTCCATTAGGTTGTCCATTGTAAACTGTTGTTTCTACAGAGACAATTTTGACTATAATTATGTAATTGGTAATTTGTCATTGTCTATAAAATCAGTATATCAGCATACCCCATATGTCCTGCATGGTTCACAGGTGCTCCCTAGTGGGAGTTTCTTAACCAAGCCAATTTAGTTATGCTAATTTCCCAACAGATGTCAAAGAGTGAAATGTGGTTAGTACATCACCTTAATGAGACATCTAGTAGGTAACTAAGGTATTACTCGGATGGATGAAGGTTGGTTAAAGTTTGAATAGAGGTCTTTTTATTCATGCTTCTTGTTCTTTTACAAGACTGAAAATCTTCAGACTCGGTTCCCATGGCTTAAAGTCCTTCCCAGAGGACTTGTCTCTTAGATTTTCCACCCTAAGAATCCATTGACCCTGGCTGGGTTTGAACCTGCAACCCTCGAGACTAGAAGCAAAGAACATAACCACTAGACCATTGCGGCGGACTCTCAACTATTAAATAGAGAAAAACTAAACATAGCTTTGTCATTGTCATTTGACAAGTTGCCTCACGAGTCTTTTAGTGTAAATAAAAGCATAAAAAAAATATATATTATTTATTAATGAAGGCATGGTCAGCCGGTATTCTTGTCATTCATAGTCCTCTATAAATATAGGGGCTTCATCTCATCCCTTGACCCAACCGAATTGGATGTGAGTCCAAAAGTATCAGAATTTGTTAAATATATATTTAAAGAATAGAAAGATGATATAGGCCTTCTTCCTCAACAAGTCTTGAATCTGATGTTTTGGGGGTTGAGTTTTGGACAGAAACCTCCACCTATATCGGTCATTATACGTTTCCTCTTCCATCATTTTCATCCATTCACTTTCCCTTTTCTTGACATTCTTCTTAACTTGCTCTTCCCAACTATAAAAATTTGTTTATATGACATAACATTTGTTCCTATTTTTACAGTATTTTCATATTTATTGATCAAATTCCCTTAAACAGTTTTTTTATAAGTTTCTTCCATTTTTTTGATTATCTAATTTTTTATGATTTAGTTTAGGTTACATAACTTGGTATTTAAAGTTACTTTCAAATGCTATTTTCTGATCTGTTTTTCGTCCTATAGGTAAATTTTTAGTTTTCAGTCACATCTCATAAATAGAACAATCTTTCTTTCTTCTTTGTTTCTTTATTCAATAAAATAATCAAAAGATAAAATATATGGTCTATTGTGATAATTAATGTAGCTTGAATAATCTGTAATTAATCATAAAACAGGTGACATAAACTGTCAAGGCCTTGTTGGCCAAGCACAATACTTGACTTTTAGATATTCAATTTTAACAAGAAAAATACAATGTAGGTGAATGTAGACACATATGAAAATTTGTTTGCAACATTTATTTTAAAATATGTATCCTTCACTGGCAGAATGAAAAAGAAAATGGAGACTCTGGTACCAACTACCTCTTTATTGGTCTCATTCATTTTCTTTAGTGTCAGCTTAGCTTTATAAAAGTTTTCTTATGTTCTCAACTTTAAAACACTTTTTCTAAGAAAATGGATACTATACAAATTTTTTTCATTATAAGCCATTCTTTAATGTTTGACCTAGTAATGTTCTTATATTGTTTATATTACAAAGTTAAATATTACTTTATTCTTAATACTTAAATTGAGTCTTAACATCTTACCTCATAAATTGCTGTGTTCTTGAGAACATGTTTCAATGTGTCTGCACGTTATTGTTACTTCCTATTGTAATTTATTAATATTACTTTAATCTTTTATAAAACATGTAATTGATTTAGCCAAGTATTACAAATGTTACAATGTTTCATCACAGAAAACTAATGTAAAGTAAAAGTGATCCCACTACAGGCCTTAGGAGGCCCTTGGGGTACTAGGAGGTTTAGTCTCCCACTTTTTTTAGACAATCAACAATTTATGTCAGCCGGGTTATCAGCCCTGCATGACGGCCGCCTTTGCCCTCAGAATAAACTTCTGGCACTCATTTCCATTAGAGGCTGAGTCAACCCCAGGACTATAGTGCCACAAGAATGTGTGGGTCAGTTTAAAATTCCTGACCCCACCGGGACTTGAACCCTCTACTTTCCAGCTTGTAACCTAGTTCCTTAACTGCTACGCTATGGCATGCCCCCACAGAAAACTAATATATACAGTTTTTATTTGTTATAGATAGTTGCTTTACCTACCACAATAATTTTACAACTTTTCTATAGGTTATGTTTATTGCTTTTTTTAAGTTTGGCATTCTTGCTTGCTGTAGGCATACCTGGTATTCCATTGATTGGACACTAACTCTCTTTCATACTCTGCTGAATATCACAGAACTTGAACTCTTAAACCCAATCAAAATCACTGTTTTATCTCTGGATAAGACATTTAAACACTCGCTTCATGGATGCTAATTTGCAATTTTTAACAGAACTGATGATGATCTGTTTAAATTATTGTCAACTTGATGACATTGCAAGTCTTCACTTAATTTCATATACAAATTATTGGTCATGCATATGAGATGTTATTTTTCAGGGACATTGTTTCCTAATTTTTTTGGCATTTTGTTAGAGTTGGAAGAAAAGAGTGCAATGGAACCAAGAATAAATTAGGTATCTATAATAATTAGTGGCTCCAGGTAGAGAAAACAGCTATGACATGCTGACTGTATGTCACCTCTTATACTTGTTGGATGATCTGTAAATGGCACATGTAGTTGTGAGGCTAGCAGCTGAGCACCTTTTAGGCCTGTCATACCAAGGAATTTAGTTCAGAACCAGAAATGAAATTTAAACCCATTGTGCAAAAGACCCCTAGATCGCAGCAGTGGTCATTTACAGTTGTGTTGATAATATTGGATCTGGAAAAAGTGGTAAACAAAGAAATAACAAGTGAATACTCACATAGGTTTTTTTTTTCTTGTCACATGCTTATCATTATCAGTCATTCCCAGTGCTTTTGACCTTCACAAAAACAAGCTTGTTGTCATAAGGATAGTGCACTGACCAGAATTATTTCCTGTGTATAATTTAGTTGAATGTCCAGTTAATGTTCATAAAATAAATATTTTTAGTTCAATATTATTTCGAGATGCTTCATATTTTGAGTCATATCGTATATAGGATTTTTATCCAAGTATATTTTATATGCTATTTATATTATTGTGAGTATTCCTGTGTCTTTTGTAATTTAACTCAATATTATTTTTTAATGATTTATTAACTGGCAATTAATGATTGTAGTAATGAAATTTCTACCCACCATATGTTTCGATTATAGAGGAAATTTGAACTCGTTAACACCTGATAGGTCTCAAATGTTACCATCTGAGCTATCTTGTTTATAAAATAAATATTGCAAATATTATTTTAAAGAGATTCTTATGACAATTTTTGGACCAAAGAAAGACTAGCAGACAGGTGAATGGAGAAGACTACATAACAGTGAACTACATGGTCTTTATAGGAATCCAGATATAATAAGAACAGTTAAGTCTCGCAGACTGCGATGGGCAGGACATGTTGCATGAATGGGAAATGAAAGACATGCATGTAAGCTTCTTGTAGGAAAACCAGAAGGAAAACGCCCAATTGGTAGACCAAGAATGAGGTGGGAGAATAACATTAACAATGATTTGAGGGAAGTAGATTATACAAGGGATGATTGGAAAACATTAGCTCAGGATAGGGATGTATGGAGAGCTTATGTCTGTGCGGCCATGGACCTACAAGTTCGATAGTGCCAGTGAATTAGTTAGTTTTAATTTTGAAGAGAATAGTATTTAAAACTTTCTTAAATTGTAATTAT
Source organism: Diploptera punctata (assembly GCA_030220185.1). Classification (NCBI taxonomy): domain Eukaryota; kingdom Metazoa; phylum Arthropoda; class Insecta; order Blattodea; family Blaberidae; genus Diploptera; species Diploptera punctata. The sequence continues at coordinate 1,122,621 of JASPKZ010002692.1, read as the reverse complement.
TTAAGTATTAGATTAATAATAACTTTTCTTAACCTATAAAGGGTTCCAGATATATTTTAAACACATTTTATATGCTTCCCACTAACTAACTAAATAACTAACTCACATGCACTATCAATCCTCGAGATTAATATCTGCATTCCTATATTGAGGTAATATTTTCCAAAAAATCTCTGTATAATGTATCTCCTTCAAATCATTGTTAATATTATTCTCCCATTTCATTCTTAATCTACTTACTGGGTACTTTCTCTTAGGTTTTCTTACAATAAGTTTCCATGTCCATATTTCATGCCCCATTTGTGCTTCATATTGTACCCTCTTTCTTTCCCTATTCGTGCCATATTTCCAGACCATTACAGTCTACGAGACTTGACTGTTCTTATTGCATTTGATTTCCTTTAAAGATCATTGTTATATAGTTTCTTCCATTCAATTTTTTCTCCTAATTTATTTATGGCCCAAATATTTTTGTAAGAACTTTATTCTCATATACTCTAAACATTTGTCTTTTTTTAAATTAAGAGGCCATTTTGCATCCATGTAATAATGACTAAGAATCACAGCTTATATATTTTTAGTTCAGATGATTTATTAAAAATACTGGAGCGCCATTTGGGAAACATAAAAGACAATGTGTATGAATTTGTTCCCTTTGTGCATTTTCAGTACAATTATTTTTAAAGAATTATGAAATGATGATTAATGGTAAAATGGATTTTTATAGTGAAATTTTAAGACAACATTTGTTTGATGCCTGCAAAAAAGAACTATTAAAGAATCCTAGTCACTTGATCTTTAATCCCAAAATGAAAATGAGATTGAATTATGCGGAAATGTTACACACAAATAAATAGATAACATTCAGATATAATGAAGAAATACAATTTGGGATTTAACTTTAGGTTCTTCTCAAGTATGATTCATCTCATTTAGTTCTGCCATAAAATAACGGATATTGAAATTAAATATTTTTAATATTTAATTATTAATTCCTCAGTATTACTTCCTATTAAGTTTAAAGGATATCAAAATGTTAAACTTTCATATGATTGTAAAATGCCTGTGGATTGTCTAGTGGGTAGTGTAAATTTCAACAAGTTGAGAAAGGGGAAAAGAGGAGAAGTGATGTCTTATTGATCCAGCAGTATCATGGGTTTGTCTCTTCTTTTCACACAAAGGGGATTTTCTTTTTGCTCTGGCATACTTTCTTTTAATGAATAGATTAGCATATCTCATCTACATAATAAAGTGAATGTTTCTCTATGGAATAGTGAAAATGTTAACATACAAGATATGCATTAACCATTGTGCTCACAAATCATCATTGCTAATAATGTATCATACTACTTAAACATATTTACTTATAGTTAATAGTTATAATATACAAACCTTTAATTACACATGTGTGATTTTAATTATTTGCAAAATTATACTTGAATCTAATTTTGTATTTCATTTTCTAGAAATTAATTTTTTTTTTCTCTCCTGGTGCTTTGTTATCATTTATAACCCATCATATCATCTGATGAGTAACAACTACACCTTGGTGACTAGAGATTAAGATAATTGATTTAATTTCAAGGAATAGTTTATATAAAATATGAGTTTTGGAGACTAGAAGGAAAAAAGGATTACCTCTTTGTGAAGTTCTAAAAGGAATTCCTAATTTTTGGTTACAAATTTTTGTTTTAAAAAAAAAAGTCATTTTTATCTTCCCATTACCCCAACAAAAAAAATTTCATCATCATCATGGTCATCCATGCAAGTATTAGGCCATGTGGCTATTAATTTTCCATCCAGAGCTTTTGGACATCCCAGCGATCTTTTGCTTTGGGGGCAGCATGGCTTTTGGAATTCTATGAGATGGAATTCGTTGAAGATGTGCTTTCCAGTTGTTTTGGTTGTTTTGTATATGGTGGAGAATGGGTTTTACACCCAACTCTTCCATAATTTTCTCATTTCTTTTATGGTACCACTTTGTATAGCCTGCTGTACGGCGCATAAATCACATCTCATTTGCTGTTATTTGGCTCTTCTTCGTATTGTCCATGCTTCACTACCATATCTTAATCTTGCAAGAACCTTATAAAGCCATAATCTTGTGTTCTTTTTTACTAAAGATGGTTTCATTATACTTTTAATTATCATCATTGTTTTTGTGAAATTTGTGATTTTCTTTAATATATCAGCTTCACCTTGAAATGTTAAAGATGTAGCTGATATATATATATATATATATATAATAATAATTTTAAAAATTAATAATTAAAAAATCAAATATTAAAAACATTAAAAATTGAAATGAATAACTTAAATAAAATGAATAACTTAACTTATGGCCCAACCTCAGAAGTGGGTTACAATATTCTGTCTATATTAGAAATATCATAAGACAGCCTGATGACATTGGACAAAAATTATTTTCTTCATTACATCATTCTCTCATTTCATTTCTTTACATTTGTATATGATCAAATACATTTCTAGTATAGATGGAATATTGTAACCCACTTCTGAGGTTGGGCCATATACCTTATTAAGTTATTGATTCTAATTTTTAAAATTATTTTGTTGGGGTAATGGGAAGATAAAAGTAACTTTTTTTTAAACAAATTTGTAAACCAAAAATAAGGGATTCCTTTTATAACTTCAAAGAGGAAATCCTTTTTCTTCATAAGACTCCAGAACATATCAGGACAGGTTAAATAACACAAGAGTAAGTCACATGAGGTGGATGATCATCCAACTAGCATTGAGTTGACATGGATCAACAATTTGTCCCCCCTCCTCATTGTTACAGCTGATTTTCTCATCCTTGATCCACTACTTATTGTAGCTACCCAAATTTCTTTCGGTGCTGAGTGGGCATCAATGCCAGGCTGCTCAGAATTCATGAAAAATTTCTTCCTCCCTGGGGACTGAAACCAGTGCATATCCTGTGACTTTGAATCAAGGCATGATGCCTTATTATTAGATCACTTGGCTGTAGTGCAGGTCTTGCATAATATAAGCCCTAAATAGATAGATAGATCATCGGTTATTTAATGTTTTTGACATCGTCTGATTCCTAAAAGCCAACTTTGTCGGTTCATCCAATCTCCTGGTTGTAGATGTTTCTCCTTCATGTATATATTCCCTCACTCCAGGAAGTTATAGGTCTTCCTCTGCCTCATCATCCATCAGGTTTCTATTCCAAAACACATTTTAGTAAGCGATTCTCTTCCATTCACTGGACATGTCCGTACCATCTTAATTGCTGAGTTTTAATATAATCTAAAATAATGTCTTCAATCTCCATTTTCTCCCTTACAACTGAGTTTCTAATTTTTTTCTTCTTGAAATTCTTGCTGCCCTTCGTATAAAATCCATTTTAGTTGCCAAAATATACTTATTTGTTTTTGTTGTTAATGGCCAAAGTTCTGCTCCATAAGTAATGATGCTTTTAACAATTGTATGATGTATATTCATTTTATTTTTACTACTTATATTTTTATCCCACAATATTCCATTGAAGCAAGCAAAATGCAAATTTTTCTTTATTATTTCTATTTCTTATTTCCTCTTCATAACTTCCAGTCTTATTTATTTTAATATCTAAATATGTGATTTCACTACAAGATTTTATTGTTTCTCCAGTCTCCAAAATTAAATTTTGTTCTGGTTCACCAAATGATAAATATTTTGTTTTCCTCATGTTCAAAATTAATCCCCATTCATTATATTCTTCTATTAATTTTCTAATCATATATTCTAAATCTGCATAGTCTTGTGCAATTAATAATCGATCATCTGCAAAATGTAAGTTGTATAAAGTTTTATTGTTTGAAATAGGAATTCCCATGCTTGAACATTTTCTCCTCCAATTCTTCATAATTTCTTGTACGTATATTTTAAACAGAGTCGGTGATAGACAACAACCTTGACATAGACCTTTATTTATTGTACCATGTAACAATTTACTACCAATTTTAATTTTAGATATATATATATATATATATTTATTAAGAAAGTTTTCTTGAGTTTTCCCTGTCATGATGCGGAAAACTCAAGAAAACTTTCTTAATCGTACTTATATCCGCAAAAATCTACAATGTAAAACACACACACACACACACATATATATATATATATATATATATATATAACTTTCTTAATCATACTTATATCTGCAAAAATCTACAATGTGACATATATATGTTACATTGTAGATTTTTGCAGATATAAGTATATAATATATATATGCATATCTAAAATTAAAATTGGTAGTAAATTGTCACATGGTACAATATATATATATACCCTAAATACTTTCATATTTTTATGTTTTAATTTTTTTTGGCCTGTTTTCCCTCATATTTTTTATTTGATATTATTTTTAGCCATTTGATTTATAACATTTTTCTTAAATATGTATTCATAAGTATTTGAAATTTGTTTTCAATGATTTTACTTGTCTTCCAAGTTTCACAAAAGTAGACAGATTTGATATTATTATTGAACATTTTTATTTGGCATTGTTTACTGTCCATATTATATTTTTTCATCCAGGACATTTTTGGCATCACTTCCTAGTTGGGCAAAATTTATAAACATTATCAGTGGATTTATGATTTAAAAATTATTAGTGCTTCTACTATTTAATCTCATCTCTTTAGTTTGTCTGTAATTATTTTAATAGTTTTTTATTTCTTTCTCTTTCTAATTTTTAATATCTTCATTTTAAGGAAGATTATCTGAACATGCAATTTTCAAACAAGTGGATCGGAAGAACAGGTCCCATTGAATGGCTTTCAAGGTCACCAGATTTGACCCCCTTAGATTTCTTTCTTGGAGATACGTAAAAGGCATTGTTTATCGAACTCCTGTACAGGACCTGGTTGAGCTCCGAAGGCGGATAAAAGACGCTTGTGCATACGTCACACCTGTAATGCTGCGGAACACATGGGGGAGATAGAATACCGTACTGATATTATTCGGGTTACCAGAGGCGCACATGTGGAGATCTATTGAAAATTGAAGGTATATACGTAAGACAAGACGAGAAACATATTTCTAAATTCACTGAGTGGTATTTATATTTATTTGAGATAGTGATTCAAAGGGATACACTGTATAATTGTAGTTCATTCCTTAAATTTTATAGAATTTTATAAAATTGCGCCATAAAAAGAAAAAAAATTGAAATATTGTGATAGTATACGGTAACGGTTTTCAAAGAACAATATTTACATCATTTCGTAAAATCTTCAATACCCATAATTTTATAAATTTAAGTAAAAAGATCAAAATCAATAACAAAGTGAATAAGGCATAAAGGAAATGTACCAGATCATATTAAGCTGGTTTAAAAGCTCGGAATTTAATATCGGATTATTAATTTTTTTATTTCCTTATTTATTAGGAAGAAAAGGCTTTATAACTCGCAAATGTCAAAGAGTAAAGTATGCAAAATGCTTACTACAGAGATCTCATTCTAAAAGGCGATAGAAGAATAATGGGAAATAAAGGGCGAAGATGAAATGCTTACACATTTAACTAAAGCGCTTATGCACTCAGAACTTTTTTTTCTCTTTCCTAGCATTAAAATACTCTTACAAAAGAAACGTAAGACAATGTAATATACCAAGTTTTTATCTGCTCAGCTAATCTCTATATCTTGAGATTACTCAGGCAAGCAGTTTCCTAACTATGTTCCACGGACCACTTGGCGTTCCGTGAAGATATTGGAAGAGCACGCATAAGTTCTAAATTCTGAATGTTTACCTTCTAACCTGAAATATCGTATACGGTCACGTAAGTCTGTCTATACTCGTACGTACATCCCCTAATGGACCAATGGTGCTCCTCTGCGGGAGTAAGTTAACGAAGCTAATTTACATATCCTTATTTCTCTACAGGTGCCAGCGAGTGGTCAGTTAGTGCCTCTAAGAGACATCTAGTAGGCAACTAAAGTATTACTTGGATTGAAAAGGCCGATTTTTTTTTCAAAGACTCTAATTTAGGACTGAAGTTATTTTACGAGCTTGAAAACCTTCGTACTCGAAGCCCACGACTTATACATTTTTACATCCTTAAAAGATTTCATCGACCTGGGCCGGGTTTGCCCGCGACCCTCGGAACCAGAGGCAAGGAACTTCCCTTAGACCACCGAAGATAAATAATAGGTGAAAATTAATGCTCCATGGTGAACTTTTATACTGAAAAATGTTCCATCAGCTAAAACATTTGGGAAATGCTGACTTGGGCTATGAGGAGAAGGAATTTAGTATCGTAGGAAAACAAGATGGAGATCGTTTAGGAGTTGGCCAAAAATAAGATGGGAGGATGATATTAACTATGATTTGAGGGAGGTAAATTATACAGAAAATTATTGGAAAATGTTACCTCAGGATAGTATTTGTGGGGAGCAAAATGTCAGCACGGCCATGGATCTCCGGGTTCGATAATGCCAATTGTTGAGGTTGAGAAATGTGTGAACTAGAATGCAATGGAATCTAGTCTTCATATATTTGGAAACTTGGAGATTTTATGAGAAATCGCTCTTGTAGATTCTCAAACGAACAATTATCATGTTTACAAAAAAATCTGCATATGTTCAGTTGAAAGTTCCTTGAAACAAGCTTCCCATCTTTCAAGTGAAATATAATCTATACATATTTTTCATGGTTGTTTTTCTTCAAGTTAGTGATTATTTTCCATGCTTCACTACTTCTTGCACATCCAAGATAATAATTATATTTCCACAGTAGAATATGCATCCTGCCAGGTCTCATTTTTTCTTTCTGCAACTTTTCTCCTAATTTTTGTTTGTATTTCCTTGTATTATCTTTTCAACCACTTTTCGTATAGTTAAGTTTTAATTTGCTATTTTTGTATTATTTCTACACCCCAATAATATAATGTATGTTTTATTTCAAATTTTCGTTCTCCAAATGCTTCTTCAGTAGCCGCATGGATACTTCTTTTAATGTGTTGATATAAATCCTGTATAGTATAAAAAATAATGACAATACAGATTCCCAAGAAGAATACTAGAATGGATGCTACTTAAGACCAAAAATAAAGTGGATTGATGGCGTTTTTAGCAGAATGAGAGGATAAAGATTCGAAAGGCTGAGATATATAGGAGAATAACCGTAGATTAATTGGGCGCAGAAGAGTTGTGAAACCTGCTAAATAAATAAATGAACGATTCTCAATAATGGCTGTGACCCAGAAAACCGATAGATATTTTGTGTACTATGAGGCACCATTTTGCATTAGCTGACGTTTCATGGGGAGAGAGCGAACAATACAAGTGATTGCACACAATCGACTGCTGCAGTCAGTTAAGTGTGATTCCATTTTGACGTCCATTCCATGATTTGGAACAGGGGTGAATCATCCTGTCAGACTTTTTGTAAAAAACGAATTATTATAATAATTCCGAGCTCTGTTCCAATTGTACTGTAAACAAACTTGCATAATATATTATTCCTCCGACTCCGTCTATTGGGGGAACTTTTAACCGCCATAGGCCTATGATTGAATTATGTTCAATGAAAACATTGTTTTTAGGCAACATTGTATTTTACGGGAAATAAGACTGACTACAACATAAGATAAAATAAATATCCTCAACTCGTGTCTAAATCAGGGTCGGGTCGAGGGATGAGATGAGATGAAGCCCCTATATATATGTATATATATATATGTCCACCGCTGTGGTCTCGAGGTAGCGTGCTGCCTTGTCACGCAGCGGGCCCGGGTTCGATCCCCGGTCGGGGCAGTTTTTCTGGGTGAGGTTTTTATCGGGGTTTTTCCTCACCTGTAAGACAAATGTCAGGGAAACTTTAAGGCCCAAACGGTCCCCGAAATCATATGGCCATCATCATCATCCTTACCATTATCATCTTCTTCCTTCACCGGTGTGGAAAGCAACGGGAAGCTACCACACCTACAATTCCCTAGTAAAGCTGCAAGCATAGCATGAAAATGCTATGATTGCAGTGAAGGACCTGCCTTAGGGCAGAATTACTATGGATGGATATATATCTATCTGTGAATTACAAGGGTGCCGGTCAACCATCTCTGAAGCACCGTAACAGGGTAATTGGTATCAGTAATTATGCACTTCCTCCATTTCTTATTTAAGTATGACAAACATTATAATATATGACCTACCTAATTAGACATTTACGCATTTTTCTTATGACTATACACTATAATTATGAGCAGAATTCATGGTCTGTACTGACTCACCTGTAAATTCTGCTGTTGCTTTCACCATATTCTCAATAGTTAACGTGGGATATTTCTTAATAACCCGTTTGAATTTTTTCAAAACAATTTGTTTCTCTCCGCTTTTCAAAATGCTTTGCTTTCCAATGTTTAAGAAATTCTACAGAGATTTTGTAATTTTGAAACAATTGAAATTAAAGGTATTTTGCATTGCGCATGTTTAAGAATAAAAGTGCTTATTTAATGCATTAAAATTGTAATTATATATTCTAAGATTATTCCATATAAGTATACAGACATGTGCTAGATAATTCATTTTTCATTATTTTTATTTCCTTTATTTCGAGTGTTAGAGAGCGAACTACATTTTATTACACGCTTAAAGATGACATCTTATTCGACCAATGAAAATGTAGTCATACGTCTGGTTTGTTTACATTACAACTGGAACTAAGCTCGGAAGAGGTATAGTCAAAGAAGCTCTTTTTTTCTTTTAATTTTAAAAAACTTAAAATGTAAGTATTCCCTCGAAAATTTATGGATTGGTAACATTCAATTTTTGGTAGGTGATTTTTAAGTTGTTAAAATTAGTTTGATATTCACTGTTATTTATGCAATCTCCCCCAACTGAGTAAGTAGTTGACATACTGCTAAATAAACTAGATTCCATGACGCAACAGGCTCAGAAGCCCTTAGCCTACCAGTCACACAAAATAATTTCTTCGGCAGGGAAGCAATGACTGCAGGTCCAGTGTCGCGATTTACGTCGTCGTCATCATCATCATATTGGCACGACAGCCTTATGTGGGCCTTGATCTTTTTCAGAATTCTACACCAGTCTTCTTTATTCTCCAGTTCTTAACGCCCAATATCCTGATGGTGTTTAGCATGTAGTCCTCCCATCTCAGCCTTGGTCTACCAATTTTTCTTCCTCATTCTGCTTTTGATTAAACATTTTCTTTGCAATTCTCATATCGTTCATTCCCACTAAATGTCTAGCCCATTCCAAGTATTAATTGTTATAAATTTAACATTGTAAATTTCATTTAGGCTATAGTTCTTTCTTAATATTCCGTTGGGGGCACGCCGTAGCGTAGTGGTTAAGGCAGTGCGCTACAAACCGGAAGGTCGAGGTTTCAAGTCGGTGGGGTCAGGGTTTTTAAACTGATCCATACCTTCTGGTGGCAACGTGGCCCTGGAGTCGACTCAGCCTCTAACTGAAATGAGTACCAAATGATTGTTCTGGGGGTAAAGGCGGCCGTCACGCAGGGCTGACAACCCGGCTGACATCAAGTGCCGATCGTCCAGAAAAAGTGGGAGCCTTAACATCTTACTACCCCAAGGGCCTCCCGAGGCCTGTAGTGGAAACACTTTACTTTTAATATTCCGTTTTCCTTAAGGTCAAACATTTGTCCGACGACTATTTAACTATTTAACTCATGCCCCAAATGGGAGTCAATGCAAATCACATTTCAATGAATTTTGTTCTACAACCTCGATATTTATCGAATTCTGTTTACCAAAATAAAGAAAGCTCCTCCTTTTTAATATTTCGAACAGTTAGAGCATTATTTTGCAGTGACTGACTATCCAACAAATACATTGAACATAGCAAATAATTTGATAATTGCGTGTTAAATAATTGTGTTTTAAATACTGATTTTTACTGAGTACTTTCCTAAAATATTAATTAATAACCTATAATGTTTGTTATAATATAAAGTTTGATGTGTTTCATTTTTCTCCACAAGGGTATATTACCATATTTTGCCATATTGTGATCCTATTTGGGAATAAATATTTTCTAGTTGTAGTGGATGAGCAAATGAAACATAACTACACATTTCTGGTTTGTTTTCAAACATCGCCGTTTACATTAAATATATAAATATTTTAAAATAACTATATTTAAATAATTATTTGTGAGTAAGCAGCTTAATTTTATTCGTTAAATAGTCCTAACAAATGCCATTCTTGATTTCCAAATCCTCTAGATATATTGGAAATCACTCATGACATTACTTATGATAACAACATAAGCCGTTAATGTGCATGGATAAATAAAATACTAAGACTAGGATATCAGGCATTCCGGTTCCACTTAATTACAACAACTCTAGCGATATCTAACAGGACATCAGTGTTGGTAGTAAGATATGAAATAACAACCATTATTTTACTCAGCGAGTAGATATCTACTTGGTGACATCGTTTGACACTGATACTCGAGCGGTTCTGGATACAAAACCCTGTGTCAGCTAATAATATTATTTTTGATGTAATTGGATTAACTGGATTTATTTCAGCATAATCACCATTTAATAATATAAAATTCATGGTGATGGTGGTGGACTTGTTGTTTCCATATTCGCCTCTATTTCCAACATTCGTGGATTCACACCCAGTGTGGTCAGTGGATTTTTCAGGGTAACAGTCGTTAAGAAGCGAATGAAAGCTGCGATTTCCGAATCGTAGTTTTACATAAAAACTTCTAGCACACAAAAAACTTCTAGCTTGATAAAGAGGCCTCAGAGGAAAATTTATCTGTTCTTCGTTTCTTTCACGCCCAGATTTGAATTGCGGTACGAACGAACTTAGCTGTCAAAGAGAGTCGTTAAATATATGATAGTAAAATCATTGATTCGATGCTGATGATCTAGAGGTTTTCAATTCTCCTCTAGTTCCAAATTTCGCTGATTCAAACCCAGTCGGATCGATGAATTTTTCAGGGCATTGAAATCCTAGTATGGGGTCTTTCGGAAGGCAACTAAAGTAATGGATTCCATGTCGTAAATTCAAGGCACGTAAGAGAAAATCAAACATGAAAAAAGACACCTCTAAGCAAAATTTGTCGACTCTTTATACCCAGATATGAATTGCGATGCTAATGACCTTGGTTGTTAAAAGCCGTCACGCAGGAACTGCGTAAACTAAACGAATTCCTCAGGAAATTGAATTTATGGTCCAATTTTGCTGGTACGCGGAATATGTTTCTTTTGTTAAATTGAAGAAACTCAATTTCTGATGCCGCTTATTTAAAAGTGTCAGACTGCAGTGAAAACAAATTGTCCGTGACGTTAAGTTATTACCTATTTGCATATTATTGTAAAAATTTGACACCAATTCAAATAATATCTACCGATTCATTTTTCCATTACTTTATTAAAAATATTAAATAAATCGAACTAATGTATTATATAGAATATATTTCAAATTTAAGGGCTAATTAAATTGTATGAATACGTTACGATGAACTAAACATGATGGTAGCTAAAGCCAATGTTTAATTTGGGATTTCAGGTAAACTCCCACCTCTAATGCTCGGATATTGGTGATTTTTTTAGAGTACCTTCTCTGGTTTATTTTAATAGCATACACTGAGTTTTGTTGTGAAAGATCGAAAATTGCGGCCGCTAGAGCGATTTTAAAATTTTTGTTTCAGTTGAACTTCTACACCTAGTTGCCCGCTAATTGTCCGATTTTGCGGGTCAAGTAACTCGACCTTACTTTTTTAAATTAATTTGCTATATGCTAAGATAGTTTCGATGAAACAAAAATTTCGGCCTCTAGAGCGTAAAAAAAGAAAAAAAGCACACACACACGCATATATATTTTTTTTCTAATGCCATCAGGTTGTCTTTTTATGACTTTTTAGCTTTCTTCCCTGTCATTGGCGGAATTGTGATCCATTTCTTAGATTGGGGCACATGAAAGGCGGAGTTACGTTACCCCAATGATATGATGGGTGATAAATGATAATGAAGCGCCAGGAGAGTTCGTAACCTAAACTTACCTAAATTCCAGACCATGGGCAATCGCAGGAATAATGCCCTTTAAGAAAAAAATGCTATGGTCTGACCGAAAATCGAACCCGGGACCTCATGAACAGTAGTCAGTAACGCTGGCCACTAGCCCATGAGGCTGGTCTACGCATACATACATTTTGGTCATAGTCATTTTCTGTGTCTATTAGATAGGATCAATGAAGATCTGTCAATTAAAAAAAATCCTTCTGAATTGGTCACACACATGCATTTTGGTCGTAGTAATTTTCTGTGTCTATTAGATAGGATCGGCGAAGATCTGTCAATTAAAAAAAAATCTTTCTGAGTTGGTCACACACATACATTTTGGTCATAGTCATTTTCTGTGTCCATTAGATAGGATCGGTGAAGATCTGTCAATTTAAAAAAGAAAATCCTTCTGAATTCGCTAAAAAATCGTTAACATACTAAAGCCAATTAACTATACATTATATTGCAAATATCACCGACTATGGAAGCCACTGAATATTACTGAAGATTTGTACGGGATATGACCGTATATGTTAAAGCATCTGTAAATAAGGACAACCACAATTTTTGGTATATTTATATTTAATAAATTAAGTAAAATGTAACTTTAAATTTTAAGATTGTGGGTAATTTCTGGCTTAATATGTAACACGTACTGTATATCGATATATCCATTTACTAATTCCAAGGTTAATAAAAGTCAAATACAAGGCTTAATGAAATTGAAGATAAAAGAGACGGGGTTTAATTTATAAATTCCCTAGCTAGTGTAAAAATATATAAAAACTGAAATGAACTGCGCACAAAATTAATTGCACAAAGGCAAGCCGGTAGTACAATTCCGGAAGCATGTTTATTACAGTCGATGAGTTGGAGGAAAAAAGAAAATGATAGATGAACAGAAAACTAGTAAAATGATTAAGGAAACTGCGTTTTTCATTTACAACAGCTCTTAGCTGGACTTCCCACATTCACAAATCCTTTTGATGCGGGCTGCAGCAATTCTGTTCTATGAAAGATAAAGGAGACTAGTTATATTTCGTCTGTGGGAAGTCTTTTTGATGCATTCTGATAATTAAGTACAAGTAAGCCATAGAAATGGATTTTATAACGGTCTTATAGGAATTCAGACTGAGAAAAAGGTTGTACAGGATGGAACTGAACTCTACCTACAACCTTTCTGTTGGCTAAGTTCTTTATCACTCTCTATGTAGATAAATAGAGATGATTTGTCCCGAGCTATACAATGGACAGATAGACACACAAAATAAAACAAAAAAAAAAAAAATGAATTAAAAGTGTCATTAATCCATTAACTGTCATGGTCCCCATTGAGGACATCATTATTTTCCATTTTTGCACTACCAAGGTCCCGTGTCGTAGCCAAGCGTTTTAAGGCATGATGCCTTGGCGTTGAGTTACGGGATTTGCGCTGGTTCGAGACCCCATGGAAAAAATTTCATCATGAAATTTCGGCCAGTGTTGCCAACCAACTTTATGAGGAATTTGGGTAGCTAAAATAAATAACGACTCTAGGGCTTGAAAGTCCACCGCTGTGGTCTCGAGGTAGCGTGCTGCCTTGTCACGCAGCGGGCCCGGGTTCGATCCCCGGTTGGGGCAGTTTTTCTGGGTGAGGTTTTTATCGGGGTTTTCCTCACCTGTAAGACAAATGTCAGGAAAACTTTAAGGCCTAAACGGTCCCCGAAATCATATGGCCATCATCATCATCATCATCCTTATTATCATCATCATCATCAGCCTTCACCGGTGTGGAAAGCAACGGGAAGCTACCAAACCTACAATTCCCTAGTAAAGCTGCAAGCATAGCATGAAAATGCTATGATTGCAGTGAAGGACCTGCCTTCGGGCAAAATTACTATGGATGGATGGAGGGCTTGAAAACCAGCTATAACGATTGGGGACCCAACATGCTAACCAAATGTTACCCCTATACTGTTTAAATAATCGTCCACCATTATGAATGTGAGGCCTGCAGCCGACTGGTAGGCTAAGGGTCTCTTAGGCCTATCTTCTCTTCTCTTCTTCTTAAACTTAATTTGTAGGATTTTCATCCTGTTTATTTCCAAAATCACTCCTCGGAGGAAGACGTACTGGATGTGCATTCACTGTCTATCCATCTCTTGGCAGGTCTTCCTCTTGTTCTTCTCCCGTCCATTGCCTCCTGCCTATCGCGCGTCATGGAATTTTTCTTCGTATCTGTCATAACTTATATTACATTCCAGATAATTAAAATTAGATGCTTGTTCCAATATATCATGAGAATTTATTAATTTCAGAGAAAAAATGATCGATTATTTTACTATAGTCCACGCACGTATTTTCATTAGATCAAGGTCATATTGGAGTGTCAGTCCCCTTTCCCTATGTCTTAAAACTCGATGCAGGGTTGCATAACGCAACGTGACAGCCAAGCAGTGACCTCGATTAAAACTAATGAAAATCCATTGACAATAGTAAAACGAATACGGAATTTAAAGTAATTAGAAGTATATATTTGTTTAGTTACAATCTGTTTCTCTCTTTGAGCAATTTTATGCAACTCCTATTCGCTGCTTTTGTCTATTTTTTTTATTTTCTTGATATAAATTCATTATTATTGTTTTTTGTTCAATATATTTTTTTTACGCCCCACGGTGTTTTTATATCTTCTAATTATTGGGGATAAAAAGAAGGTTGTATGGAAGTGCAAGTGACCGTAAACACGGCATGTGTACATATTTTCTTTCCTCTTTAAATTAACTATCCGACTACTTATGTCCTGGCAAAACTCAACTAAACATATTTTCCATAATTGTAGTTGTGTATGTATTTATAAATATTTTAAAACTTTAGATTATGATACTGAAGCTAAGTTCTTATAATTTACCATCATGGTTGTAATATTCTAATGTGTTCATCGAAACATTTTCATGTAGAGTCTTATTCGAATATTTTTGTGTATAGTACAAAAAAAAAGATAGTCTTAAAAAAAGCTATGTCTGATGGAAGAATACATATTTTAATTCAGTAGGCCTATAAAAAATTCGACTAGGGACTCTATTCAATTTCCTTGTGAAAAAAAAAAACACGTTGATCAGTGTTACATACAACTAACTCGCTGACATTATCGAACTCGAAAGTTCATGACTTCGCTCTCCATACATCCCTATCTTGACCTAATATTTTTCAATGATTACCTTATAATTCACCTCCTTCAATTCATGATTAATGTAATTCTTTCACCTCGTGCTTGGTTTTATCTACCTACTGACGCTTTCCCCCTGGTTTTCCTGTGAGCAATTTTCATACTATATATATAGTCCACCGCTGTGGTCTCGAGGCGGCGGGCCCGGGTTCGATTCTCGGTCGGGACAGCCTCCCGGGTGAGGTTTTTTGGGGGTTTTTCCTCACTTGTAAGATAAATATCAGGAAGCTTAGGACCCAAAAGTCCCCGAAAATCATCCGACCATCATTATCATCCTTATCATTATCATCACCATTCATATCCATCCATAGTAATTCTGCCCGAAGACAGATCTCCCACTGCAATCATAGCATTTTCATACTATGCTTTTGAAGCTTTACTAGGGAATTATAGGTGTGGTAGCTTCCCGTTTCTTTTCACACCGGTGAAGTATGATGATGATAATGATGGCCGGATGATATTCGGGGACCGTTGGGCCATAAGCTTCCTGACATTTGTCTTACAAGTGAGGAAAACTCCCGAAAAAAAACTCACCTAGGAGCCTGTCCCGACCGGGAATCGAACCCGGGCCCACTGAGTGACAAGGCAGCATGCTACCTCGAGGACACAGGGAAGAAGAAGAAGAAGAAGATATTTTCTCGTGAAATTTTTGTCAGTATGGAACCGGTTTCCACCCAGTATCATGAGAAATTTGGGTAGGCACAATGAGTAGCGAAGGGGCACGCCGTTGCGTAGTGGTTAAGGCACTGAGCTACAAGCCGGAGGGTCGAGGGTTCAAGTCCCGTTGGGGTCAGGATTTTTAAACTGACCCAAACCCTCTGGCGGCACTATGGCCCTGGGGTCGACTCAGCCTCTAACGGAAATGAGTACCAGACGCTTGTTCTGGGGGTAAAGGCGGCCGTCACGCAGGGCTGACAACCCGGCTGACATAAAGTGCCGATTGTCTAGAAAAAGTGGGAGCCTTAACCTCCTACTACCCCAAGGGCCTCCGGACCTGTTGTGGGATCACTTTTTTACAATGAGTAGCGGCTTAGGTTGAGAAAACCAGTTTTAACGGAATGCTGACCACGTCTCCTCTATACTGACTGGATGGTCGTCCACCTCTATGATTAACACATGTGGATGTGAGGCTGGTAGACTAAAGGTGTTCTAGGTGTGTCGCTCTATGGAGTAGTATGTATAAATTTGGTTGAATCTTCATATTAAAAATGTGTCATAAACTTAAAAAAAATGGTTTTGAAGACTGTTAATTACACTAGTTAACAAGGTTTTTGCCACATGCATCAAACTATATGTATCAGATCAAGTTTTATGTGTTATTTACGAATATGAATATGAAAATGTTCCATCACTCTCAAATTTTTAAGAAATCACTAAAATATATCTAAAAATACGAAAAAAAATTGATGTTAGTATACATAAAATTATTATAATTATAATGATTAGTAATTATTAATGAATTGTGTAGCTTTATTACCTTCTTTAAAGCCAGTTTGCACACAACAATTTGTCCATTCTTATATGCCTGAAGATCCGTAGAGAAGTGCGGCACTTTTCGAGGAAGGGAGTAGTGAAATTTATTAGTGATTACTTTATTGCTGTAAGTACTAGACCTGCAAGGGGGTTTTACGAAGTATTGTTGTTTACTTTGTTTGTGGGATAGTAGGACAACTGGATCACACTGTACTGTAAAAGGCTGGCCTCCCAGAGAAATGTATGTACCAGGACAACACAATGTTAAATACATTCTATTAGTGAATTATAATAAAGTACTACTGGCCCCTTTGCCCTGATGAGAAATTTTGTTAAAGCCATGGACAAGAATAGAGAAGGTTTTGCATATCAAGAAGTCAGTTTCCAAAGCTTAATGATGCAACAGTGAAAGAGGGAATATTCGTTGGTCCCCAAACTCGAAGACTTGTACATGTTGATACCTTTGGCAGAAAGTTAAATGACAGAGAACTAGCAGCCTGGAAGGCCTTATGTGAGATAGGGAATGGGTTTCTGGGAAATAATAAAGCAGAAAATGATCGACAGTTGGTCCAAGAACTTCTGGAGGATACAAAAAAAAAATAGGATGCAGAAAGTCCCTGAAAATTCATTTTCTTCATTCGCACCTGGAATTTTCCCCTGAGAATTTGGTTTCTGTCAGTGACGAGCAAGGGGAAAGATTTCACCAGGACATTCAGAAAATGGAGCAGAGATATCAAGATAGATGGGATCCTCACATGATGGGCGACTATTGCTGGTTTTTAGTTAGGAAGACTGACACACATTACAAGAGGAAGAATTAATTGTCTTATTTAATTTAATTTTAAAAGTACCTGTCACATTTATAATCCATATTGCTTACATGTTTCAGTTAATAAATAGTACTACAATGAGGTTTTGACTATTAATTTTTAGGATTTCTTAATTCCAAATGACAATTTCAAATTGTTTAGTTTATAGAAAAATTACATCGTTTTATTACATTTTACTGAGGATGAAAGTCAATTTGTCAATAGTAGCATAAATTTATTCCTTTTATAATATCATGTGTCCACCGCTGTGGTCTCGGGGTAGCGTGCTGCCTTGTCACGCAGTGGGCCCGGGTTCGATTCCCGGTCGGGACAGTTTTTCTGGGTGAGGTTTTTATCGGGGTTTTTCCTCACCTGTAAGACAATTGTCAGGAAAACTTTAAGGATGAATCATCATCATTCATATTCATCTTAGGCTAAGCTTAGGATTAGGGACTCTCCCGCGCACCACTATCATCATCACCCATCATATCATCGGGGCAACGTAACCCCGCCTTCCAGGCGCCCCAATCTCAGAAGTGGGTTACAAGTACGCCATGCCAGGAGAGAAACCAGGAATGTCGAAAGACAACCTGGGGCATTTGAAAAAAAAAATGTATCATATGTAAAATTAAGGCATTTTATAACGTAATTCCATAATTAAATTAATTATAGTTGTGAAATGTTTTACAATTATGTTTAAATTAAACTAGATTTCTATCATTTTTGCTAGAATCGAACTCAGTTCTGTCACAGGAAAACATTACGTGTTACGGACTTTTTACTGTCATTTTCGTGTTCAGGAAGTCTGATTTATATAAAATCACGTTTTTGTCCGTGTGGCAGATAAAAAGTTGAAATTTGTTGACTAGTGTTGTTATTCTTCTTCTTCTTATTATTATTATTATTATTATTATTATTATTATTATTATTATATTATTATTATTATATTGAAATCAAGTATTTTATATGCATTCAAAATAAGATTATATGCCGTGCACAATTTTTGGACTTATTTATTGAATTTATTATATTTGAGTCATTCAGAACATTGGCAGTAACAGCAACAGATTTATCGAAGCAAATACAGTGAGGTAATTAATAACAATCTGATGTTCCAAATTATTTCAATAAATAGAATGAAATAAGAAATATGATTAAACTAGATAGCAAGTATGAATGAAGTCTTGTGCTTTAGAGAATCAAAGTTGAATGTTCTTAATTGCAGTTGTCAATGCATTTGTGGCACGTTAGCTTCAAAGAACCAGATTGCATGACGTAGTAGTCACTGCTTTTCTTAACCTATTTCGGTACGGTACTTCACATATTAAGTATAGCCCATATTCAATTGCTTTTAAAAGTCTGAGTGGACCCCGTTCTTTTATCATCATCAACAACAACAACATTCACGGATTAAGCCCATGTGGCTTGTCCCGGTCATAGATTCTCGTTCAAAAAGTTGAATCTATCTCTTTTTCGGTGTACCAATATTCCTGTCTCATTTTGGTTTGTAATTAAGTATAATTTTTGGTATGCGTTCATCTTTCATTCTTTGAACATGTTCTTTCCATTTTTTTCTATAGGATCGTATATTTTAATCTAAAAGTTTAAAAATCTATTAGCTCATATCGTAATATCTTCATTTCTTCTTTTATCTAGTAATTTTGTAGTCAGCTATCTCATCTGAGACGTCCAATTTCAGCTTCATCTATGCATCGAGTCTCTTTTCTTTTAGTTAAAACCCAAAACTCACTACCATACAATAGTAAGGGGACTGGCACTGCTTAATAAAATTTTAGTTTTGTTTCCTTGTATTTTTTAAATATTCTTTAAATTGTGCCACTTATATAATTAAATTTATTAAGTTTGTTAAAAAAACATTTTTTTAAATAGGAGATTTCATAACCCAGGTATTCAAATGGTTCACTTATTCAATGGGGTTTCCTTCCAAAATTATTTTAGCTCTTACGGTATCTGATC
The DNA here is from genome assembly GCA_030220185.1 of Diploptera punctata. NCBI lineage: Eukaryota > Metazoa > Arthropoda > Insecta > Blattodea > Blaberidae > Diploptera > Diploptera punctata. Next base: position 1,103,140 of record JASPKZ010002692.1, on the reverse strand, counting down.
CTTTAAAAGTAAATATTTTCGTTTTACTTATTGATATTTTGAAATTATAAATCTGTATAATTTTATTTAATTGAAAGAGTGATTTCTGTAGACTATCTTCTGAGCTAGATATTAGAACTTGGTTGTCAGTAAAAAGTAAGGTGTCTAAGATCTTATTTCTTATTTTGAAATGTGAGTCCAAATTTATTTGTCCGTTCTTTTAAAGGACGTAAATTGTGTGTTCTACTTTTTAATGTCTAAATTTATTGGAAAAAGTAGTTTGAAGTCACTCTGTAGAAACATTCATGATGTAACATTTATTCCAAAAACCCGGTCCATGTGAAAGCGGAAGGAAGTGAGATAACAATAACAACCAAATATTAAATATAATGACGGTCTGTCGATTGGATATGACAGTCTGGCAACGTGGAACACGGTATTGACCCATACAACGGGCTTGCATACCTGCAGGAGGATGAGCTCAAAACGAAATATCCACGTGATCCCCACTTCAAAACCAAACACATACATTTCCCTATCTCTCGTATTGCTATAATATTTTATCCTCAATCCAGCGCGGCGGATTTAATGATTCTAAAATCCACAACACATCAGATGTATTAAAGGATCGGGTTTCTATACTAAGGGCCAACACGCACACACTATTGAGTAACACTAATAAATTGGGATTGGAAGTAAATATCAATCAAACTAAATATTTATGGTCACACACATAAATGCATTATAATGTATAATGGAAATGGACAGCTAATGACAAATGAAGGAAATTTTGGAGAAGTAGCTGGATTCAAATACTTAAGGAACAATAATCACAAATAGGAATGAGGTGCACAAAGAAATTAAACATAGGCTCAATTCTGGAAATGCATGCTATTATGCATTATAGGGACTGTTGTCGTCCCAACTCCTTAAAAAAACGTTAAACTGAAACTTTATAAAACTGTTATTTTACCAGTTATGTTATATGGATGCGAAATATTGACTCTTACTTTAAGGGGTGAAAGTAGATTACGAGTATTTCAGAATACATTTTTGGGAAAATTTTGGAGATGAACAGACAGATGAATGGACAAGACTACATAACAGTGAAGTACGTGGTCTTTATCCAGATATAACAAGAACAGATAAGTCTCGTAGACTGCGATGGGCAGGACATATGACATGAATGGGAAATGAAAGACGCGCATGGAAGCTTCTTGTTGGAAAACCAGAGGGAAAACGCCCATTTGTTAGACCAAGAATAAGGTGGGAGAATAACATTAACCATGATTTGAAAGAGGTGGATTGTACAGGGAATTTGGAAAAAAAGTCTCAGAATAGGGATGAATGGAGAGCTTATGTCCGTGCGGCCATGAACCTACAGGTTTGATAGTGCCAGTGAGTTAGTTAATTAGTCTCTAATGCTGCAATGTTGTGATATAAGTAGCCTACTAAAAAAAAACATGGAGCAAGAGAGCTAGAAATTCCTTCACATCAGATAGTTGCTGGCTCCTTATCATATGTTAATACAAAGGTGGACGATCAACCGGCCAGTAAAGGAGTGAATATGTAGTCAGAATATCGGATTCCCGTGCTATTATAACTAGTTTTTGCAACCTGGAGCTGATAATTATTATTGTAGTTAACCCGATTTCCTCATGATCATGGGTGTCAATCGATTTCATACAAGCTGATATTGTATGAGAACATTTCATTCTCCATGACGACGGTAGTCCCATAGCTCTGCGCCAACGTAATGATACCTTAAACCGTTAAGTTACGGCGCAGACGGAAAAAATCCAAGGGACTTTAAGCCATGGGTCCCAAATCAAGATTTTCGTGCTCGTAAAATAAATCCAAGTCTAAATTATATTTCTGTGCAAAATTTAATTACCCTTTCCTTATTCAAGTAATACCTTAGTTGCCTACTAGATGTCTTTTTGAGTCGATAAGCTAATCACTTGCCACTTGGTGACATCTATAGGGCAGAAAGCGTAACTAAATTAACTTAAGTAACACCGGAATGAAACATCCATGTCCCGCATGGGATATAAAAAACTCCAAGGGCGACAGGCCTAGAAGGCCCTTGGCCTATCAGCCGGCTGCTGGCCTCACATCCACATGTGTTAATCACAGAGGTAGATTATCATTTAGCCAATGTAGAGGTTACATGTGGTCAGCATGTCGGATTCCCCAGCCGTTATAGTTGGTCTTCTCAACCTGGAGTCGCTACTTATTGTAGAGATACCCAAATTCCTCACGATGCTGAGTGGGCACCGCTCCCATATTGGCCGAAATTCCATGAGGAAATTTCTTCCCCATGGGGACTCGAACCTGCTAGACAGTACATATGTATTTTTTTTTCTCTAAAACGATTGAAATGTAGGCTATATGAGGCGGTTAGAATGAAAGAGGTGTTTCTGCATGTTCTGCAGTACTGAGAAAAAACAGGTTTAAAGTTGAAGTTGTATAAGAAAATCTTAAGTAATTGAAAATTAAACAATCATTCTTTATCTGTCCACCGCTGTGGTCTCGAGGTAGCGTGCTGCCTTGTCACGCAGCGGCACAAGGTTCGATCTCCGGTCGGAGCAGTTTTTCTGGGTGAGGTTTTTATCGGGGTTTTTCCTCGCCTGTAAGACAAATGTCAGGAAAACTTTAAGGCCCAAACGGTCCCCGAAATCATATCACCATCATCATCCTTATCATTCTCATTATCACCGGTGTGGAAAGCAACGGGAAGCTACCACGCCTACAATTCCCTAGTAAAGCTGCAAGCATAGCATGAAAATGCTATGATTGCAGTGAAGCACCTGCCCTCGGGCAGAATTACTATGGATGGCTTCTTTATCTACTCATAACGCATACACTCATATCCCTTTCCCACTAAATAAAATTATTCTTCAGGAATGTAATTGTGCACCCCCCCCTTTTTTTCCTTCTAAAAATTCACTTACACTTGTTTCTAACCACCTCGTTATATTATTTTTAATAGTACTTTTTTTTTTCTCCCAAGAGAGTGTAAACTGATTAATATTCAAGAAATCACATTTCTGCAGCGATGCAATTTCCAATTTTATTTTTCTAAAAAGTGACGTTATAGACCTACATATTTATAATGGATGTTGGGTTGTTTCTTCGAACCCTCTACGGATCCACAGGTGGCTGCACACGTGTTGTTCCCCGGTCACGTAAACGGCGTTCCAAATTGTTAAATTTAACCTCTTGCAAGATGAAAGAGGCCTCTGAGATCCATTACACGTAGACAGAATATAACACACAGTGCGAACTATCTGGGATATTACTTCATATCGAGCTAAAATTAAAAGCTATATCATGGCAATGTATCTCATCTTGCTTTTTACTACATACACAAAAACACGCACATTTTGTGATATTAACCTGGCTTATATTACGCTTATGTTTACTCATTGAATACCAGAAAACATAGCTATCCTTTTTCATTACTTTCACTGTTCCTTTTCGTTGTTATTACTAACTAAGCAACTTACTGGCATTGTCGAACTCATAGGTTCATGGCCGCGGAGACATACGCTCTCCATACATCCCCTGTATAACCTACTTTCCTCAAATCATGATAAATGTTACTCTCCCACCTCATTTTTGGCCTACAAACTGGACGCTTTCTTTCTGGTTTTCCTTGCCTCTCTTTCATTCTCTATTCGTGCCACATGTCCTGTTCATCGTAGTCTACGAGACTTAAACTATTCTTATTATATCTGGTTTCCTATAAAGATCAAGTAGCTCATTGTTTTGTTGTTTTCTCCATTCGCCTGTCTGTTCGTCTGTCCTTAATTATATTTTTTCCTGAGAACTTTATTCTCAAATAATCATTTTTTCCTCCATTAAAATAAGAGTCCATGTTTCGCATCCGTATAATATAATTGAGAAAATAACAGTTTTATATATTTTCAGTTTAACATTTTTTGAGAGGAGTTGGGACGACTTGAGTCCCTATAATGCACAATAATATGCATTTCCAGAATTAAGGTTATGTTTAATTTCTTTCTGCACCTCATTCCTGTTTGTAATTGTTGTTCCTAGGTATTTTTAATTCAGCTACTTCTTCAAAATTTCCCTCATTTGTCATTAACTGTCCATTTACGTTATATATTTTATTTCTATGTGTGACCATATATTTAGTTTTATAGATGTTTACTTCCAGTCCCAATTTCTTAGTATTATTTAAAAGAGTATGCGTGTAGTCCCTTAGTATCTCCTCGCTATCGCCGAATAACATCATCAGCATAAACTAACCGATTATAATCTAATATAATTATTAATATCATTGAGCAGTAGACCTTCTTCATTCCCTAATAAATTGATGGGGTGCTCTAGTACAACATCGAATGGTAAAGGAGGTGTGCATCTTCTTGCTTTAACCCATTGTGAATTTCAAAATATGTGAAAATTGATTGTCTTTACGCATCTACTCTTTGTGCCATTTAGACACATTCGAATACGCCTTTTAGAAATTCCGAACTCCAGTAGGATACTATACAACTTTTATCTCAATAATCGTATGCCTTTTTTAAGTCTGCATATAGCTTATGCACAGTGTCATTATCTCCAATTTAAAAAATGTCTTGTACTAAAAATTATATCTATTGTAAATCTATTTCTTCTAAATCCACATTGATATCACATATTGCGTTGTCAATGTAGGGAGTATGACTGGATACTAATACGTTTATTAGAATTTTGTACGAGATTGAACGTAATGTGATGCCACTGTAGTCATTGAAATCAGTTTTATCTCCTTTATTATATATTGGTACGATAATCGATTTCCCATGGAGGGAGAAATTTTCTCACGGAATTTCAGCTAGTATGGGACCGATGCCTATCCAGCATTTTGAGGAATTTGGGTAGTTGTAATAAGTAGCGACTCCAGGTTGAGAAAACCAGCTATAACAGCTGAGTGATTCGACATATTTATCACATACCACCCCTATAAACGTACTGGCTGGATGACCATTCACCTCTGCAAATGACACATGTGGATGTGATGCCAGCAGCCGTCTGGTATGTCGCGCCATGGAGAAGGAGAAGCGAAATTCTGTATTAATTTCCGACATGAACTCTGCTTATTTTTTAAACTACCTCCGAAAATTTGAAGAAAGTCCATTTAGTAGATTGTCGGAATATAAAACTTTTAAACTAGGCTAGTATTTAAACATTAACAATGAAGTATATTGCTACCCTCTACATTTACTAATTTCTTCTTCCATGTCTTCTAACTATAACTCTTAAGAATTTCTATATTTAACCTTGATTGCCGGTGCTGTGTGCCCTTCCATTGGAAACAGTCTCAATTTAAAGTTCCTAATAGTATCAGATGATTATAAAGCCCATAGTAGAATATCGTGTAAATTTCTCCATTATCTGGTAATTTAATCGCCATTAGCTCCAAATATATTCCTAAGCACATTATTCTAGAAACTACAACCTATGCTCTCTGCGACACACCATGTTTCATAACTATGTGAAACAACCGGTAAGGGTAATGAACCATTCCATTTTCATTGAATTGTTTTATCATAAGTCTTAAATGTAGAGAGTGATATTTTGTGAGTCAAAATTATTTGAAAACTAAATTGAAAACATCTTGATCGATGATCACCGTAAAATTGAAAACATCGATAGCTAGGTTTTTAAAACTTTTCTTAAAAATATTCAATTACAAAAATAAATAAATAAATAAATAAATAAATAAATAAATAAATAAAACCAATAACATAGTGTAACGTGATACTGTAACCTTCCTCTTTATATAGAATAATAATAATAATAATAATAATAATAATAATAATAATAATAATAATAATAATAATAATAACAGTTTTTTATTATTCACATTCATTTCACATTGAGAATTTTCCTGATCATTCAGGGTTTTCTCAAACCAATCTTAGTAATTGACATAAATAAAAAAAAATACGGACTACGGACTTACAGACTATCAGTTTGCAACAAACATTCACAAATTTCCCGTAATTAAAGTTCTCCATCGTTCTCTGTCCTCTGTGTCTTCATCTATTACACCGAATTTTCTCATTGAATTTTGAATGTTGTTCTTCCAGGTTGTTCTTGGTCTTCATTTTCTGTTCCTTCTTTAAATTTTCCATGCGTAGACGGGCTTTGGTAGTCTTCCCATCCTGCATTCTTCTTACGTGTCCATACCATTTTAGCCTTCTATGTTCAATCTCATTATTATTATTATTATTATTATTATTATTATTATTATTATTATTATTATTATTATTAGTAGTAGTAGTAGTAGTAGTGTAGCCATATGGGGAAGAAATTCAACCATGATAGATGTCATTGAGTGGCTCGAGTTTAGCGTTCCGCCTCATAGTGACATCTAGGAAACCAAGGTAGTACTAGGATGGGAATATTCGACAAATTTTGCTTAGAGGCAGCTTTTATTCAGATTTAAGGATCTTCTACGAGACTGAAAATCTTCAGACTCGGGACCCACGGCTTAAAGTCCCACCCGGAGGTCTGGTCCCTTGGAATTTTCCATCCTAAAAAATCCATCGACCCGCGTCCCTCGGAACTAGAGGCAAGGAACATAACCACTGGCCTACTATTTATATTCAATGAAATTTTAGAAATATGTTAATCAAATATTTTTAACCTGCCAATTTTACCCCATCCAGGGCAACATTGGCAGGCAATTTTCAAAGCCTTATTTAATTGATGTATCATTCAACATAACTTTTCTAAAAGAAGCAGAAGTTTTTCAACTAAATTAAATGAACATTTTCAATTTCTGATAATTACAAAAGGAGTGTATAATAGTGTATAATTAATGTGTTGAGACAATCAGTCACAATACAACTAACAGATTATTAGTTAACTCCAAGACATTAATAGTGTAATATTTATTTAGGTTTTAATTTTAATGTCACTGTTATTAGTAATTTAATTTAAACAAAAACAATGAAATTAAAAGAGCGGGAAATATTCGACGACGAATAACATTGGCAATTTTACCCTGATCTATGCCAATGTTCTGCCATTTTACTTACTTAACTTATTTAATACAGGCTTTCCACTTTACAGCAGTTTGCTTTTGATTCCTGCTTTCCAGAGATGCCTATCTTCCCATTGTCCATCTTCCATACCCCTCTTCATCATGGCATCATATATTCCCTCATACCATGCTCTTCTACTTCTCCCCCTCCTCCTTCTGCCTGGTACCATCCAATCCAACACCTGTTTAGGCCACTGGTCTTCCGACATCCGTTGTACATGTCCATACCACTGTAGAGCTCTCTTTGTTATCCTATCGATAACAGTTTCTTGTGCATCCATTTCTTGTCTGATATATGTATTTCGAATATGTTGTAGCCTGGATATTCTCATACTTCTCCGTAATCCATCCATTTCTGTCGCCAAGATTCTTTTCTGCATCCTTTCATTTATTGTCCAGCTTTCTGATCCATATGTAAGTATACTTTCTATTATTGTCTGTATAATCTCTTTTTTTTTGTTTTTCTGGTCAAATTTCTATTCCATAAAAGACCATTCAGGGATCTAATCGCCTTCCTTGCACAATTTACTCTGTTAATAATATCTTTTTCACAAGTACCAGATTTATCTATTATAGATCCAAGATATTTAAATTCTTCAACACGTTTAATTATCATATTATTTATTTGTAGGTCTTCTGAATTTCCTCCGATTACCATATATTCTGTTTTAATATAATTTATCTTCAGTCCACCTACCTCAAATGCATCTACCAACTTTCTAATCATATATTCTATATCTTCTTTATCTTGTCCTATTATAATCTGGTCATCAGCGAATAATAAATTGTGCAGTAAATGGCCATTAATGTTGATTCCCATTCCCCTACATGACTTATTCCATTTCATTAATACATCTTCTAAATATATCTTGAACAATGTTGGTGACATCCCGCATCCTTGTCTTAATCCTTTTGTTATATCAAATTCTGAGGATACTCTATTTCCAACCTTAATACTTGCTTTACAATCATACATTCTTTTTATAAAATGTATTAGAGATTTAGGTATTCCAAACTTCTCCATTGCCACCCAAAGCTTGTTGATGGGTACAGAGTCATATGCCTTTTCCAGGTCTATAAATGCCATATGAACTTCTTTTCCTTTAGCCAACATGTTTTCTGTTATCTGCCTGATCACAAATATATTATCAAGGCACGATTTACCTGCTGTGAAACCTGTTTGTTCTTCTGATATTCTATTTTGTATTAGTTCCTCCAATCTAATTTTAATAATTGTACTTAACATTCTACTAATTGCTGCCATAACACTGATCCCTCTATAGTTTGATGGATCTCTTTTATTCCCTTTATTTTTGTATATTGCACTAATATACGATAACTTCCACTCATCTGGAATAGGATCTCCTTCTATCACTTGGTTAAAAAGTCTAGTTAAAATTCTTATAATTCCTGAACCACCATATTTAATTAGTTCCATGGTTATTCCTCCTGGACCTGCCGCTTTTCCATTTTTTGCTGTTCTCAACACGTTTCTTACCTCCTCTTCTGTTATAGGCTCTATTAAGTCACCCTTTCCATTATCCAGTGTAGCATAATCTATAAATTCTCTCCTAGTTTCTGTTAAAAGCATTTTAAAATATTCCTGAAAAGTTTTCATTGGTACTAAATTAAAACTCTTTGTCATATTATCATTTCGCATGTTTGTAATTGTCCTCCATGCTTGGGCTGACTTTGAATAGCCTACTGTATGCTCGATTTCTCCACATACCCTATTCCACATTTCTTTTTTATGTTTCCTGACTTCTGCTTTAACCTTTCTTTTAAGTATGTTATAACTTTGATAATCTTCATCTTTCTTGGAACTTAAATATTTTTGATATGCATTTTTCTTTTCTGTTATGATATCAAGTATTTCCTTATTCACCCAATGGTTTTTATGGTGTTTATCATTTTCCAGACCAAGTGCTTCTCTTGCTGCTTCATGTATATATTTTTTCAAATGTTCATAAATAACGACAGAGTTCCAATCTTCATCAAATTTTAATTTTTCGGTGAGGCGTTGGGCATATAGATTTTTAATACTCTCATCTTGTAGTAAATGTAGATTATATCTACATTTTTCTAATTCATTTTCTATTTCTATATTTTGATCTTTATTTACCTTTTGCCTGTTTATAGGGCATACTATCCTAGTTGACAGCATATAATGATCCGTTCCACATTCGGGTCCTCGATTCACTCTAACATCTTGAACTATAACATTTCTCCGTTTCCTCACTATTACATAATCAATTATCGATCTTAGACCTTTAGTGCGTTGTTTCCAAGTATATCTATGGATGTCCCGATGTTTAAACATCGAATTCATAATAATTAGGCCATTCACTTTGCATTCTTCTTTTAAACGTTGTCCATTTTCATTCTCAATATCGTCTCCATATGGGCCAACTATGTCACCTGTCCCCTTTCCAACTCTGCTATTCAAATCTCCCATAATTATTAATTCCTTCTTTTGAGAAATCTTTTCTACCAATCCAGTAAATTTTTCAAAGTATTGTTCCTTTATTACTTGTGATGCATCGTTTGTTGGGGCATATGTACATACGAGGGCGGATCGGAAAGTAACGCACAATAATTTTTTTCTGCCTTGGTATTGCAGCTAGAATGTTGAAATTTCACAGAGATATAGTTTGAAGTTTTCACTACAGATGGTATTTTTTCTCAGGTGCACCTCTTGCGAGAGAAGCTTGAACTATGCAACAAAGATGGCGCGCATGCTACAGTCGTCCACCTGTGAGGAACAGAGAAGTGTTGTTCGATTTTTGTGGGCCAAAGGGCATAAACCCAGTGAAATTCACAGTGACATGCGTGGCGTGTATGGGGATGATTGTATGGACCGTAGCAATGTCTCCAGGTGGTGCACATTCTTCCAAGAGGGACGCGTGAACCTTAGTGATTCGCCACGCTCCGGCCGGCCGACAACAGCAGCAATCCCGCAGAATGTCAGAGGCATTGAGGCGGCAATTCTGAACGACCGGCGTGTGCAACTGCGAGCCTTATCGCAGAAGTTCAACATTTCCTATGGTGCGGTGTACGATATTGTTCATGAAAATTTGAAATTCCGTAAAGTTAGTGCTCGCTGGGTGCCTAAGAACCTGACAGACGACCACAAGGGCCAGCGAATGATGGCAAGCTTGGACCACTTAACGCGGTACACCGCACAAGGACATGACTTTCTGGAAGGAATCGTCACAGGTGATGAGTCGTGGGCGTACCACTACACGCCCGAAACAAAGCAGGCATCAATGGAGTGGAAACATGCTGGTTCCCCAGTAAAGAAAAAATTCAAAGTGACTCAATCTGCCAGGAAAGTGCTTGTGACAGTGTTCTGGGATATATTTATTGGTGGATTTTGCTGAACACGGGACCACTGTGAATGCTGCGGCCTACATTAAAACTTTGGTGAAGTTGCGTCGTGCCATTCGTGACAAACGTCACAACATTAACGTTAAACTTCTTCATGACAATGCTCGCCCCCATGTTGCTGCTGTCGTTCGTCAGAAAATCGCCGAATTTGGTTGGGAGGTGCTCCAGCATCCACCATACAGTCCGGATACATCGGACTTTCATCTGTTTGGTCCCATGAAGAAATTCCTGGCCGGCAAACGCTTTGAGACAGATGTGGAAGTGAAATCAGCAGTGCGCAGATGGCTACACTCCAACCAAACGGACTTCTACGAACAGGGCATATTGAAACTGGGAAAAATGTGTTGAGAAAGTTGGTGACTATGTCGAAAAGTAGGTAAAAGATGTAAGTTCATTTGTGATTTTTTTCCTTTTTTTTTTACTATTAAACTTTTTAAAAAAAATTATTGTGCGTTACTTTCCGATCCGCCCTCGTATTATTACTAATTCTTTCCCATACATTGTTATTTCCATAACTATAAATATTTCATCTATTCCTTCTATTTGTTTTATTGAGGATTTCCATTTCTTCTTAATTAAAATTGATACTTCTCCTTTAGCTCTCTCCGATTTTTCCACCCCACTCCATACATGCATGTATTCACCAATCATTTCTTGACCTTTCCCATTCCTTTTCGTTTCTGTCAGAACTGCTATATCCACCCCCTTCTTTGTAATCTCGTTAAGTACTTCATTATTCTTAGTATTCCAACCTTGTATATTCCAAGTTGCCAAAGTCATTGTCCTTTTTCTTAGCCAAAGTCTATGCCTATTGATCTGTCCGGCTTTATCTCTCTTTGCAGGAAACGTAACAATTATTTTTTATGGAACGTTGTCAGCCCTTCGCCAACCCCCGCATTTGGGGGACCTAACATGAGCCTCATTTGCTGGTTTTCGGGATTCCTATTGGGCCTTTTCGGCTACCGTAGCGGTCACGAGGAAACTAGTCCCCACCGTACATCACCCCAATAGGCTATTCCGTACTTCCCGTCTGTCATTTTACGGAAGTAAATATTATTTAACAAGCAAATTGGCTCAAGCGATGACGTTTGATCTTCGTATTCGGGAGGACCAGACTTCAAATCCCGATGCATAAGCCCCAATAGTAAATAAAAATACAAATCCTAGTGATCGTAAACACGGGTCTCTGTAAAGTTAACTGTGAACCATACACTGTACCAACCTGACTTTTTTCCCTAGTTATTTTGTCAGCCGCCAAGGTAAATGTTTGATTGAAATTTCATAATATTCACAACTTCATATCATCGTTAAAATTAAAATTTAACAAAAAAATCATAAAAAACAAATAAAAACTTTGAGCTTGCTTACTATAGCTAAAAATTCTAGACGCATTATGATCTAGATGTAATATATATATAAAGTACATACTCAAGATAATATTTTAATAACAAAAATAGAGAGGAAAAATTGCACCTTAGTCGGGATTAGAACCCAAGATCTCGAGCTACTTATTTGGGCAGATCTTCCGGACTAAGCACAAATTATTGGTTTTTTAATTCTCCAATCTCTTGTAGTCTACCGCTGTGGTCTCGAGGTAGCGCGCTGCCTTGTCAGCATTAGACGCATTATGATCTAGATGGTATATATATATATATAACTTTAAAGTACATACTCAAGATAATATTTTAATAACAAAAATAGAGAGGAAAAATTGCACCTTAGTCGGGAATAGAACCCAAGATCTCGAGCTTTACGCACCGCTGGAGCTTTAACATTAAACTACTTATTTGGGCAGATCTTCCGGACTAAGCACAAATTATTGGTTTTTTAATTCTCCAATCTCTTGTAGTCTACCGCTGTGATCTCGAGGTAGCGCGCTGCCTTGTCACGCAGCGGGCCCGGGTTCTATTCCCGATCGGGACAAGCTTCCTGGCTGAGGTTTTTTTTTTTCCAGGGTTTTTCCTCACCTGTAAGACAAATGTCAGATAGTTTTAAGGCCCAAATAGTCCCCGGCCATCTAGCCATTATCATCTTTCACCGGTGTGGAAAGCAACGAGAAGCTATCACACCTATACTTCCCAACTAAAGCTGCAAAGCATAGCATGAAAAATGTTATGATTGCAGTGAAATACCTGCCCTAGGGCAGAACACTGTAGAATAGAATAGAGAATCTCTTGTAAATAGTGAAATTATATTGACACGAACATCGTATGAAGTTATTATATATGATAGGCTTTTGCTGTTATGCCAACTAATTAAGTTAACATGGAAGTTGGCGCTTCCGTTTATGTTTCGTAAATTGCAAACATTAGATTATTGATTTTTTACGTTCACCTGTGACCGCCTGTGTTTACACTGAAGAGTTTCAAGAGATAAGTTAGAAAGATATTTCTTGATGCTGAGCTGTTCCGATGAATCAAAATAAATAAAACTAGGTGTGACAAAAAAGTTATAAGGAAAGCGATAAAATTGTGACAGTAGACAGTTGTGACTCATAAAGTGATAAAAGGATAACGTTGAAATTGTGCCGATAGTTATATTTCATTATATTCTTGTTTCATGTAGGATTCGTAACTAATTTGTTAACTAAATAAAAAAATATAAAAATGAAATTCTAGGTTAAAGGTGTAGTCCCAGTGCATAGTGGTTACCATGCTCGCATCTGATTTTGAGACTCGCGGGCTCAATCCTGACCGGAGTGGATGCATTTTCAAATGCCTAAATCCAATCTATGAGAATTCCTAAGCGAAGAGTAAAGTCGTGAGCCCCGTGTCATAGATTTACGGAGCTTGAGGTTATTACCTGAAACCTGAAAAAGAGGGTTATGCGCAAAATTTGTCGGTTCTTTCGCTGTCAGATTTGAATTGCGACGCTAATGACCTGAGATTAGAGCTGGTCAAATAAACATTCGCTCCCGCTTAAATCTCGCTCGCCGAGCTTCCCAGTCCCGTTGCTTCTACGGATGCGTTTGGCGTATTCAGGGGAGTAGGAGGGGAATGCCAAACACATGCGCTGGAGTGGAATGCAAGCGAAAGCGACTTGTAGTCCCTTTAGACTCCTATAAGCAGTGAACATTCTTCATAAGAAAATTAATGTAGATATGCAGTGACTGCGAGAACTAAAGAGAATGTATTAAATAAATTATCCGATGGAACCTACATTCTACAGGCCTTCTGCTTTGAATATAAACATGTATATACTTATTAAAAATTAATTAAATGTATACTGTAAATAAAATGTATTGCGACAGCACTAAACGTGTGTTTAGAATTTAGATCAATTTATTTCCCTGTGAAATTGCCCAGAAAATAATAAATTATGAAACTTCCTTTCATCTACCTATAAAAAAATATCGGGCAATAGTTGTCCAGTATGGAATAACTTATCATTTATGTAGGCCTATATAAAATGGTTAAAATTATCAATTGTGCATTAAATTAATTTACACCGTTTATAAAAACATACAAATCTGCGTATTAATTTCCAAGCGATTTTGCATAAAATTATTATATGATGTGACTATCTTTTCAAGTTCAAGGAGTAATTAGATTGACCATTTAACTCATGCCCCCAAATGGGAGTCAATGGCCAATCACACTCGTGTTTCGCCTCTGATTTATCAACTAAAGTTTATCATATTAAAGAGAGCACCTCCTTTATAACATTCTGAATAGGTCATTGCATTATTTTGCAATTTCAATGATTTTTTATTTACAACCAATCACACTCGTGTTTCGCCTCTGATTTATCAACTAAAGTTTATCATATTAAAGAGAGCACCTCCTTTATAACATTCTGAATAGGTCATTGCATTATTTTGCAGTGATTGACTCCATAAGAAATACGGCTACCAAATTGTGTATATAGTGCATGAATGTCAACTCATAGTGCATGCGGGAGATAATATAAAAAATTTGTAGCAATTGATTATACCACAAAAAAGAAGAAACCACTGTTTGCACTTTCCTAAACGAATTATTTTCCAGGAAATGACTTTGCAGAAAAATATAATTGACATATTTACATCTTAGGGCATCAGAAATTAATTAATACCTTTATAGTAGTAGTAGTAGTAGTAGTAGTAGTAGTAGTAGTAGTAGTAGTAGTATTGAAATGTTCTGAAGCTCATTATTTGTCATCATTCGCTTGTTAATACCTATAATGTTGGTTATAAATTTCTCCACTAGGGTGCATTCTTACAATATTGCGATCCTTTGGCAATAAATAATATGATCTGGTTGCAGTAATTAACAAAAGAAGCAAATTCAGCGTACCAATCTTTCTCGTTTGTTTTCAAACATCGCCGTTTACATTAAATATATAAATATTTTAAAATAACTATAGTTAAATAATGATTTTTGAGTAAACAGCTTAATTTTATTCGTTAAATAGTCCTATCAAATGCCACTCTTGATTTCCAAATTCTCTAGATAAATTCACTCCTCACTTCGTGAGTCATGAATTTATCGGTAATTTAGAAATCACTCGTGGCATTACTTATGACTATTTAACTCATGCCCCAAATGGGAGTCAATGACCAATCACGTTTCAATGATTTCTGTTTTACAACCAATCAGAGTCGTGTTTCACGAAATATTTATCAGTGTTAGGATTATCATATATTAAACAAAGCTCCTCCTTTGTAATATTCTGAACAGGTCTGACCGTTATTTTGCAGTGACTGAGCCTATAACAAATACGGTTACCAGATTGTATATAATAGTGCTTACATGTCAACATTTGTAGCAATTGATTATACCACCAAAAAAAGAAACCACTGTTTGCACTTTCTTAAATGTATTTTTTCCCAGGTAATAATCGAGAAAAATATAATTGTCATATTTACATCATACGACATCAAAAATGAATTAATATACAGATTGATGTGTTTCATTTTTTCTCCACTAGAGAGCATTCTTACAATATTGCGTTCCTTTGGCAATAAATAGTATGATCTGGTTGCAGTGATAAACAAAAGAAGCAGTAGAAGCGTACCTATCGTTTCTCATTTGTTTTCAAACATCGCCGTTTACATTAAATATATAAATATTTTAAAATAACTATAGTTAAATAATGATTTGTGAGTAAACAGCTTAATTTTATTCGTTAAATAGTCCTAACAAATGCCACTCTTGATTTCCAAATTCTCTAGATAAATTCACTCCTCACTTCGTGAGTCGTGAATTTATCGATAATTTGGAAATCACTCGTGGCATTACTTATGATAATTTTTTTTTTTAATATGATGCATTGAAAGATCTATTATTCTTTTATTACAGTATATCAAAGTGAGGCTTGAAATTCAGTTTAGATGTTCAGTGTACCGTAACGTTTTATTATAAAAAAAAGTAAACTTTTGAAGATGTGAATTCAGTTTTTTTGTACTTTTTTGCCGATTTCGCATGAAATGACCCTTAAATGTTTTATATATTAATATTTTAATAATAATAATAATAATAATAATAAAAATATCTTTTCGTAAAAGTATTTCCTTTAGCTATTGAGAAACGTACGTCTTCGTACGTTCAGTATACGAGCATTGCATGACTTTTGTACTCACTGCGAGAGAATCCCTGGAACTTTCCATTATCGAGCTCTTGTTACCAGTACACGAGATTCGCGAAGGCACTCCCTCACAGCAGCTCTCGTTTACGAGAGCGAGCGGGAGAAGGTCAGAGTTTGACCGCATTTACCTGAGATGCTAAATACCGTCGTTAAATAGTAACTGGATTAAAGGCAGTTAAATATTGATTGAATACTCTTGTTAAAAGAGATGGCGATATATTTTTCTCTCGCCCTGTACTTTCGCTTTGGATTGGAATCTCTGATACAGAGATGAATTGAATGAGGCGCGTGGGATGTAGATCTATCGGATGTTTGAAGTTGTAAATAGACTACCGCCTGTAACTGTAATGAGAATGTCAGCGGTTTGTGAATTTTGTACACGGTTAGACATTTGCCTACACAGTTAACATAAGCAATCAGAAATTAGTAAATATATACCGTAATTTATCACTTTTATATAAGAACAAGTGGGATGATGATGAATATAATTATAGAGAATTAGGAATGCTCTGTATTGCTAATTAAAAAACACATTTTTATTCTTTGCGCCCTCTGTTCTTTATGTACTCAAAAACTACTTGGCCTATTTGAATGTTTTTTTTCTCTCCATTATTTAGATAATTTTTCTGGGACAATTTACGTATATAACATATTACCGTACGTACTATTAGGGCCGAGTTAAAAATGCATCAGTGCACGTGAAAAGTAGCTTATTGGACTCTTAAATGGCTTACGCTGCCTAAACCATGACACATACACAAAATTAATGTACACATGATTGAATAGACTATCTAAAAAAAATTACAGAAAAGTCCGCGACAGCATATATCTATCTTTTACGGATAACTACAATAATAATTTTTGTCTTTTAAATCATTGATGCCAAGAAGGTCGAGAGAAGTAGATTCTCGGGCAGCATGGGGTAAAAATAATTACGATATAAATTTATAATGATTTTTCTTTTTACTTATTGAACTAAACATATTAACTCATTTAATTTATTTAGGCTAGGAGCGCACGCCGGGTATTTAGCTAGTGTGTGTGTGTGCGCGCGCGTGCAGCAGGAGCTCCGAATCACACATTAGATACGTACACAGCGCTGGACCTCTCTATACCTGTCCATGGGCTGGGTACATTTGAATGGGTGAGAAGAAGGAAAAGGTTCCACATTTTCGTTATTTTTAACTGAACAATTTTAATGACTGTAGACCTATACTATTATCGTACATCAATTAAGTGTAATATTTTATTTTTGTTTCCAACCGTAGCCGATCGGTTTAAGGCATAGTGACTTGGGACTTGTGATGATTCGAGTCTCTCATGAAGGAAGACTTTTCTCATGGAATCGGCCAATATGGGACTGGTGTCCACCCTGCATCGTGAGGAATTTGAATAGAAAGCATGATATATGGCTGGGATGAGATGAGATTATGCTGACTATATTATATAGAACACCGACTGTTTTTAGGGAGAACACATACATTTTTAGGGCGCCAAGTGAATAACTCACACTTCTTTTCAGTTTTAAAAAACTTGCAGGACTTGCATTTATTCACAAGTTTATTTTATAGATGCTACACTTTTAATGAAACTTGTTCATTCGCGGACTATTCAATATTAACTTTTCGCGTGACTGTTATTTTTCAAAATTATGCCTATATTATTTACTATATTTACTCAATCTCTCAATATGTTATCAATTAAATGTATTTACGTTCTAGACCTATCTTAGTGAGCCATATCGCTCGATCTCAACCTATAGTAAGGGAGCCTAATTTTTCCCCAACGGAAATTTCACTAATTTAGATGTGCTTCTTGATGCCATGGGTTCATCTTGCAAGAATATACTTACTCCTACTCCAAATGGTCACCATACTAAAATTAAATTCTGATTGGCTAATACATTTAATACCAATTGTTATAAATATGATTGGATGAATTAGAATCTCAGAAGCTAATCAATACAAACAATTACATTTAAATATTCTGTTAAAATCAACTGTTTTCTAGAAAATTTTAATACATGAGAAATTAACTTAATATACGGAAAACAATTATCTCTACTATAAAAATAATAACAAAAAATCTAAATCAGGAGACTTTTCCCAATTGGGAATAAATCAGGACCCGATACTTTCGAGGTAACAACAGAGGTAGCCTGGATTCTTCAAAATTATGCATTCTTTTCGAAAATTGTCAATAAATTCCATTACTATTTGTACCAATGTTCTAGATTTCTTCTAAGTAACATTTATTTCTGTCCACCCCTGCATTCTCTCTAGCTCTGCTTTACTTTTGCGGTTTAAACCTGATGAATGTTTCAGAGCCGGCGCCTCGCTGTGTATTGACGTCTGGTTCGCAATTTACTGTCTTTTTACATTTATATAGAAATTGATTTACAGTTTCGTTGATTACAGTGGTTATGAACTGTCATGAACATTACAACTATGGAATTGATATCGTCAATATAGCTTAGAAACATATGCCAGATATTGAATCAAACTATTCAGAAATAGGTCTAAACTATGTCCGGGCTAGAGGTATCAAAAAATAATTGTTCATTTAATAACAGGAGATAATTTTATCTATATTTAGCACAATATATAGGAATGTAGCCGAGGGGTTTAAGGCATGGCGTCTAGTGTGGAGCTACGGGACTTGCGTTGGTTCGAATCTCATGGGCGAAGAAATGTTAATAGAATTTCAGCCAGTATGGGACCGGTTCCCACCCTTCTTCGTGACGAATTTCGGTAGCTGTAATGAGTAGCAGTTCCAGGTTGAGAAAACACCAGCTATAACGGATGGGGGACCCGACATGCAGGCCACGTGTAATCCCAATACTGGCTAGACGATCATCCACCTCTGTGATTAACACGTGGATATGAAGCCAGCAGCCGGCTGGTAGGCCCATGGCCTTCTAGGCCTGTCACACCATGAAGTTGTTGTAGTTGTTGCAATATTTATTATTTTATAATATTCTTTAAAAAAAAGGTAAAGTGATGCCACTACAGACCTAAGGAGGCCTTTGAGATAGTAAGACATCAAGGCACCCACATTTCTACACAATCGGCACGAATTGTGAACGGGGATTTCACCCTGGATGACGGTCGCCTTTACCTCCAGAACTGTGTTTCAGATCATAACTCACTGGTCATTTGCAAGACCACTACTGAGTCACTGCGTCTTCATCCGGTCTTATATAAGCTACGAAGACGCCTAGAAGTTTTGAAAAAGGCCAAGCACTATGCCACCGGTCGCTACTCGAATAATCGCAAAAGAGATCTTTCGAGAATGCACGACTGGCGAGATCGCAGCGAGTTGTACACACGTCTTATGATTTTCAATTCCGAAACTCTTATCCTTAAATGGGAAATTTGAGTCTTACCGCTGCCCGCAAAATTCAAAAGCAGTCATTTGAACAACGGATCAACAATTAGTGAATTTCACTAAACTACGACCCCGGGTTTCCAGTTTTTTAATGTTTCCATGACAACCATAAAAAATGAAAATAAGTGGCTGTTAATTGGAGAAAAAACAAATGTTTGACTTGTGACCATGGTTTCATAACAATTTCTGTGGATTTTCAGTTATTTTATAGTTGTTATGGAAACAATAAAAAAATTGCGCGGTTTAGACTTCGGTTGTGCAATCCACTCAATGTGTCATAATTATTCTAACTGTATCATATTATTAGTTTTTAATTAAGTAATCTTATATACGCATTCCCTTATCTGACATGCTAATGATAACTCGACGGTACTTGTTTACATTGCAGCATTCCATCTTTCATTGGCTTCCTCTGTGCAGGGTCGAAATCATTTTAACAGAATTGGAATTCTTCTGTAGTTAAATCCTTGCACATTCATGCGTATGTCCAATATCTAACAAGGTATTTTATGTCGAGTCTTCAACTCTTCTTTGAACAAAATGGAAACAACATTTTTTTAAGTATACCACGTTTATAGAGTGGAACAGAACTCTACCGATAAACTCACAGTTTTCGGGAGTATTGACTTATTATTAAAGCCACGATCCTTAAAACCGCATCATATTTAGAGATCTCAGTTACGTTGTATGAAAATTGGTAAATGACGTGATAAATCCTTGAGTACTACTCGCAAAACCAATAATAACATACCCCAATTTCCAGGTGTATGCTGTTATTAGTTTTACGAGTGCTTAAAAAAGATGGAAATACGTCATTTAACCCTTTTTCACGCAACATATGAAATCACTAAACACGATGGAGTTCAAAGAATTGTGACTATATATATATATATATATTTCAGATTGATGTGTCGTTGATCTTTAAGCATGCAGCATGTCCTTTGGGACATTGATATAAGCTGAGTTATGGTAGATTATATAAAAAACTAGAAAAAATAATGAACTTATTATCAGTTGGGGTACCGGTAGCTCATAAACTGCAATCAGACAATAAAATTGCATGAGTAATGAAACAACCAAGGACAAAATCATTTTTTATGTACAGTGAAACTTGTTCAAAGCGGAATCGCATGGTACCAATTTTTTTCCATATTAGACAACATTCCGCATTATAAAAAAAACAAAAAAGTAACCAATCTTAGATTATAGAGCGTCGTATATGTCATTTTATGTACCTTGGATTAATTGTAGATCCGCTGCCGTTGGACAGTGAAGTATAGTATGTACGAGCGACTTCGACGGTAACGCGCGAAAGAAACAGTCCCGTTTCGTCAGCGTTAAAATGTCTCTTAGGCGTGTATCCTGAAATTAAAGTATGAAGTTTCCCCTCACTAACTATACTTTCGTCCACATCCTTTGATCTCCCGCAAATTTCATTCCACACTACATTGTGTCGTCTTTTAAAACTGTCCACAATCAACGTGAATATGCCTTGAAATCATAGAGATACAGCTAGAGCTTGACTTTGGAACATCGGTCCGGAAATTTGGACATTTTATGATCGTGGACTTGTAAAACACTCGCACATCTCATTGATTTCTTCATTATTATTATTATTATTATTATTATTATTATTATTATTATTATTATTATTATTATTATTATTATTATTATTATTATTATTATTTGGCTTTCCTCTTCATTAGACCATTTCCTTGCGTCCATTCATTCATTTTTTCTTTGTGTTTTAAAATCTAAAAAAGTTGGGTTTTTCCACATTTAAATTAAATTATTATTTCGCGTATTGAGAGTTTGTTTTTCTCTATCTTCAATCACTTTCCCTTTTTCGTTTAATGACAATGGTACATACGATTTAGCCGTCTTTAGTCCGTAAATTCAGAACGCTACCTGTGAAAAATACGTACACAATCGCTCTCAGGATCTTAAACTAATTTAAGATTATACAGTGCACTGGTTATTTGTAAGATAGATGTCTCACGCCAAATATTTGTTAAAGGAACCTGTATTTCGCAAAATGGGTGTGCAGTGAGACCAATCCAGATACAGCAAGAAACTCTCGGCAGGAATTAACACTCGCCTAACGGGAATTCCATGAAGTCGAAACTAATTTACTTCTCTATCTTTCCGCCTTATAAGCATTTTTTCATGAATTGTGTAGAAATATTCTTCCGATTCCGCGTTGGACAGATTCCGTTTTATACAAAATAAATACATGTAAAATTACTATTATTTGCCAGGACCAATAAATTTGTTGACATTGGACAGATTTCCCACATTATTCACATACCGGATTAAACAAGTTATAATGTGCCATACTGTACAGTACTCTGTGCACTCTTCAATACAGTCCGCAGATGAAGTGAATGAAAGTGCGGGACGAGGTACGAAGTGGGAAATCCTACCAAATACGCCCACAAATAAAGGAACAGTCATATATCGCGAATCATTATGGTTTATATCAGGCGTATTCTACTGATGATTGTGCATCAGGCTTGGAACTGGTATTCGGCTTAGAAACTGAAAGCTTCAGATAGTACAGTCCCTCATTACATAATATGCTGCGTAAGGTATTCCTCGTGGTTGCTTTCTTCTGAGTTGTGGACTGTACTGTAAGTACTATTTCTTAGTTCAAAGCTGCTGTTAATTTTTAATTTATCTTTATAATCAATCAGAACTCATCTATGCCCAAAGGACATGGCACATGTCTAACACAACAACATATTAATCTATGTAAGTCACCGGAGACCATGTATTACTTATATCAAAACATTCGTACAACATCCCTCACAACCTGTTAAAGTTTCTCGTTAAAGTTCTGTTCCACCCCGCTTGGACTAGAGCTTTAACTTTACACATAGAAATTAAATATTAAAATAATGTAAATGGATATGAAAATAATGTAGGGAGAGGAAACTACATAAGAACATATCCTCAATCTGTATACATAAAAATAAAAATCAAGTTATCCTCCGTATACGATATGAATGTACTAGATAGGATCAGGGTTTTTAAACTATGCTAACTTTTTGGCGGTACCATGACCCTGTGGTCGACTCAGCCTCTAACAGAGTGTCAGACTATGTTTTGGGAGTAAAGATGGCTGTCACGTAGGACTGATAATCCGCTTGACATTTCCTACCTATTTTCAAGAAAAGCGGGATCCTTAACTTCTTACTATTTCTGGGACCTGCTAAGAACTTTAACCTTTTTATTCTTATTTGTTCTCAAGATGCTGAGTGGATCTCATTCCAGTCTCCATATGGAAAGAAACGTATTTTTATAATATAACCGTGACCCATGGGATGGTAGTCATGCATTCTAACCGTTACACTAAAGAAGCGGTTTATTGAAGAAAAGCGAAAGCTTTATCTTAGACCATACTATTCGTTTTGAATCCTGAGGAGGTTAAGAAAAAAAGAATATCGAAGAGTCCACAATACCGTATATTCAATAAAAATACATTCATAACATTTTTATTGTGCTGGCTGTAGCATTATTACCGCATATACTAATTAATTATTGCACTGTTAGCCAATAGCATAGAATCCATATATATATTACAGTATTGAATTAACAATCAGAATGTATTTATATTATATTATGAAGGGAAATTGCGTACTGGACACTCTAATATATAATAATAATTACATGTGGATATTCAAGTTGAAACAGGCAGGGGCGTTGAGTTTGGATAATATTACTTACCATCACCCAGTCTAATACAGGGGCGTCGAGTCAAGATAAGATTACTCTCCATCCCCTAGTTGAATACCGTAAGATAACATGGCTGGTAAATTCCAGTCTTCATACGTAACTTTAGAAGAGATATGTCCTTATTTGGAAATGAGGGTGATACATTCCAACTCAGCGTCCATGCCACGCCCGCTTATCCGAGGGTTTATAACGGCTGATGCCCTTGGCATCAGGGCTTATTCTTCATGGTTCGGACCTCGTCTCTATGACAGTTAGAGACACAATATTGTAACTTTTTAATCATCGTCTTTAATAAATATATTAAATCAAGTTCTGCATTCACTGGAGTTCTTGGGGACTCACAACGAATCCTACCTTCAAATTGTCTGATCTACCCGAGGGCCAGGTCACGACAAAAACTCTGGTGGCAGCGGCGGTGGATTGTTAGCGACGGTTCGCAGGTTCGAGAACTGGAGAGATCTTCGAGGAGATCCACTTGAGGAGACGGTACCACTCCACAAGACCATTCCAGAGCTGAGCGGACGGCTACAGTGAATAAGAACATCATGGAGGCTGATCAATAACCCGAGGGTCCCTGTTCAACCTCCACTCCTAAAACCTGAAGGTAAGCCCAGGATAATCAAGTCTATACTCATCTACCTGTTTCTTAAATTCAGTGCTATTATTCTAAATTAGTGTTTTGATATTAGTGCTGCAATATGTCATTACAGAACGCAGGCGTCGATTCCCTTAGTAATAACGATGAAATTAACTATATCAGTGTTCCTCAGGCCATTAAATTAATTAATAAACCGTTTAATGGTAATAAATCAGAGTTGAGAGAATTCATTTCAAATGTCGAGACTGCTATTTCGGTCATTAATCCAGATAATTATGATTTGATGCTTAAATTTGTTGAGTCCAAAATAACGGGCGATGCTAAAACAAAATTATTGGCTAGGTCAGATAGGTCAAGTTGGGAAGATATAAAACAAATTCTTGAGGAAAACTATACAGTGCGTAGGACAATAGATTTCTTCGCATGTAAATTATTTAATAGCAAACAAGGATCAAGTGAAGGTGTTGCAAATTGGGGCAGTAGAATAGACACTATGTCGACTGAATTGACTGAAGCCATGATTAGAGTTTTGCCCGACAGACATCATGAAGGTGCGATAGCATTTTTAAAATATATTACGAAAGCTTGTTTTATACAGGGTCTACATGAGGAAAGAATTCAGACTGTAGTTAGAGCTAGGGACGAACGCACGCTTCTCCCTAATGCAATCGGGGTTGCTTTAGAGGAAGAAAGCGCGATATTGTCAGGTAGATATAAGAAACAGGGTGTGCCACAGAAAACTAATAACTTTGTAAAGAGAGATCGAACTGATTACCGAGGAAGTAGTGACAGGGAAGATTAGGTCTTTTCGAATAAATGTCACTTGCTTTAAGTGCCAGAAGGAAGGGCACATTGCCAAGGAGTGCCGAGACGCTCCGCGGTGTAGGACGTGTTCCAAGGTGGGACACGAAACAAAGGACTGTCGTGCACAGGGCCGGCAGGGAACTCTCATTGACGGAGCCCAAGCAACCGGGGTTATCCGAAGATGAAGAGGCAGGTTGCGTAGTAGAGATGGGATCCCATGAAAAATAGGTAACTCAAATAAGTACGGTAAAGGAAATAAGTGTACACGAAAATGAGATAAAGGAAGTTAAAACACATTTGTTGAGTTTGGATGTGAACCAAGGGTGTTCACATAATGATGATCTAATGGTAATCAATCTCCGAGGAGATAATTTAAAGTGTGGTCGGACACTCGTTGACACAGGGTCGCAAGTGTCCCTCGTTCGATACAACTCTCTAGTAATGTGCCAAATATAGAAAAGGTGAATGTGATACTACGGGGTGTGACAGGATCTACACTAGATGTAGTAGGTAGAATTGTAATGCCAGTGTACCATATAAATTTAAGTGTATTCATAACGTTTATGTTGTGCATGACCTCCCACAAAACCTTGACGTCGTGATAGGCCAAGACTTTTTGAAAGAGTATGACGTACAATTAAACTTTAAGTCAGGTCAGGCTGTGATAAAGATCCCTCCCAGAACAGAAAGGGTTGTCGAACTTCCATTAAATGAGAGAGGCGATATCTTGGTAACAAAGCAAGAAATTAAACCGGGTATTTTTATAGGCGATGTGCTGACCACAGTTCAGAATAATAAAGTAATTGTTTGTATTGTTAATACCACTGAAAAGGAAAGTGAACTAGGTCCAGTTGAATTAAAATACGAGAGACCCCTCTACCCAATTCTTTTGTGCTGTAAACGTTCAATCTAAAAATAAATCAAACGAAAAAAGACATACATTACTTAATGAACAGCTGAGACTAGATCACGTATTAGAAGGGAAAGAATCCATAAGGTCACTATGTCACGAGTATGTGAATATCTTTCATCTGCCAGGGGACAAGCTTACTGAGACGACAGGTGCGGTCCATTCTATCCCAACACCAGATATTCCCCCGGAACGTGCCATTCATGTAAAACCGTATCGTATCGCCGAAGCGCACAATGCGGAAGTACAAAGGCAAATAGAACAAATGTTAGAGGACGAAATCATAGTACCGAGTTCGAGTCCTTACAACTTTCCGATCTTAGTTGTTCCAAAAAATGGACGCTTCCAATAAACGCAAATACAGGGTATGTATTGATTTTTCGCCGATTAAATGACGTAACTATAGGTGATTCTTACCCCCTCCCTTGTATTCAGGACATTCTAGACAAACTAGGTAGGTCAAGATATTTTACAGCTCTTGATTGTGCGAGCGGATATCACCAAATTCCAATTGCGGAAAGTGATAGGGAAAAGACAGCATTTAGTACTTCTACAGGACATTATGAATATACTAGGATGCCATTTGGGCTTAAGGCAGGGCCCGCGACTTTCCAAAGGTTAATGAATACTGTTTTATCAGGATTAATTGGTATTAAAGCATTAGTTTACCTTGATGTGATCGTGTACGGAGAAACAATAGAGGAGCATAATAAGAAGTTAAGAAGTGTTTTCGATAGGTTTCGGCAGTATAAATTAAAATTACAGCCAGATAAATGTGAGTTCTTAAAGACAGAATTAACTTATTTAGGACATATTGTGCCAGGAGACGGTGTTAAACCAGATCCTAAGAAAGTCGAGTCTGTGGTTCAATTCCCGGCTCCGACGACGCAGACAGAAATAAAATCTTTTTGGGACTAGCAGGCTACTATAGGAGATTTATTCCAAATTTCAGTTCATTAGCAAGGCCGTTGACCGAGCTATTAAAAAAAGACGTTTCGTTTAAATGGACAGATAAGGAAGAAGAAGCTTTTAATGCATTAAAGTTAAAATTAGTAAACCCACCACTACTTCAATACCCAGATTTCACAAGGCCATTCATTTTGACAACAGATGCAAGTAAAAATGCTATTGGTTGCATATTGAGCCAAGGTAAGATAGGAGAAGATTTGCCAATTGCATATGGGTCAAGGACACTTAACAGTCATGAGAAAAATTACACTGTATCGGAAAAAGAGCTACTTGCTATAGTATGGGGATGCAAACATTTCAGACCTTATCTATTAGGACGCCATATACAATCGTAACAGACCATAAGCCATTGACATGGATCTTTAATGTCAAAGACCCGAGTTCGAGGTTGCTTCGATGGCGCCTCTTGTTAGAAGAGTATCAGTATGACATCCAATATAAAGCTGGAAAAAGAAATACAAATGCGGATGCTTTATCTAGAGATCCGAATCTCTGTCTCTTAATAAATGAAAGTGAGTTAACACATGAGCGAAAACAAAACATAATTAAAGAAATGCATGAGTGCCCTATTGGTGGACACCAAGGTATTCACAGAACTTACGAAAGAATAAAACTATACATTTCATGGCAAAAATATGAAAACAGAAATTGAAAATTATGTAAGAAATTGCGATGTATGTCAGAGAAACAAGGCTACAAGGCCGTTAACAAGGCAAGAGTTAGCAATCACAGATACGCAATCAGAAGCGTGGGCTAAAGTAGCGATTGATATAGTAGGACCCTTACCGATGACAGAAAACGGATGTAAATATGTTTTGACTTGTCAGGATAACCTTACTAAATATATTATTGCGATCCCAATTTTAAACCAGGAAGCTAATACGGTAGCGGAAGCATTCGTTACAAAGATATGTCTTGTGCATGGAATTCCACAAATTATTTTAAGTGACCAGGGCGCTAACTGTACGAGTAATCTATTCAAACAAATGTGTAAATTATTTCCGATTGAGGGTCTTTCCACTTTTCAGCGGTTGCCCTTTTACCAGCCGGCTGCTGGCCCTTCACATCCACATGTGTCAATCACAGAGGTAGATGATCAACAGCCAGTGTAGGGGTGACATGTTGTTAGCATGTCGAGTCCCCCAGCCGTTATAGCTGGTTCCTCAACCTGGAGCCGCTACTTATTGTAGCTACCCAATTGCCTCACGATGCTGGGTGGGCACCGGTCCCATTCTGGCCGAAATACCATGAGAAAATTTCTTCTCCCGTGGAGACTCGAACCAGCGCAAGTCCCGTAGCTCTGCGCCAAGGCTTCCTACCTTAACCGCTCGGCTACGGCGCGGGACGTAAATTATTTAAGATTAATAAAATTACAACATCAGCTTTCCATCCTGAAAGCAACGGGTCACTAGAGAGGTCACACAAAGTGTTAGTAGATTATCTTCGTTTTTTTGTAAGGATAAGCAGACAGAGTGGGAAAAATGGATCACATTCGCAACGTTTGTTTACAATACCACTCCACATACAGCTACAAAGTATACTCCATTTGAATTATTGTACGGTAGATTAGCTAATCTTCCAGGAGCGTTGCAAAAACCTCCCACTACCCCACTATATAATTATGATGATTTAATAGCTGATACCAGATATAGGTTACAAGTGTCACATGACATTGCAAAAAGAAACTTAGTGAAAATAAAAGAAGGTCAAAAAGAAATGTACGATAAAAATAAAGCGAATCATGTAGAATTCAAAGAAGGTATGAAGGTATTATTAAGTAACGACGCAACAAAGGTTGGAGTGTCTAAGAAACTAAGTTGTCCATGGTTAGGACCTTACAATATTGTAAAGGTCAATGATAACGGTACACTTGCACTACAGTTCATAGGAAATAAGAATAATTACAACAATAGGAATTCAAGGGTAGCTAAAATAAAAAGTAAGATTCAAGTAGTACATGCAAACAGAGTGAAACCTTATTTTTCCTCCTCTTTGCAGGATGATTCTGCCGATACTCATTAACCTAGTCCTTGTACTACCATCAGTACTCCCACTAGGTTTCGAACACAAAACCGCGGATGTTTATTTTGACGCACGAGGTTACGTACAACTTTACTCATCTCAATGGAAATTATTAACTTACATAAATATGCAGGAGGCTAAAGATTCTTTAAACCAAGTAAAACAACATTCTAAATTAGTTTTCAATTTTTGCGAGTCAATAAAGAGTCGATCTTGGTATCGCTATACAGATTGTATTTCTTTTAAGTCATACATTAACAATAAAATTAAACAGATCGAAAACTTAAAGAATATTGTAGTAGACTACACAGAAGTCGAACCAAGTAGTACTCGTAAGAAGCGGGGTGTGTTAAATTTCGTAGGCCAAATTACTAAAATTCTTTTTGGAACATTAAGTAGTGAAGATGCCGAGTATTATACAGGAAAGATTAACGAGCTAGAAGGTGAGCAAAAAGATTTTATTAGAATAGCAAAAGACCAGATGTTAGTTATAAAATCAGCTGTAACATAATTTAATTCAACATTGCGAGATGTTGATAGGAATGAGAAAACTTTAAAGAGTGGTTTAACAAGATTAACCCAACATGTAAACAATATCACTAGTGAAATATATGACGAAACTCAGTCTATAGCTATATTATCGGAACACATATTGCAAATTGAACGGACAATAGAAAGTACTCGCGAATTTTTTAATCTGATTGTTGAGGCAATTATTCATTCTAAAGATGGCACATTGCAGGCACAAATTATCACCCCATCAAAGATAAGAAAATTGATGAGTAAAGAACAAGCGGTAAGTGGACTTGATTACCCTGTTAACCTCCCATCTCAAGAACTAATCCAAATAATTTCCACACACATTTACCTACAAGATAAGTATCTTGTCTATGTTATTGAAGTTCCCTTACTTCTACCTAAGCATTATCATTTATACCGTATCATTCCCTTCCCAACCCTAGGACAACAAGGATATACGTCCAAGTACATCTGCTTAGAAACTACAAAGGACTACATTATCAGCGATCCATTACGTCAGAAGTTCGCAAAATTGACACATACCAAATCGATACATGCTTCCAATTAAATAAATTTAAACATGTCTGCAAGGAAATGGAGCCAATACTTATCTATAAAGAGGGTATAGACTGCGAAGCAACACTTGTGCTTCCATCGACGACGGCGGTCCCGAGTTCATGCTCACATCGCATGATGGAACTTAAGAACACACTATGGTTAAGGCTAATGGGGAACGAGCTCCTTCACGTGACGCCAATAAACGAGATCTTCACGTTCCTGTGCCCTAACGAAGCTCCACAATCCATTACATTGAAAGGACGAGGAAAACTGAGACTGAACCCAGGATGTAAAGGTTACAGTGCTCATACTACGATTTATGCATATTCTACTATCTCCAAAAATTTTACCATTCCTGATATCACTCCTATCCTCCCAATTGACTTTGACTGTTGTCTAACCTTTGACCAATTGAAATTCCTTGATAAAATTCAACTAAACCTTCCAATAAGTAATGTCCTTTCGCATACAGATGATCTGAAAGTAACGAGCCATAAAATTGATAAAGTTAACGATATGATTAATGATGAGAAATGGAAATTAGAGCACTCAATGAAATTAGGCTATGTGTCATGGGCAGCAACCTTAGGTATACTGACCACCGTAATCTTCATCGCAGTTTGCTGTAGCTGCTGTTGTTGCAGCTCTTGCAGAAAATTTGGTTTTTGGCTGTGGAAAAAATGGCAACCCATGGATTGTATCGATGGTATGAGAAAACATTGCTTTTTACAACAAACTATACACATGGGCAATGTTTAATATCACGGAAGCACTGTGTCACTACCTATCACAAGCGGAGACCGAACCAAGGACTTCACAGCAATAGATGACGAAGATTCTAAAGAAGAAGAGGCTCCGATCGTATCTCGTACGAGGTCCGCGAGTAAAATGAAAAAACCGTGTCCTTCATGGAGAACATAGTGATAAGAACAATAGATGTGTGCAACCAAGTAAAAAAAAATGTGTGAAAGTGACCACGAGAAATAATAAGTTCATCATAAATTAAGTAAAGAAATAAACAAATATTAAAAGGAACTTGGACAGACGTTTGAAAGAGAGAAATCAAAGCAATACTATACAGTAACTACTATGTTCGAAAAGTATATATATATATATATATATATATATAACAATGTATTTATAACATATATGTAACTTGTGATCACTTATTGATGTCATTAATATGTAATTTTTTCTTTTATTTTAGGTAAAGGGTAATATAAATAGACGTGTCCAGTGCAAGTTCGCAAATATTCCATTACTGTGTTTAACGTTCACATTTATGCGTAACTTGTTCTCTTTTAGGTTATTCATACATTTGCAAATTACTTAAGTAAGTAATAGTAATAATAAATCTCAAGATCCTAATAGAGTAAAGAAAGAAGCTTAAAATTAAGCTCCATCGCTTTATCTTAAGGGCGGAAGTGTGCTGGCTGTAGCATTATTACCGC
Organism: Diploptera punctata; assembly: GCA_030220185.1. Lineage (NCBI taxonomy): Eukaryota > Metazoa > Arthropoda > Insecta > Blattodea > Blaberidae > Diploptera > Diploptera punctata. Next base: position 1,072,196 of record JASPKZ010002692.1, on the reverse strand, counting down.
ATATACTAATTAATTATTGCACTGTTAGCCAATAGCATAGAATCCATATATATATATATATATATATATATATATATATATTAAAGTATTGAATTAACAATCAGAATGTATTTATATTATATTATGAAGGGAAATTGCGTACTGGACACTCTAATATATAATAATAATTACATGTGGATATTCAAGTTGAAACAGGCAGGGGCGTTGAGTTTGGATAATATTACTTACCATCACCCAGTCTAATACAGGGGCGTCGAGTCAAGATAAGATTACTCTCCATCCCCTAGTTGAATACCGTAAGATAACATGGCTGGTAAATTCCAGTCTTCATACGTAACTTTAGAAGAGATATGTCCTTATTTGGAAATGAGGGTGATACATTCCAACTCAGCGTCCATGCCACGCCCGCTTATCCGAGGGTTTATAACGGCTGATGCCCTTGGCATCAGGGCTTATTCTTCATGGTTCCGACCTCGTCTCTATGACAGTTAGAGACACAATATTGTAACTTTTTAATCATCGTCTTTAATAAATATATTAAATCAAGTTCTGCATTCACTGGAGTTCTTGGGGACTCACAACGAATCCTACCTTCAAATTGTCTGATCTACCCGAGGGCCAGGTCACGACATTATTACCGGTCTTCTGTGTGCAAGAGGTATCATAACTATTCTTTTTTAATGGCGAGAAACATGTAAAATTAAATATCAATATAATTAGAAATTGTCAGTACTCATCTTGTTGAACATTTTAGATTTAGGCTCAATTGAGCTTATTCCTGTCTGTATCTCAAGAAGTTCTTGATTTCTCCAACGTTGTTTAAGGTCTTCCTCTGTATATGTGCCCTTTAGGTTGATACCTTCTTAGGCAAACGATTTGAATCCATTGTGTGGAGGTGATTTAACCAATTTTTCATATGTTTGGGTATCTTATACTATGTTTTGAACTTTTAACCTTTCATAATACTCTTTTCTATCCAGTCTACTTTGACATAAAATAGGATGCAAAAGTTTCATCTGTGCAGCTTGTAATTAGTATAAAATTGTAAATTATGATATTATAATAAATTATTCAGCCACAATTTTATGGAATCAGCTATATGAAATAGCATAATAGGCCTATTTAAATTTTCATCTAAGGAATTAAATTTTTAGTAATCAAAATTATTATATATTTTATGTTAAAACATATTGTAAATCAATATATTAAGTTAACGGAACTTTGTGTGAATCAAAACATTTTTCAATTTAATAATAAGTTTTACGAACAAAAGAAAGGAACTGCAATGGGTAATTCATTGTCTCCCTTCCTAGCTGATCTTTTTATGAGCAGATTTGAGACATAGCTTGAAAGGGAATTAGATTATTTTCCCATGTTCTGGTTCAGATATGTTGAAATATTAAATGAACGGACTCCCAGCATAAGTTTTACTTACGAAGAGGAGGAAAATGGAAGGCTGCCTTTTCTGGATATGCTAATAATTAGAAATAATTATAGATTAAAGTTTGATATTTATAGAAAAGAAACCAGTACATTTAGATATATCACGGCAGATTCTTACCATTGTAATCGACATAAAATGGCTAGTTTCAATTTTTTAGTCCACCGTCTTACCAGTTTTCCGTTAAGTAAAAATAGATATAATTAGGAATTACAAACCAATAAAGATATCGCTAAGTGTATTGGTTTCAATGAAAATATGATTGATAATTTGATTCGTAAATTTTAATTTAGAAAACTTATTACTGATTCTACAGTCTTCCATTCTTCTATTAATAAAGCATAATTTTGCAATTATGCCGTACGTTCCCTCTTTAACTAGAGGTTTGAACAAGATATTCAAAGGATTAGATACTAAATTAATGTTTACTTCCACTTTGACATTAAAGAATATACTTGGAATCCCTAAAGATAAATCGATTGTTTAAAAAAAATCCTGTATATGTATGAAATTTTATGCAATGACTGTGATATGAAATATGTTGGGCAAACCAGAAGATCCATTTTAACTACATTTAACGAACATATTTCCCATTTCAGACTTAATAGAATTGAAAAATCTGGAGTTGCCAAGAAGAAAAAGGAATTTGAGCTCTTTTTGTTATAGCAGCCAAAACAACTAACAAACTAATTAATTCTATTTCCATTCTATTCTTTATACAATCCAAATAATAAACAAAATTTCATCCCAGCATATTTCTGATTACGGTCATGCTATTAATAAATGTAACCTTAAGCTGATTCGTTCGGTCATTGATTTCAAATTCCTTGACGTCCTTGAAAGTTTGGAAATTTATAAAAATAAGTATAAAATCATGAATAAAGACAAGGGCCCTATTCCGTACAGCGCCCTCTTTTCTTTAATTGAATGAAAAGAGGATTAGTTTTATTTTACTGTTTACTTGTGTTTGATTGCGTCATGTGACGTAGTTCGTTTTTAACTGAATTTGTTTATTTATTATCAATTTTGTCTTCAGTCAGTATCTGGTCTTGAGAATGACAGCTTGGCTGTGGAAACGTGTTAACCATTTTAAACAATAAATTGGCGAATTGGGCATATTGACTGTATATTTTAATATTTTATCACCAAGAAGATCACTTGTGCATTAAATTAAAACTTAGAGTTTTGTATGTTTTTTAAGTCTTTTGAAATCTATCATTGGGCAAACTGCAGCGGGGTCAGAAAAATTAATTAAATAATTAAGGCTGTATTTAAAAAACTGATAAACGTTATAAAAGTTTAATGATGATAGTTCTCTTGTCACGTTAGATAGCTGGAACAACAACATTCTCTCTGCTTTTCGCCGACAAATTATAATATGGTAGTCCTGAAAAGCAACATAATTTGCGTTGTTGAAATTAATCCAGTTCCTTGCAACGGATGCTGCGTTCAGCTTGTCGTTCGTTGATAATAGGAGCGAGTCGCTAGCGGCCCGGCCTCTGAATCGATACTCCCAACATCAGGGAGGTCCAATCTCTTCCAAATTACGTATACCAGTGGCGTGCAGATAGTTTAATTAATGGGAGTACCTTTAGTATTCGAGGTTCACATTTTAAACAACTCTGTAAATCACCAATTCTTTCACTGTAATTTGTGAACACTGTGTTTTAGACCACTGAAACGGTGTAAATATATTTTAAAACATTTGTAGCTTGGACATTATGAACAACTAAGTGCCAAAATATAATTTAAGTTTCTTTTATCCAATGCCATCAGGGATTTCAAAGCTTCATATTAAATTATATAGGCCTACAGTCCTGCAATTAAAAGTCGCCCTTTTTTTACGACATTTCTGATATTCTCGCTTGGAATTGGCAGAATTGTATTCCAATTCTGAGGTTTGGGTGCCAGAAAGGCGGAGTTACATTACCCCGATGATTATATGGGTGATAAATTATAACGAAGCACCAGGAGAATCTAACTTAAATTTCATACCATTGGCTACCACAGAATAATGCACTTTAAAGAACATTCCCTGTGGTCTGAAAGGGAATCAAACCCGGAACCTCATAAACAGTAGTCAGAAGTTCTGACCATAACACCATGAGACTGGTCTCATTCATTAATTTTATTGTAGAAAAACTGTCTAGTTTTGTGTGCAGGAGATACATGGAACTAAATATTTGGACAGGTAGGCCTATATTAACTACATAATGATAATCTGGGGCTTAATCGGTAATTGGATACTTTCTTTGGCACATAGCTTACTTTGAACTAAAAAAGCAAAACTAAAATTTCATGAAAATGGTGAATGTCTGGTTTAGAACTTCCATACTACAATATACTTATTTAGTAATTTTAGACGCTTTAAAGCCCAATGTCTTATCGTGTCTAAAATATTTGTATCTAGTCGTGTGTGAGTTTCTACTGTTGTCTTTGTTTTGTAGATCATTGATTTAATGTTATGAAATGATAACGATAAAATGGGCCCTAGTAATGAAATTCTTAGGCGTAGGCTATCACTGAGGGTCACAAATGAAGCACTTGAAGAGATTCCAGAAATTATTGAACTATCACAGCAAGCGACCAAAACCAAATGGAAATGGGAAGGCCATGTTGGAAGAATGACATGAAATGTGGACTGAGAAGGTTACAATGTGGGGATACTCATATTAGCTAAATATCTTGCGGAAAATCAAGACTAAGATGTGCCTATCTCTTCAAAGAATGCGTAGGAAGCCGTTTGTTAAGTGTAACAAGAAACAGGAAGGACTGAAAAGATTTACGAATTTAAGGGAACCGTTACCGAAAACAGTGCGTTAGATATAGGCCTAATGAAGTGGAAAAAAAGTGTAGAAGGTGACATACCGTAAGCGAGTATCTCTCATGTGGAGTAGCTGATCATGCGAGGCATGTAGAGTTCACCCTATATGAGGAGGTTTTTCCTTTAATGGGTCATTTTAGGCTAATCACTTCATTTTATTTCATAATTTCATTGACATGAAATTCTAATCTAACATTTATCTTGAACACTTTTCATGGAGAGAAACGGAATTCACCCCTGCTTATTATCATGATCCTTCTTCATGAAGCCCGAGGTCTTCTCTATTATATTGGTCATGTCAAGCGCAAGATCGATTGTGTTACAACTATCAAATCAGCAATGCAAACATGACTAGGTTCATTCGCCTTTATATGAGTGTTCGTACGCATGTTGCTAGATACCGAATACAAACAAAACGTTTTAAAATATCTTCTTTTAAAATAACAGTTTACATCCACAATAAATGTTCGATTAATTGGACTCATTAAAGTTATAATCTTCTTCTTCACTTCCTGGTTTGGGCAAGAGTTGCCTGTTCCGTCTTCACTAATAGGCCTAGATCTAAGACCATCTCTTCCGAGGACGTCCGACATCTCTTCTTCCTCTTGGAAAATAATGGAAGATTTTATTTGGTAATCTACTTTCTTCCATTCTTTCTACATGTTCTTTCCACTGTATCTTGTTGTTAAATATCTTTTCTTTTATGGAGTAGATCTGCAGTTCTTTACGGATATCCTCGTTTCTTGTCTGGTCCATTCTAGTGCAGCCTTTGACTCTTCTTAAAATTTTCATCTCGGCTGCTTGGATTTTACTTTCTTGTTTGGTAGTGGTTATCCAAGATTCACTCCCATTCAAAAGGACAGGGTCAGCCATTGTTGTATAAAATTTTAATTTTGTTTGTTTGTGGGCTTTAGTATTCAATGTTCTATTTATTGTACCACAGATAGCTTGAAACTGATGTGTTTTGTGTTCAATATCTTTATCGTACCCATAGCTGATGTCACATCCTAAGTATTTAAAGTGGGATACTTGTTCAATAATTTCGTCTCTAATTACTATTTTTTGCACGCAGAGTATTTCTTCCACAAAATGCCATTACTTTTGTTTTACTTATTGAAATTTTAAAATTATAATCGCTACATATTGCATTTAGTTTGTAAGCAGCCAATTGTAACATATATTCATCATGGTGTAGTAAGACTAAATCATCGGCGAAAAGTAAGTTATTAATACTTGAATTATTGTTCAATCTAAGGCCTTTGTCCATTATAATTTTCCATTGTTTCATAATGTCGTCGATATGTATATATATATTAAAAAGAGTGGGCGATAGACTACACCCTTGTCTAACTCCTTGATTTATTAAAATTTCTTCTGACCTTTTTCCATCAGTTTTTATCACTACTTTAGTTTCTTCATATAAGCCTTGGACTGATTTTATTAGATGGTGTGGATATCCTCGTTCCTTCATTATTTCCCATAGTATAGATCTATTTACTCTGTCAAAGGCCTTTTCAAAATCAATGAACAACAAATATGTTCGTAGGTTAAATTCTCTTCTCTTTTCAATTAGTCTTTTTTATAATATAAACATTATCACTACATGATCTTCCTTTTCTAAACCCTGTTTGTTCTTCTTCTAAGAGTGTGTCAGATATCTTCTTCAATCTATTATTTATTATTTTTGCATATAATTTGTAAGTGGAGTTCAATAAGCTGATACCTCTATAATTTTTACTATCTAATCTATTTCCTTTTTTGAAGAGGGATATGACTTCACCTATCTTCCAATTTTCAGGTATTTTACATGTCTTCCAACATTCGTTTATTAAGTTTAATAATCTTATTTATGCAAATAAACCTGCATACTTTATCAGTTCATTGTTTATACCCTCTGTACCTGGTGCTTTTCTATTTTTCATTTCTTTCAATGCCTCGCTCATTTCGCTTAGAGTAATTCTGTCTATTTCTGATTTATTTTCACTTTCAGAAGGGCGTTTTATAACTAATTCTTCTTCATTACACCATAATTCTCTGTAGTGATTCTCCCATGTCTTCAGATCAATGGTATGTAGTTTTGCAGTATCTTTTTCTGTTTATTTAATTGTTTCATTACTTTAAATGCTAACGATTGTCTGCCATGTACGTCGTGCTCTATTTTGGAAAAGAATCTTCCCCAGGAATCTTTATGAACTGTTCGAGTTATTTGTTTTGCTCGATTTCTTTTTTGTTTATATATAGTTCTAGATTCTTCTGTTTTCTTTTGTAAGTACTCTAAATAAGCTAATTTTTTGTCTCGCACAGCCTCCTCTATTTCGTCATTCCATATCTTTAATCCTCTTTTGTTGCGAATCTTTTTCTTCTTTCCTATAGCTTTATTTGCAGCATTTATAATACAGGTTTTCATATTTTCCCACTCTTCATTTAGATTATCATTAATTGCTTGTCTTTCTAAGTGTTCTTGTAGCCTTTTTTGTTATAATTGTCTCATACTTTCTTCTTCTAGAAGATATACTTTAAAAACTTCTTCTTTTATTCTTTCTTGAGTTTTTGGTTTTTTTCCATTTGGCTATTATAAGTATCGTGGCTACCAATATATAGTGGTCTGTATATATGTCACATCCTCTGTATACTCTTACATCTTGTATTTGATTCCTGAGTCTATCATTAATCATTATGTAATTTATTAAAGATCTTTGGTTTCTAGCGCACCATGTATACTTGTGTATGTCCTTTTTCCTATAGAAAGTATTCGTGATTTTTAGTTTATTATAGGTAGCAAATTGTCGAAGTTTCAGTTTCTATTTATTACATCTTCTCCAAACATACATACTATTCTTGGGATTGGGAGATTACCAACTCTGGCGTTTAAATCACCTCCTAAGATGATAGTTTCTGTGTTTTTAATACTATTTATTTCTTGTAATTTATCATAGAAAATATCAGTGTCTTCAATTTTCCCTTCTTCTGGTGCACACACTCCTACAATGTTTAAGTAATTCCGATCTATTTTCAACCTTACTGTTATTATTCTCTCATTCACATATTTGTAGCTTATTATTTTTTATCTCCATTTGATATTAATTAGTATAGCTACACCACTGCAAGCTCTTCTATCTTGAGGTACTCCATTGTATATTAGTATATAATTACAATATCTTTTGTTCCTTTCAACTTCTTTTTTGTTTCAGTAAGTATTGCTATATCAATATTTTGATTATTTAGTTCTCTGACTAGTTCTTCTTTTGTGTTTAGTCCTCTGACATTCTAAGTTCCCACTTTAATCCGATCCTTTATACCAAATCGTTTGTCCTTAATTCTACGCTGAGGTCGTCTTTGGTTAAGTCCGTCCGAGTTTCCATTGTGAAGAATACGAGTAATATGTTTACCTCTGATCGCGGTACCAACGCTATGCAGAGTAGACCATTGGTGGGGCTGCCACCTCGTAGCTTTAGGTCCAGCTCCTGGATGTACTAACCCCATCTAGAGGGTTGCCACTTCCGCCAACCTATTAAAATTAGTTGTCGTTGTGGACTTTACTCTTGTTTCCCCGAGCATGGGTCTCTTATCAGTCCCGCCCCGTAGCCGAGTGGTTAAGGCAGGAAGCCTTGGCGCAGAGCTACGGGACTTGCGCTGGTTCGAGTCTCCATGGGGGAAGACATTTTCTCATGGTATTTCGGCCAGTATGGGACCGGTGCCCACCCAGCATCGTGAGGCATTTGGGTAGCTACAATAAGTAGCGGCTCCAGGTTGAGAAAACCAGCTATAACGGCTGGGGGACTCGACATGCTGACCACATGTCACCCCAACACTGGCTGATGATCATCTACCTCTGTGATTGACACATGTGGATATTAGGCCAGCAGCCGGCTGGTAGGCTAAGGGCCATTTAGGCCTGTCGCGCCAGGAGTATGGGTCTCTTATCATCCCAGAGAAAGGACCCCCTTTTCCCATCAGTTCTCCGACCCAAATCGCCGAAGGGATTCTATAGCACAACCTTGATTTGGGTTACTCGGATTAGCAGGTCCACCTCGAGCAGGTTGGGAGAGTAGTTGATATGCAGAGGCTGTGTGTTTGCAATGGAAACTATATTGCGCATACATACCCTTGGACCCTTAAAGTTATAATGGTATAAGTAATTTTCGTCAGCAGTAAAATTGTAATCATTGTAGGCCGAGAAACTAATTTCAAGTCTCTATGTTAAATTTTGATTCAGGTAATACTCCTAAAGTAACATATATTTTTGTTCCCGAATTTATTAAAATACCTTTTATGCTATGTTAAATCCTGGAAATCAAACTTGCATCAGTATAACTTTAACACGTCCAATTCAGGAAATAAACACAAGAACTTGCGATAACCTGACAAGGGATCTGTCAACCATTGCACGCCGAAACCTATATTGAAATTTCTTCCAGAGAAGCGTTGTGATGCACTAAGGACGTATCCAAAAATATATGTTTTTAACTGCAAGGCATAAAAATCCAGCGCCAAATCTGTCATTTAAACTATGGGGAATTAACACATCTCATGAATTAGTAGATTGGATAACTACCTGCCGCCCGCGCCACGTCTCATCTCACTTTACTCCGCTCTTACCCATGCAGGAAGTTCATTTGCTCCTTACAGTGTGTTAACATTGCTGGATTCTAGCTTCGATTTCTGTAAGTTGCAGTTAAAAACGGTCGAAATTTTTGGACCCTGCCTTAGTTCATCACAACGCTTCTCTGGGAGGAATTTCAAAGCAGGTTTCGGCATGCAATGGTTGACAGTTTCCTTGTGAGTTTAGTAGGCCTACTCAGTGTGGCATTAAATGCGTCACAGGTATATGAAGCCTCTCATCTGGCGATACTAAAAACATTCACTAGCATCTTATACAGTGGAAATAATCGATCTTCGTACTTACGTCAGTTCAGAATTTGAGAATTCTGTCTGTATTGTTTATCAGTGCATTGAACATTGACAGCAGCCAATCATTGCATGGCCATCCCTTATTATCACATATTCAACCATTCTCGCAAAATATGTTTAAACATTACGAGTTGTCCAAAATAAAAGTACTATGGATCCATGCGAGGGGAGAGTTTTCTGTTTTGTTTTGATGCTGTATTGGGAAAAGTACGTAATAAATGCACACAATGCATTGTGTATGGTGACGAAAGAACTCTAATTCACCAACTCGCCATGCCGTCTCATCGCTTGGACCCACAGTACTTGGCATTAGTTGAAATTTTGTTCATCGTGTTTGGTTTTCTTTTATATTGTAAATCGAGATAATAAATTTTTAAATCACAATGTCAATCTAAATGAAACAAATCTTCAGCTTGCACAACATTCAAATTCGAGTTTAAAAAAAATGCAAGGCACGGCTATGGCTCAAGTTACATGAGTAGAGTCCTGATGGGCACTTCATTCTGCCGAACAACGTTTGTTTCGTGATATTGGTCAATTGATATCCATTTTTACATTTCATGGCGAGATATTACTAGGCTACGTTATAAATTCTGGCGCGCTTGTGCTCCCCGCCCTCGCCGTTACTCCGAGTCTGATTGGAAATATTGTACCCCGCCTCTAGACGCAGTTGTAGCTGCCAGAAATCCAAAGATCCGTTAATTCCATTGTAGTCCAATGGTGGCAGTTGGCCGTACATTTATGTACGGTAATTACATTTAAAGCATTCCGTTAGAGTGAGTATGTATTGTTCTAAAAAAACAGATTTATAAATCTATAACTGCATCAGAAAAATTGAAATAAATGTAAATTAAATGTTTGCCCTTAAAACAATATAACCTTCTTATCGTTTATTATGTAAAAGCACATGAGTGGAACAAGCACATATTCCTATGACAAGGTAAATTAAACAATGATTTCAATCTCAGCCTTTGAAAAATAATTGCATTAAAAGATAAATTTTGAAAATATGATTATTTCTTAATATTGGTATTCGTCCAGTCTCTAAGTAAGGTCCAAAACAATCCCATAGGCCTACTGTTTCATATTCCTGTTCCATTTTATTGCTGAATTATGAGTACAAAAAAAACTTAAGCGTCTGACGATTCATTCATTTTTCTATTCCTTATCTCAAATTGATTATATGCAGATCCTCTATACCTACGTATATTCCGTCAGTTTAATTAATTTTAGTCCTGTGTTGTATTTGAATTGCATCTTATGTTTACTTAAATTTATTATAAAAAAATAAGTTCATTGTACGACAGTTCCGAAGAGCTATGATCAGCTAAATTTATTGCTGTCATTGGAAAGTAGGAAACAATACTGTGAGTCAGATAGCTTTAATTTATTTAACCAGATTCCATCACTTCTCATATCAAATTATTCTGCGTATTTTATTTAACGAAGTTCTGTAACATGTCAAGTTATATCGGCGCAATTCAAATCTGTATGTGAAAAGTGCGAAAAAAATTGTCAGATGCCCCTTTTATTTAGGCTTGAACGTTATTTTACGTTCCGTAATTTTACCCACGGAACCTATGGATTTAGTTCCCTTCTGAAGGAACACATGTTTAGGATTTTTACGCTCTGGAAAATCCAACGAGTCCGGTGGGTTTGATCCCGCGAAACTGAGAACCAGAGACGAATATAATAAGCACTGGTTCACCAGGACCAACTCCCATAGGCCTATTAGGTAATTCCCCGTTCCTTTCACGTAACCCCATATACAAAGAGAAAAAAAAGTAATATATTTTGCGGAAATAGGATCCGATACCCTGGGATGCTAATCAGACACGTTGTTACCCCAAAGGGGCGATGAAAAATGGATATGCAGTCTTCAGTAAGATGAAGATAAGAGAAGAGAATTTCCTGCGATCCTTGTTGAGCGGCAGTGGCGGCTATTCTCCTTTCGCAAGTGTATGTTGGGAAGCATAGCCAGCTAAGGTTCCTAGACATGAAGTTCATTTGTCCGGTAATTTTAAATTGGTGAGCCGAAATATGTGTTGGAATTTTGAATTATGTATTGATTATTATTGTTGTTTTCATTTTTGTTATTTTTTTTTAGAATTCTGATTTTAGTTATTTTAAGCAAGTGCCACTATGGCGGTTTTTCTGGGGACTATTGTAGCATTTCCTCTTTGTACCTGTCAAATTTTCAGAATGATTGGTCTTGGGACCTTGTCCAAGTTTGGCATTTGTATGGCAGACTGTCAATTGAGCGGGATCATTCTTTATTGAATTGCAAGTATTTACAATTTTTAAGAATTCATTACACTTGCTAAAATAATGTATATTTTTTTAAAATTTACATTTTGACAGTCTTCGAATTGTATATTTATATTTTTTACTTTTATTTTCTATGAAACATTACAATTAAAGTAGTTGAATACGACCAAGCGACAGGCAGAGAAATAAAGCTGTTCTACTCATTTATATTCATAGTACAGTATTTGAAGTAAAGATAATAAAACAAGAGCTTTCAGAATAGTAGCTTTGTTTTGAAATAGCTATTTTTATGGCAAACGGAATAATAATTGGAAGAATGCAAAACATGTGACTATAGGAAGTTATTAACAAAAAAAAACATTCTCTTGCATGTATGAAGTTCGTTAGCTTATTTACCGTTAAGCGGGTATCGATATTAAATTAGGAAAATTGCGGTCAGATTAATGGTTCAATTTCCGCTCCTGAGTAATAACATCGTGGCTTTCTTCGCCTATGTCTAATATCAAGATCGGTAGAACTCTTCCTAATCCTACAGCAACATCATGTACACTCGAGGACATTGAAACATATTGAAAATATAAACAGAAAGGGGTGATTTATGCATAGACAGTGCTGTTTGTTTTGTCCTACGCCTTAAGTACGTACTCTCTAGTTTATTTCCTGTCTTGTTTATTTTTGCCGTTTAACCCGAAAACGGAACATTTTACCTAACGAATTTATAACCTAATTTCTTGAATTGGTCTCAATATGTGATAATTGCTATATAAAACTAAATATCCATCCATCCATAGTAATTCTGCCCGAGGGCAGGTCTTTCATTGCAATCATAGCATTTTCATGCTATGATTTGCAGCTTTACTATGGATTTATAGGTGTGGTAGCTTCCTATTGCTTTCCACACCAGTGAAGGATGATGATAAAGATGATGATGGCCGGATGATCTTCGGGGACCTTTGGGCCCTAAGCATCCTGATATTTGTCGTGCACATGAGGAAAAACCGTGAAAATACCTCGCCCAGGAGCCTGTCCCGACCGGGAATCGAACCCGGGCCCGCTGCGTGACAAGGCAGCACGCTATCTCGAGACCACAGCGGTGGACAAACAAAACATAACACTTCGAAAATAACAGTGCATCTTACTTAAAAGACAATATTACAAATTGTGATTCATAATGAAAGAAAACAAAGAAAGGCAAGGAAAAATGGATGAAGGAATGTAACGAAGTGACAGAACGAATGAAAGTATTCATGCAATTAGAACGTAAAAAGAAAATGTTACAAAACCAATCCCAACATTTATCAGTTTCAAAAAGTTTCAGATACGTAAGTATTTTATAGCACAAATATTTTATAAACAGTAACCAAACAAAACGAGTCTAAAATAAATTACACTACACGTTGCTCAATCCTTAGAAAATTCTACGAAAACATTCTAAACATTGAAATGTTTTATTGGTATGTTATTCTGTGAAATTAAATATAATACGTAAGAACCATTTTATGAGGATCCGAATCATGATATCGACACTGACATTTATATTGCACTTATCTCGCTTTTGCTTTACTTCATTGATATCCCACATATTAAATCAGACACCAAGAGTAAGGGTGGAACAAACAACGTACATTACCAATCTCTTATGTGATTGCGAGTAAACATTAATGCCATATCTAAGAATTTTAACGTCTCCTAGTGTACACACATTAACATTAAAACTTATTGAGAATGTAAACAGAAACTGGTGATTAGTATATCGGCAATGTTTCTATTTACATTATCGTTTTATAGTAGCTCTTGCCTATAATCCGACACAGGGAACTTCCATATTTGACCTACATAGACAGAACGCTGCAGTCGTAATATTATTCTTGTTTGTTATAGAGTAATTGGTGTAGTATAAAATATCGAACTACAAATGGAGCATAAGTTATTTTCCGTTAAAATATTACTCTCTTTCTTTACCTTAGTTTAACCTCTCCCTTTTTAGATACTAGGGAGAGGTTTTAAAGTATGGATCTCACACATACTTTTTTGACCATACAATTCCATAGATGGGCTCCCTGGATGAGATCAGCTTAATCCCAAGGTCACTTCCGAGACAACATGGGACATTTAATACGTAACACCATTCATTTATTCTTGCTAAACAAGACGAATGCGATATGGATAATTATAATTATGATGAGGGACCATTTGGCCCTAGACGTTTCCCGGCATTTGTCTGTAGGCAGGGGTGAAAAAAATCGCCCAGGAAACTTGGGATCGAACTTGGACCCGATGCGTACGAGGCAACGGCGTTACTTCGAGTCCACAGCAATTGACTTTAAATATTACTACTATGACACGATCAAATTCTATAACAATATATTAACGAGTACATATTCCAATGTACAGTACCATCAATAATTCTAAATAGGCCTAAACAAACTTCAAATCACAAAACTATATTTTGTTTGATTCCGGGCTTCTTGACAAATGACATTCTTTTGCCGACATGTTTGAATTTAATTTGGATAGCGATAGCGATAGGAGTGTAGCAGCCCATATTTATTAATGCTTTGGAATATTTCATTACATCGTATTCAGAGAGCAATCAATATGTTTCGTATTTTTCTCGATACGGAACATGGCTGTGTGTTTTTCTTATTTGAACAAATTCGTACAACCTGCGTTTTAGCCTATGGGTATATCGCTGGATATTTAGTCTACAAAGGCTGTTTGTCAAATATGGAAAATTGTTCCTTCATTATATAGTGTTTGAGTTACTTGCTTTGTGTTAATCACTTTAGTCCATTAATTTATAACGTTTCTTCCAGTCTCTTGAATATTTCATTCATGAACTGGATTGTTCGTGGCATTTTGATAACTTTTCGCAGCACATATTGGGGTTCTGAGTTACACTCTCCGATGTAGTTGCTAACATTTATTTAATCGAGTTATTGGTGCAAAACCGGACCAAGTTCCGACCAATGATGTGTAATAAATAAATGTTGTATGGATAAATATATTGACTATTCAATGTATGACGACATTAGTATTTGACGAATGATTTTCTTTTTATTCATAACTTGTGTTGTTCTAAATAACATAGACTAGATGATAAATAGTGATGTAGTCAGTCTGTAGAAAGGCTCCCTCTTTTCCTCCGTGTTTACATGTCAATAGTATGATACTGCTAGATTCAGTAATTTCTAAAGTGTCAAGAGTTTTTACTATAAAACAAATAAATATATAAAAATGAGGAGATCCTGGAAGGGAGATTTTTCTAATTAGGTGAATTCAGGCGTATTTTATGTATACCACTGGTGCACGACTTCCACAACATGTATCAAAGGGATATAAAACGTTTTATTGTGAATCCAGTTATATGCGAACATTCCTCAAAGTCTGCCAAACTGAAGTCTTCCCATTTTTTTAAGTGTACACTCTTTCTTATACGTAGTTGGGGGCACGCCATAGCGTAGTGGTTAAGGCAATACGCTATAAGCCGGGTTTGGGTTTCAGTGGGATCACGGTTTTTAAACTGACCCAAAGCTTCTGGCGGCACTATGTCCCTGAGATTGACTCAGCCTCTAACAGAAATGAGTACCAGATGTTTATTCTGGCGGTAAAGTCGGCCGTCATGCAGGGCTGGCAACCCAGCTGACATCAAGTGCCGATTGACTAGAAAAAGTGGGCTTCTTAATCTTCTACTACCCTAAGGCCTTTAGTGGTATCACTTTACCTTTTACCTTTCTTATATTAGTTAATATACCGTACGTTAAGAAAATATTCATTAAAACAAATCCAAGTGTCTCGAGTACAAGGACAAGTTTTAATATTGTCTTGAATCCTAGGATTGCTTGCTAGAAAGTAGTGATGTTATCAAAGTCAGTGCTACCACCCGTATAGAGCCTATATTGAAAGAACACTAGACGTTGTATTATTAGTTTTGATCCTAGGATTGGCTACTAGGGCGTAGTGTTATTAAAGCTTGAAATTCCTTTACTTTCTAAAAATCTGTGACTCGGAATCCGCGGCTTTACATCCGCCCTCAGAACTTTTTCCTCCATCGACTCCCTTCGGGATTGATTCCGCAGACATCACAGCGTTTAGGTTTCTTAATAATTTGTAAATAATATTGCATATAATTATTATGTTGTAAAATCTGAAAATAGTAGTAAAATTTCATCTAGGAAAATAATTACGTATCGGGATTTATATTCGATATATTCGTGGAAGAATTAGAGAATACACTCTTTGGGAAATTAATAAATTCAACATAAAACTAGTTGTAAGATATGTTCGATAAGTATTAATTTGTCTAATACACGAAAACGAAAATATAATGGAAAAAATAAATCTAACAAGAACTAAATAACATATACGATAACATGAAATTCATTTTGGAAATATAAATTAACCACAATTTAAATTACCTGGGTTTAACCATAAACAAAAACTTTTAAAAGAACAGATTAAAAATAAGTACCGTATATTTAGAAAATCCATAGACAATACACTTATTCTAGACATCTTTCCAACAAAAAAAGTCAGTAAATTCATCAGTTTAAAAAAGAGACGGTTATAAATAAAGGGGCGTAAGTGATTTGTTTTGCACAAAAAAAAAGAAGGAAAAGAGTTTGGTAGTAGGTAATTATATTCTTGAAGCATAATTTTATTTAGTAGCAAAGGGATATAAGTGTATGCGTTAGGAGTAGATAAATAATGATCTTTATGATTTCCTTGTACAACTTCAACTTTAAACCTGTTTTTCTGAATATTGAAAATCTTGCACTTATACACCTTTGCTTCTTATTATAGTGTTCCCATACAGGCCTCGGGAGGCCCTTGGGGTAGTAGGATGTTAAGGCTCCCACTTTTTCTAGACAATCGGCACTTTATGTCAGCCGGGTTGTCAGCCCTGTGTGACGGCCGCCTTTACCCCAGAACAAGCATCTGGTACTCATTTAGGTTAGAGGCTGAGTCGACCCCAGGGCCATGGTGCTACCACAAGGTTTGGGTCAGTTTAAAAATCCTGACCCCACCGGGACTTGAACCCTCGAATTTCCGGTTTGTAGCGCACTGCCTTAACCACTACGCTACGGTGTGCCCTAACCGCCTCAAATAGGATGCTAAAACTGCCATTGAAACAAAAATAAATGTCCAAAGTACATTAAATAAATTGCAAACAACAGTTAGGATAAATAAATTATACATTACAAATAAACTTATAAAAATAAAGAACAATGCTTTCAACATAATTAAATTCGAAAAAGAACCTGCTAGTAAAACTGATTAGATAACACTCGCATACGCAGGAAAAGAAAGCACAAAATTAGCTAGAACCTAAAAGAAGCTTGATAGAAATATAAACATAGCTTACAGAACTGAAAACACATTAAATATACTGTTTTTGGAAAGCTCCGTTAATTTGAAAATAAAGGTCATGTTCACCATTATCTTGCTTCAAGAAACAGAATTTTTACACGTCTTATTTAAGTAGACCTGATAGATCTGAAATTTTTACTTTGTTCTGTTATATTTCACTTTTACTCCTTTCTCCAAGTTTCCCGAAAATACAAAGTTTCCAGTTATTTTACTTTTATTATTTTTTTAATTCGTGTCTTCCATACAGGCGATGCCATAGTAGTCCATCCTTTTTTGTTATTTGTGTCGTCTTCACGTTTATGTTGTCATTTTTCTCGGTATCATGAAACCTTTCTTTTCATTTATTTGTCTGATGCAATTGAAATATTACCCTGAGATTTCTTCTTTTCTTGTTTTCTCTTTGAAACTGATGTCACAAACTTATAGAACAAGATGATGGGGATGGTTCACTACATAGTTATTGGATTTTTTAATAATACACAAAAAGAACGAACTTCGTGTTATTCTGAAACGAATATATTCTAAGATTTGTGAAAATTTCTTCTTAAAAACGCAATTTTGTTTATAAATAGATTGAGGACGAAAGGGATTTTCCCTATCACAGGAATAATAATACATTATTATTTTTATAAATATAATAATAACGATTATTATTAATATTGTTATTTCAGGTTTATTTCTCATAGCTATTTTAAAATTTATATCTAGAGTATTGTAATATGTATTCCTTCATCATAACAATTCACATTATTTAAAAAAAAGTTTTAAAGGGACTAAATAGTATTTTTTTTTCACTCCCTAAAATAATTTATTTAGTCCCTATAATAAATTTCCCGATCACAAGTCATATGGGAACCCAAATATAAATAAGTTATACGTTGTTATTCATTCCAGGTTGAGAAAATCAGCTAACAGCTGATTTATGCCTGATGTTTTGCCATGGAATATTTTTATTATTCCTTATTAAATCGTTATATATTTAATTAAAACTTGGAGAGCACTACTAAATCGCTGTTAAAGTACTTACTTAATATGTTGATGTATTGATAAGATAAGGAATTTAGATCCCACCTCTCGCACTGAGCATCACTTTGTTGATTTTGCAAGAAAGAGCAGATGTTCAAGTAGAGACTTGCTCTACAATGCAGAAATTCTACAACTTGAGATAACATTCTGATTCCTCTTCACATTAACCATTCTAAATGTTCAAAAGGACAACTACATAGAGACAAGCTACTTCGTGGAAGAACGCATTTAATTTTTAATCTTCTCTAGGGATGCATTTTTTTATAAAAATTGTTTTACATTGACTCTTGTCATTCAAATTTCTCAGAAAATAAAGTTAAACAAAAATATGTAAAACGGCTATTCTTCCAACTAGTTATGTTATATGGATTCCAAACACAGTATTTTACTTTAAGGAAGGAGAGAAGAATACGAAAGTATTTGAGAATGAAGCTATTAAGAAAAAAATTGACCAAAGAGAGTCAGACAGAACAGATAATTGAAGAAGAATTTATAACAATGAGCTAATGATCTTTTTTTGGAGAGGAACAAGAGGTAATAACAAATAAGATTCGTAGACTGCGATGGGCAGGACATGTGGCAAGAATGGGGAATGAAAGAGACTAATGGAATCTTACTGAAGGAAAATCATCCAGTAGATAGGCTAAGAATGAGATGGGAGAATAACATTAACCATGATTAGAGGGAGGTGAATTATATAGGGAATGATTGGGAAAAATTAGTTCAGGAAAGGGATGAATCGAGATCTTATGTCCGCGTGACTATGAACTTCCTGGTTCTATGGTCCATTGAGTTAGTTATATGTAAGATGTCGCAAATGATTTTAGAATGAATATAAATGGGATATTGCATGTTGGATATAATTTTTTTAAATTAACATATGTGGGTAACATAACATACTTGGTAATATACTTTGTGTGTGTGTGTATATATATATATATATATATATATATATATATATGATATGAAAAGAAAAAAGAATGCTTGAGTCGGGATTTGAACTCGAGTCTCTAAAGTCTGTACCTTTAGCGCTCTAACCAACTGAGCTACCCAAGAATTCCAAGACAACATACAATTTTCTTATACATGTAGTATTTATTCTCAATTCACACAAGAGGTAGCGGAAAGATCTTCCGACTGCCATCTAGCGGCTAACATAACAGTTAAGCAAATTATTAAAGAGAATATTTACTTTATAGCAGTAACGCTTGTATATATAGATATAATATATAATATATATATATATATATATATATATATATATTGCATTGCTCATTGTCAAAAATTTAATTATAACATATATATGTGTGTATATATATATATATATATATATATATATATATATATATATATATATATGTATATATGTATACAGGTGAAAATTATTTAAACCGACAAACTCTGGGAGGTTGTAGGGGACGCCAAAACAAACATTTTTCCGTAATGCCATTTTTTACTATGAGGTTTATTAAACCGGTAGAGGGCGTATTACGCTCTTCAGTTGTCATGACTGCAACTGCTGTTGATGGTAGGAATTGTTTTGTCCACCAGTGTAGTAGTGAATTGTATCTGTTTACTAATGGAGCGATACACCTGGAGTGAGTACACTGATATGTGTGGGCCGGTGTTGTTGGGGACTGTTTAATTGGGACATGTATCCTACCTAAGCAAATAATTGGGCAGGCCCACTATCTTACAATGTTCTCGCCAGGGAGGATTGCAGGAATTGCTGGAAAGACGTCCCGCTTCCCTCCAAGAACAACGCATGTGGGTCCAAAACAGGGACGGGGCGCCGGGCACATTTCAGTCGTCGTGTGGCGTCGATTCTTGAAAAAAAAAGAGGTTTTCAGAGAAAATGTTGCTTGGAAGAGGTGGTCCTGTTACCATGGCCTGCGATCGCTTCACCAGATATGGGACATTTTGGATTTTTTGTGTAGGGCGAGATTGCGCAAACCTTGTTTTTACCAAAAACTCGTGTTTGAACAGAAAAAAAAGATCTGGTTGCCCGGATAGTAGCAGCCAGCAGGAAAAGAATTAAACGAGACTTTCCTGGAAGTTTGTGACGGTGTTAGAACAGAAACCTGATCCGCAGGTTGTAAACTTTGTTGACATGTCGATGGAGGCATTTTTGAACCTCTACTTAATATTTAAGTAATTGCGTTGTGTTAATGCTGTTGTCTCTTGGTAAATAAAAAAATGCAGAATTCTTTTGGTGGTATAATTAATTTGCCGCCAGAGAACAGAAATCGTCCTCTACCGGTTTAAATAATCCTCATAGGAAAAAAAAAATGACCCATTAGGGAAAAAAAAAGACTTGTTTTGTAATTAAATATCTATATATAACTACGTTTAGAAACGTATTTCCTGTAAAACTAAATACCAGTAACCTAAAAGGCCAGTGTTGCGGGTAGGCTTAGAACTTTTCTCGGTTTACTGGGGGTCTCACATCCACATGTGTTATTCACATAAATTGTGGAAGATAATCCATAGGGGGGGAACCACGTTTTAGTCAATCATGTGTGTTCCCCAGCTATTCGTAAGCTGGTTTTTTCAATCCGGGAGGCCGCTAATTATTGTAAAACTTACCCAAAATTACTTTTTTTTTTCACAATGGTGAGTGGGATCAGTCCCCTTACTGGCCGAATTTCGTCCACCATGGGAACGCGAACCAAGAGAGAGCTCCTTTAGCTCTGTATCATGGAATGATACCTTACACCGCCCGGTTCGGGCGGGAATCTATATGCCTTATTCATTCTAAAATCTCCGGTTAAAAGAAATTGAAACCTAAATTCGTTATCAAGTTACCACAATCAATTAGGTTATGCATCTTAAAACCAACAGATATTTTCAGTAGCAATATGCAAGACTGAATTTTATACTTTTTGTTATGGTATTTTTATTTGTACTGTTATAATTGGAAGTAAAATATTTACCACTTGCTTCAACCTACCATAACAAAAACGCCGTAATTTAGAACCTATTATGAAAAAACAACAATCGGTAAGCCTATAACTCAACTCAGTATATTTGATATTCAATAATTCACTAGAAAATTAAACAAATTGCACAAAAATTACAAACATAAATAAACACACTTAATCACTTAGGAACGTACGGTAATCCAGATCTCGAAAACATAGTCCTAAAACAGGGCCTACATTTTGTGAATTGTAGATGGAAATATTTGATAAATATTTGCGTTTAATCAGTTGTAAAATGCACACATGAAGACCAGGGAAGAAACGAGGGATTTCACAAAAACTTAATAAAAAAGCTTAATTTTATGTTTGAGTAGTCCGTGTTTTTTCCGCAGTATAGCAGAACTTCATCCTTGATTTCATTGAGACATTCCAAGTTTTTTCCCCGATATTTATCACTGCCCATTTGAAAGTTAAAAAATGTGGACCAGCCGTTAGGATTCTTTATATTTTCGTTATTTTGTAACAGTCATTTTTTGTGTGGTTTTCAAATAAATAAATAAATAAATAAATATATATATATATATATATATATATATATATATATATATATATATATATATTTGCCCAAAATATTAGTACTGTAGTATTGTTATTATTGGTCGGCCACGGTGTACTAGTTATGTTCCTTGCCTCTGGTGCCGAGGGTTGTGGGTTCAAACCCGGCCGGGGTCGATCGATTTTTTTAGGATGAAAAAATTCAAGTAGCAAGTCCTTCGGAAGAAACTTGCCGTGGGTCCCTACTCTGAAGATTTTCAGACTCTTTAAAAATCCTTAAGCATGGTTAAAGAGGCCTATAAACAAAATTTATCGACCTCCTTCATCCTAGTAATACCTTAGATGCATTCTAGATGTCTCAGTGAGTCGGTATGTTGACCGCATACTATTCATGACATATTTAGGAAAATAAGCATAACTAAATTAACTTGGTCTATTAAGGAGAGGCTAAGGCACAAACATTTGACTGTTATGTCATTGTAGATAGATTATTATTATTATTATTATTATTATTATTATTATTATTATTATTATTATTATTATTATTATTATTATTATTATTATTATTATTACTCAACTATTAACTCCAACTCGAAGACGTGACGGGCTTATGTCCCTTGACCTACCCCTCTCTCTATGTTGACCTACCAAATGGCTGCTGATCTCATATCCACATATGCCAAGCCTAGAGGCGAACGTTCATCCAGTCGGTACAGAGGTGTTATGAAGTCAGCCCATCTAGTCCTCAGTTGTTAAGCTGTTCCAATTTTATCATTATTACTATATTAACGACAGTTGTTGAAAAAAAATCAAGGAGGATTATTGGAAGCATTCAGCACGAAGCATTACTGTATGGATCCATTCTATTGCAACCCTACAAGCTAAGTTGTTTCACGCCAGGATTCGAACCAGCATATTTTAAATGCTTGTCTCGTAATTCAGCTTGGAGTTTCTTGGTCGATGAATTAAAACTGAGTGTGTCTAATAATAAACAATTTTCATTTAAAACTACCTGATTGATTAGCTTTGCACAAATATATATGCCAATCTTCTTACTGCCTATCGGCTTAATGACCTCAAAAATTATGGATTCGACACTAATCATGATATTTTTAGAATTCTTTTGCCCCGTCTCATTCCAATGCCAATGGGAGCGGAACTTCGACTTAACAGCATCGATAGTGACACTATTCATCTCAGCGGCCACAAAAACTATGGGCTCGACATTACTATATATATTGTTTCCGATTATTTTTACATATCCCCTCACTCACCCTTAGAGGTGCTAAGGGTATCTTGCCCTTACAACATATTTCCCAGAGTGTAATTGACAAGTGTACCAAGTTTGGGTCAAATTGATCCAGATGTGGTAAGATAATTGAAGATTTGAGTATTTGAGAAGTTCTTAGGAAAATGTTTATACAAAAGAGAGACGAACAGATAGGTGAATATGTAAGATTACATAAGTGAGCTAATGGTATATATAGGAAACCAGATGCAATAAGAACAGTTATGTCTTGTAGATTGCGAGAGCAGGATATGTCACGAATGACGAATGAAATATGCGCAAGAAAACTTCTTGTAGGAAAACAGAAGGAAATCTCGTCCAGTTGGTAGGTCGAGAATAAGTGTGAGAATAAGGTTCACCGTGATTTGAGGATGGTGCATTATACAGAGAATAATTGGAAAATATTAGCTCAGGGTAGAAATGCGTATAGTGCTTATGTCCGCGCAACATGAACCTCTGATCTCGATAGTGCCAATGAGTTAGTGGTACAATAATCGATTCTTCTACTCGTGTGGACGTCATATATATTGCTAATAATGCCCTTTATTGATTTATCTAAAGGTCTACACCTTCAAATATTAGATGATTGATGACATTTCCAACACTTTAAAATATGTTTGCTTCAGATTCTACATATGAGGGATAGATGATGGCTCCAGGTAGTGATCACCCCTTGGGCAGGCAAAACGTTAAAATAATGTGTATAGAAATATGTATTGTGATTAAGATGATTAATTCGATCCTCATGGCTGTTCCATGAATGAAGCCAAAGTAAAGTTAACCGTACAGTGAACGAGTGAAGTATAATATCATATAATCCATATTAAGAAAATCATCGACAGTATAAAATGCAATGTAGTACATTTGATAAGTTAATTGACTCCGCCCTCCACAAAATTTCAACCATAATCACGTGACAGCCCTCCATGGTATCTTTACCTTGTCGTGTTGGAGTGGCTTGCGTGCTTAAATGATCCCGAGAGCTATGCCGGCGGTAGCATTGCTGCCGCTAGGGTTACCCATGCTGGACTGGTCGAAGGTGATAAGCCAGACGAAAAAAGTACCTTGGTCGAAGGAGTGACGATCCTTCACCGTAAAAATACAACCGTCAAGAAATGCGGACATGGGTTTAACTGGGGTAAAACTTTCCGGAGGTCAAATAGTCCACCATTCGGATCTCCGGGCGGGGACTACTTCAGGGAACTCATGCCAAAGGCTCAAACACAGGGACATGTTCCTAGGAACATGGAATGCTAGGACTTTATACAATAGCGGGACTCTAGAGATATTAACGCGGGGAATTAGATAAATCGTCCTTTGATTTACAGGAAGTTAGGTGGCCAGGAGAAGGTAGTCAGGAATCAGGAAGCTTAGCATTATACTACGGGGGTGTAGAAAGACCTGCATTTGGAACGGGTTTTTTAGTCAGGAGGAGGATCCTATCCGCTATCCGAGATATTAAGTTCGTTAGTGATAGGATATCATACATAATTCTAAAGGGTAAACGACATGATTTTATAATTGTAAATGATAAAGATGACAAGATCAAGGATGAGTTCTATGAAGAATTAGAATGCTTAATTGATAGCCTTTCACGATATCATATGAAAATTGTCTTAGGAGATTTTAATGCAATAATGGGGCGGGAAGATACATTCAAACCAACAATAGGCAAATTCAGTCTTCATGAAGATAGTAACGACAACGGGGTTAGATTAGTCACATTTGCCACATTGAAGAATCTCATTGTTAAGAGCACAACATTTCAGCATAAGGATATTCATAAATACACCTGGACGTCCCCAGATGGAGAAACTCGGAACCAGATAGATCATGTATTAGTGGACAAACGCTGGCACAGTAGCATCATCGATGTTAAATCAGTTAGAGGGACAGACTGCAATTCGGATCATCATCCGGTCAGAGTGAAAATCAGACAACGGCTATCGCTTATGAGAGGAACAAACGCTAAAGATGATTCTGTAAAATTTGAATTTAAAAACTTGAAAAATGATGAAATGCGGCAAGAATACCAAATCAAAATTGCTAATAGATCTGAAGTACTGGAATCTTCAGATGACAATGTGGCAAACGAAGAAGAAACTGATATAAATAAAGAATGGGAGGCCATAAGAGATACTATTAAATTGTCAGCATCAGAAAGCATTGGTTGTTTAAAAAAGAGGCAAAACAAGAAATGGTTTGATGAGAAATGTGCCGACATTGTAAAGAAAAGAAAGGTAGCAAAAATGAAATGGTTACACGAGCCAAATGAGATAAATTTAGAGCAATTGAGTAGTATTAGACGGGAAACCACCAAGTTACTAAAGAGTAAAAAGAGGGAATATTTGAGAGAGAAGATTAATGATCTTGAAATGAACGCAAAAAATAGGAACATTAGAGAATTATATCAGGGAATTAGTATAGTGAAGAAAGGGTTTCAGGCTAGAACAAACATAATTCGGAATTAGACTTATACGAATGTGTCTAAATGGCACAAAGAGTAGGGTGCGTGTAGGCAAACAGTTTTCGGATACTTTTGAAATCCAGAATGGGTTGAAGCAAGGAGATGCACTATCTCCTCTACTATTTAATTTTGTACTAGAGCATGCTTTTAACTCTTTAGAGAATACGGAATGCTTACAACTCCATGGTATTAGGCCTAATAATGTGTTTTTTTATGTGATGATGATGTAGTATTATTGGCGCGCTAGCGAGGAGATCCTAAAGGACCACGCGCACCCACTGTGGCGTAACACTAAAAAATTAGGACTGGAAGTAAATATCATAAAAAGTAAATATATTGGTCCACACACTAGAAATTGCGTTATATTATGGAAATGGACAGCTAATGGAAAAATGAGGGAAAATTTGAGGAGGTGGTTGAATTCAAGTACCTAGGAAACCATAATCACAAATAGGAATGAGGTGCACAAAGAAATTAAACATAGGCTCACTTCTGGAATTGCGTGCTATTATGCATTGCAGAGACTCTTGATGTCCCAACTGCGTTCCAAAAACGAAAAACTGTAACTGAAATTATGAACTATCTTCTATGACCAGTTATATTATCTGGTTGTCGAAACATGGGACTCTTTACTTTAAGGGAGGAAAGGAGATTACAAGTATTTGAGAATAAAGTACTTAGGAACATTTTTGGACCAAAGAGAGATGAACAGACAGGTGAATGGAGAAGACTACATAACAACGAACTACATGGTCTTTATAGGAAGCCGGATATAATAAGAACTGTTAAGTCTCATAGACTGAGATGGGCAGGACATGTTGCACGTATGGGGAATGAAAGACTTGCATGGAAGCTTCTTGTAGGAAAGCCAGAGGGAAAACGCCCGGTTGGTAGACCAAGAATGAGGTGGAACCTACGGGTTCGATAGTGCCAGTGAGTAAGTAAGTATCACGTGACAGTGCGATGGAAGGAGAAGAGCTACCCGGCGCTTCAAAATTATGACAACTTCCTAACATTACACGATGAAAGAGGCAATTTCACAATTTTTCGTTTCAGTATGTTTTTATAACACCCCTTTAAGAAAATGTATTGAATTATTTTTTCATTAGGCTATTTATCTGCAAAAAATAAGTATCCACCTACAATTTATCCATAATAAGCTGAATTACATAATAACTGCTATACAGCACCTTAATCAAAATCCAACAACGAAGCTATGTTGTATTCTTATTCTCTTCTTTGCCCTCCTGCAATCGTCCTCGTGAGATTTGACTGCTAAATTAATGACGCATTGAAGGTTATTTGATCTGTTACGTGATCTCATTCCAAATAAATTATAATTTTTTCTGCCTTTCCTGAAGCATCTCTCCATCTTTCTGCCATAATTGGATTTACAACATCTTGAAATACATGTAATAAATGTCCCATAGCAAATTTTGTATTTCTTTTTCTCACATTTACCTGTGCCCATATGAATTCGATGGTGTTAAACTGGAAATGGTACGGAGTTAATCACGCAGTGTCCAAATTCTTCTGTAATTCTATTACTTATATTCTGAATTAACTTTACGCAATTTAAGTTTTACCACACGGTCTTCAAAAACGTAGTGTTTGTGAATGAAAGAACTACTTACTTACTCAGTCCTCCGCTGCCCACCCTTTTCCTTGAAGGGGAAACTTCAAAATTTTGACGAGTAAGTCCATTAACTGCCCAAACGCACTATATATAATAACCAGTCTGATACATTTTTCCTATTAAGTCTGTATACATCTCGCATTAAAATATAATTATCATAAGTAATGCCACGAGTGATTTCCAAATTATCGATAAATTCACGACTCACGAAGTGAGGAGTGAATTTATCTAGAGAATTTGGAAATCAAGAGTGGCATTTGTTAGGACTATTTAACGAATAAAATTAAGCTGTTTACTCACAAATCATTATTTAACTATAGTTATTTAAAAATATTTATATATTTAATGTAAACGGCGATGTTTGAAAACAAATGAGAAACGATAGGTACGCTTCTACTGCTTCTTTTGTTTATTACTGCAACCAGATCATACTATTGATTGCCAAAGGAACGCAATATTGTAAGGAGGAGCTTTTTTCTTTAATATGGTAATTATAACACTGATAAATATTTGGTGAAACACGACTCTGATTGGTTGTAAAACAGATATCATTGAAACGTGATTGATCATTGACTCCCATTTGGGGCATGAGTTAAATAGTCATTATGATTAAATTACTGAACATTCTAAATATTTAAAAAGTAGGTGTCTAATAAAATAATCGTAGATAACATATTAGATAGTCTAGATGTGATATAGACGAAGGATATCGGAATTGCGTGTAAAGTAGAGTTAGAGAACTTCGAAGATATTTTTTACATTTTTTTAGAATACTGCGTAATCTTAATCTTTGCTCAATATACTTATGTAATGTAAGATTAATACTTAGAACTCCTCCGATGTTATAATTTTCAGTTTCTGTTGTATCCCTATTATTTTTGGTGAATTTAACAGCAGGTATTTCCACTACGAAGCTAAATCTACCTCCGCGATGTGAGCCCCTGGAAATTTAGCCAGTGATAGATTTTTTTTTTAATATCCGAGAGTTTTTCAATATTTAGATACTTCTGTAACATGAAAAGAGGGACTTCAATTCTTATCGGATGGAGGCCAAGTTATTTCCTTTTCCAAAAAATTCCGTCGATTTTGATTTCCCAATCGATCCCATGCTATCACTAAATGCCCAAGGTCAATGTCTCACGTGTACTCGCATTGTTCCAAAATGTTTGTCAAAGTCAACAATTTATTTATTTATCTATTGATATTTTCAATCGCTGACCATGAGAAAACAAGAATATGGTGAATAAAACATAAAAGTAATTAAAAACATTGGAACTCTGGCTTTCCAGTTGCGGTCGACTTATTTTGAGGAGTTCAAAGCAGGGCATTTAGCAAGATGTGTCGATGTCTTCCTTTTGGCTGAACAAAATTCATTGGTAATGGTAGAATGTCAAGACAGTTGAAGTTTACGTGGAATGTCATGTTCAGTGTTAAGGCGGAAGCAAGCAACTGGGTTCAGGATTTTTTTTATTCAATGACCCTAGTTATCATTTCGACATTTCTGGCGTTTTCTCCTGACATTGGAGAAATTGTAACTCACTTCTGAGGTTGGGGCGACTGGAAGGCGTATTACGCTGCCCCGATGATATGATTGGTGATAGTGATGGTAGTGATGCGTCAGGAGAGTTCTTAAACCTAAACTTATTCTAATGCGAATATCAATGATGATGGTTATGGTGGCCATATGATGTTCGGGGACTGTTTGGGCCTTAAAGTTTTCTGACAATTGTCTTACAGGTGAGGAAAAACACGAAAAAACCTCACCCAGGAAACTTGTCCCGATCGGAGATCGAATTCGGACGCGCTGAGTGAAAAGGCAGCACGCCACTTCGAGACCACAGCGGCGGACGGGTTCAGGGGATGTATCTTTCAGAGATTTCGTGAATTGTTGTGATACACAATATTCACATCCAATTCTTGCTGTAGATTATTTATATGTAGTCACTTCATGTATCGTTTTAACTGAGGCAAATGACATTGGTTTCCGAAGTTTTTTTTTTTATTTTGAGATTGACATTCTTTGTTAACTTGTACCGAAATCAAGATTTCGATACAGGGATTACGTCATGCTGCGCAACCTATACGTCATCGCGTCTCCATTTCGTGTGTGATCTTTGTGAACAGTGCCAAATGCTCCCCTACCTACCCCTTCCTTTCCTAGTACGCACCGTATGTTATCGCGCATTTTCCCCTCTCCTTGTGAACTCTTATAAATAGCTGTGTTTTCTAACATCGCATCATCATCTGTTGAGTTATCGTCGGAGTCTGGTCAGTGAAGCTCAGAAGAGCTAGTTTGGTTTGTTAGTCCTCTAGGCCAGGGTGGGGCCGCAAGGACTGTATACCCCAACCCTAGGCTGGACTAGTGTGAGTGTAAATGTATGTATGTTTATTAACATTATTTTTTGTACAGATGATCAATGATAACATTGTTTTTTTTGTTAAACTAATTATTTATTTATTTTCAATGTTATATCTGACTACTTTTTGACTCGCATTAAAACTTTAGTTGTATATTTTACTTAACTATGCCTATTTATTTCGTAGCTAGCCTATGTCAGATATGTAGGTAAAATTCCAAAGCTTGCTCAAGCGTGTGTGAGTTCCTCTTTCCTTAAAGCTTCCACGATTATAGCTTGTAGCTTACAACACATTACATGTTTGAAAATTGATTAAGGAAAGTTGAATTAATCTTTGCCTTTTATGGGCCCGGGCAAAGATATCTTAATTTGAGCAGTCTAATGTTTTCTATTGAAAATATTTATCAACAACAATGGTTTGATCCAGCACTAAGTCCTGGTGCAATTAATCGTAGCAGTCAGCGTAGTTTATACTGCACAAAATGGTTTGCAGACCGTGGTTATACTGCACAAACTAATATATCAGAATCAACTAAGGATTATTTATTTTCATACAGAACTTTCACATTTTTATTACAAAACGAATTTAGGAATAAACGTCTCTGAATTGCCAAAACTTTTAATTTACATTCAAATTCATGATCTCGGATACGGATAGAAGTAAACTTCAAAATATGAAGAGTTCAGAATGAAGGCTGTGAAGGAAGCAAGCGAAATGTTAGCTACTTTATGAGCTGTGAGATGACATTTATGGAGATTGCATTTTTACGACATAAACGCACCTGAAACGTGAAAACATCTCTATAAACGTAGCTAGTAAAACCTATTAATAAAAAACCAGTATTTAAAACGAGGGAATCTTAGTTGTTGTTTGAATTAAATACATTTAAATCTTCATTGAATTCAACAAGAAAAGGAATTCAAAGATAAGACTAAATAAAAATAATTTTTATCTCTTAACTCTAGATGAATAACGAGGTGAAAAACGAAACCATGAAATTTATAAGGCAATGTCTTAGGCCTGGGGTCAGGAAGCAGGAACTCTACGTACAGCATATTAGACACAGAGCAGCACGAGGAAAGAGACCTGCACTTAGACTCACATCCCGTTTGGAATGGAACGCAGGTCGCAAGAGTGGAAGGTAGAGACTCTGCTAAACATATCGCTGACTTATTACATTGGGAAGAATATATTCTAATTTACCGCATAAACTGGTTTAAACAGTTTAATGACATGTGGAGCAGAAAAAAGCGGACTATAAATGCCAAATTAAAGTCAAAATTGTAATGTACAGAAATTTATGTTTTAAGAAGATCTGCACAATGTTCTAAATTAGATAGGATCAATAACAGTGTTATCCGAGGAAAATGAAACAATTGTGCAATATTACAATGAAGAGATGAATGAAGATAAACTGCCAGTTAGGAGTTTGGAGTGGGTTGCAAATGGGAAGAAAAGAAGAAGGGGTCTTAAGAAGACATGGATAGAGGGAGTTACGAATTTTATAAAGGACAGGGGACTACAGGATGATGGCTGGAAGGATAGAGATGGATGGAGGAATAGAATCAAAACTTAATATTGGGCACAGAAATATGCATACATTTTAAACTCGTTGAATAATAAATAGTTTAGTTTACCGAAAAAAAAACCTAAAGTACAACTATGAAAATAGCAGACCTATAGGAATTCTTGTTTTAAAAATCCATGGCGCGACATGCCTAGAATACGCTTAGCCTACCAGATGGCTGCTCACCTCATATCTACATGTGAAGTGGATGATCATTCCGACAATTCAGGGGTGATATGTGGTCATAATGTATTTTTTCCCGGCTGTTAAAGCTGGTTTTCTCAACCTGGAGCCTCTACTTACTGTAGCTACCTACATTCCTCAGATGCTGGATGGATACTTGCCGAAATTCCATGAGAAAGTAGCTTCCCTTGAGTATTTGAACCAACGCAAATCCCATACCTCTGCACCAGCACGATGGCTTAAACCATTCGGCTGCGGCGCGGGACAAATCTTGTTTTAGGTGACCATAATTACCTCATTTTCCTGTATATGGTTTTGTTGGAACATTTTTAGTTCGAGGCCTACTATTTGAAGAATTTGTATATTATTGGTTGGTGTCTAATGTGCTGCATCTAATACTGGAATCGTTAGCACCATATTTATATATTGTGCAGAAAGGTGGATGATAGCCTTTACAGCATTTGGGGGCAACGAACTTGGAGTTAGCGTCTGTTTTTCTCGATGAATAAGTCCACTACACATATTCCTATCCATACATTCTCTCTCTTTCCGTGCCTTCAAGATTAGTAAAAATATAAATACTGCAGTGTTAATAGCCGTCTCTACATGACTATGTTCACTAGAAACGACAAGCGCTGACGATGGAATGTTTAGCGATAAATTTATTCAATTTTATTTTGAGGAGCTTTGGTCATATGGTCACATCAATAGATCGTGTAAGCTACAGTGTGCATATTACTGAGTGTATTCGTGTGTTGTCTGTATTTGTGTTTCTTGGATATGGATATATTATAAAATATGAAATGAAACAAATGTGGAATGTCAGGTTTTGAATGTTTCCTCCTCATCTCATCATCGATATCTTAAATATTTTGCTATGGTATTGATGTTATTTTTTTAACAACGTTCTTGTAACAGCAAAGGTCATTAGCGTCGTGATTGAAATCTGGCGTAAAAAGGCCGGCCATATTTTGCCCAGAGGCCTCTTTTTTCAGGGATGAGGTTCTTTTTTTTCTCCAGTGTAGCCTAACCTCCCACCTTATAGGTACTTTTACGTGCCACGCGTCACTCGGGCCTTTCAGTGACAATACCTATCGGGAGAGGGATTTTAAACTTTTGGCTCTCATATATACTTTTTTGACCACACAATGAAATAGATGATCTCCGCGAATGAGTGATCAGCTCAATCCAGGACCTTCTTCGAGATAAACTAAGATTTAGACGAATCACACCATTTTCTCGCACATTCATACTGAACATGGTACATTTGATAATGGCGATTATCATGGTCAGATGTTCGGTAACCATGTGGGCTTAAATTTTCCTGATATGACTTAAAGGCGAGGAAAAACTCCGAAAGAAAAACGTCACCCAAGAAACTTGCCACAACCGGGGATCGAACCCGGGTCCGCTGCGTTAGGTGACAGCGACACTATCCCAAGACCACAGCGATGGAGAGGTTGGAGTTCTTTTACGTGTCAAGCGTTCCAACGGCATTAGTTCCCTTCCCTTCAATTCCCTATTCTCACAAGGAAAGTGCGTGACCTGGAACGCACAGAACCGCACGAAAATGTGCTTAGGGTATAAATCGCTCATCCCACAAACAGTAGTGAGCTATTCGCATGAAAAACAGCGCGTTACCATTAGTTACATTTGGATAATCATCAATTTAAGAACTTTGGTAACGCGAAGAAACAAATCATCGATATAATAGGGCCAAAAACACATACTTCAATGCCGTGACTTATTGCTATATTTCCCCCTGCTTAAGATAATTACGCTATCTAAACCACAGAACTGTTTCTACTGGCGTGATAGTATTGCACAGCTATTTAGTCTTCAAAGTGCAGGTGTGGAATTTTAATGAAGTGGTCAAAGAAAAGTGGAACAGAGCAATATGCACATCTGATTAAAGCCGCTTTTTCACATTCAACACCACTTCTCCATTCAAGTAGTTCAATATAAAACTCCACATTAATTACATTTTCAACGATGTCTTCTGACGAATAAAATTATATTCTTGCATATCCCTACGTGCCACGAGCTTAGTAATATGCCTGGAAGGAATGCCATATCAAGTTGTTGGTAAAAACAATCGAAGCTGTGTAATTGCCCTGGCCAACCACTTTAGATGCTCATATCACCCTTTTTTTTATGAACGATTTATAAATATTATAAGCACATTTTCTTGCGGTTCTGATCGTTCGAAGTCACGCACTTCCCTTGTCAGGATTTTACGTCTTAAAAATCCATGGACTCCGGCCGGGTTTAAACCTGCGAACCTTGGAACTAGAGGCGAACATGGTAACCAACTAAGTTCACCAGGGATAATTGTTTTAAATCCAATATGGTTTCAGTTCTGAGTTATTTAAAACATGTTTTTATTTTCTGCTGTCTAAAATAATAATTATGTCTATAATGTCTGCTTTTTTGAAAACCATGCCTTCAGCACTGAACAAAATACCATATCCGAACCCGTTTAAATCCGCTGCACGATTTTATCTCCGCGGTAACGACTGTCACCTAAATCAAGACATTTCATTTTTGACATGCACAATCTTTTAAGTCGATATTCTAACGTTTTCAATGCACACTAGTGCGTTAATTTATCAGCTTCGATTTTATATTTAGTTATGTACCCTACCCAAGGATTGCAAGTTAGATTTTATGAATGAGTTGAAAGTTTAGAGCCGAATTGATGCTGAGGCTAAAACTTCGAACGAATTCGTTAAAAAGTTTCAATTATTGCAGCGAATAAAATTTTGACATTATGTCAAATTATTTTAATAAATCGTATTAATGTTCAACAACGCATTCAAAAAAGTGCCTAAAATAAATTCACGATGTATTTTTAATAATTATTTGATAAATACTACATCGTTTCTTTAGCAGTAGTATTAATTACTGGCAGGAATATAGGAATGATGTATTTAATTCGCTATTGCAAATATTTGGTAGTCCTGTATTGTCTTTACATTCTGAAACTTTGAATTTTTCGAATATCACTTGTTGAGAATGCGTACAAGTCTTTTATTCTTTGTTTTCTACTCGTGGTATTAAATACCGTGGGCCGTAAAATAAACTTTTTTACGACTTGAGATGGGTGTAATTGGGTGTTATTTCCAAATATATCACAGTTAAGAGAACGAAGAAAAAACATTAAAACGCTTTTCCCGTTTAGTTATATTCAGGATTTTGATCTCAATAGATTTATGAGAATCCCACATTTCCCTAGTTAGAACAGAACAACTTCGAGTAGGGTAGAGTAGCATAGACCTAATGTCAGCACTTCTATTTTATATAAGAAAATATGTTTGAGGGCGTGGTATTTACTATAGTGGAGGAGGTTTTTTTTTTAGATAATAGTACATTAGTAAAGAGAGAACTATACACTACTCGCAACAAAATACCTTATCTAGAGGGTGGAAGTGCTGCGAAAATATCCTGTCTTGTTTTGGGAATCAGTGATAGACTGCTTCACGTTTATTGTCTGTACCTTCCACATTTAAAGTAAAACCATACATTTTTTTTCATTTATTTTAATGAGAGATATTTTAAACATATGTTATTCATTTTCTTTCTAGCTTTATGGTCAATACTAGTAAAATTAATATCAAATTCCGTTGAGGTGAATAGTCATATGATGAAATTTAAAAATTAAAATGTACCTATTGGTAGGTGCCGTCGTCCTCAACTTTGTTAAAATATTGTGTATAGAATTAAATGGAGCGCTTTCGGAAGTTATCTTCCATCTTCGGCAGGTTGAACTTCCACTACTCGTTGTTGTTGTGTACGGTGATGTATACTCCAACTGCTTGTAGCAGCAACTGCAATTTGTGCTTACTCCATCAAGGGCAACATTTTGAACAGTACATTTGATCCTGTTTTTGAAGCAAACATGAATAAAGAGATTTTATTTTTCTTTGTGCTTAAACCATGCCTCCTTTACTCAGTGTACTGTAATATAAAATAAGAAGTTGGTTTTCATTTATTATTATTATTATTATTATTATTATTATTATTATTATTATTATTATTATTATCCCTGAATGTTAAAATATTTACTTTAAAACAAAATATGAATACGAATTTGATTTCCTTTACCATTTGTCCACTGGCAAGTCAAACTATAGTAGACCTTAATTTAATTATTAATTAATTTATTAATTTTGTTATGCCTTTCCTTCATCTGTATGCTAAGTTTCGCGTCATAAGACTTGATGTTACATTCATGCAGTATTTTTTTAACCTGAAGTAATGATTATGCTAATGCATAAATAGCTTGTTATTTCGTCCGTCTGAACCATGCGATTTTCACTTACGAATACTTACTGTAGTTACCTAGTGTGTTATACAGTATTCCTTCATTTACACTATTACAGAATATTTTCACGTATTACTTTCCTGCATCATACAAGAGAAATTCTACAGTAGTTTGTACTAAATTTCTAAACATCTTGCACAAGAAAGGAAGGATAAAAAAAAAAAGTCAGCCTCTCTGAGGTTTGGACCTTGAATATCATATTCCTGACGAATGACATTTCATACACGTTACCACAGAGTTAAATGGTCTCAAGAAGTCATCCTGCAAAAGAAGGCTACACTATGTAACAGCTTGTCAACGAAATCTTCGAAATTATGTCAGTGTCGTACTGGCTCCTAACACATTTATTATTATAACTTGCAAAATTGAACTTCTAGACTATACGTTGCATATCTCAAATTGTTTATCTAAGACGTCTCTACAATACCTTAAAGTTTGTCGGTGTTATTCATTAACAGTCTGTATATACATTAAAACTTGTTCAAAGCGGAATCGCATGGGACCAATTTTTTCCACATTAGACAAAATTCCGCATTATAAAAATATATTAACCAATCTTAGATTATAGAGTACCGTATATGTCTTTTTACCTACCTTTGGATTAATTGTAGTTCCGCTGCCTTTGTTGAAAAGTGAAGTATAGTATGTACGAGCAAAAAAAAAAAAAAAAGAACAGTCACTCGCCTTCTACTGCCAATAAGAAAATAGTTGAGTGTGAGTGAGCGTCTGCTACAACCTATCACTGCTCTTGACGCCGCTAGTATGTTTTGAGATTGCTGAGATGTTGTCGGCTGTATTTCTGCTAACCACGTGGCTTCAGTTGCTCTTTGTTGCAGCAATGTGTGTGTTTGTTTGCTGTTTCACTCTTGTGATTAACTGTTAACAATACAGCTTCAGTCCATTATAGTTCTAATATGGCGAGTGGCTCATCTGAATTAAAAAAGAAAATCGGCTCTTATACGAGACAAAGCCGAGATTTTATTTATCGGTTGTGATGAGGCAGAAAATGATATATACGGAGTTTGTGGCGTCTTTCCTCTTGATTAACACCGATAAAGGTAAGATTTTTATTTTAACGATAGATGAGAAGGGTTTTTTAAATAAAAATTATGTTCTTTATGCATTTAACGTAGTTTTGAAGTGATGTATGGAATTGCTTTTTCGTGAATTTATTAGAATTGTGAATATTTTCGAGAATAGTGTGTTCGTAGCAATACATGAGAAATCTCATATTTTTGTTTCGTTTTCAATTTCGCGTAATAAAATGAGCATTTATTTCTAATATTTACGTTCTAGATAAACAGAAAGTGCTATGATTTAATATTCCGCATGGTACATAAAGCGGCCCCACCCACTGAATATCCATATCGGCAACCCTGTTGTCAAAACTCCAAAGCCGTAGACTGGGCGGCTGCACTATACATTGTGTCGTCTTTTAAAACTGTCACCTGAAATCGTTATTCCCTTGGGATATAGCAATAGATACAGTTTGACTTTAGAGCGTCGGTCCGGTAATTTGGAGATTTTTTGATCGTGCACTTGTAAAAGACTCCCACGCTACTTCGTTGATTTCTTCATTTCCTTCCCCCCCCTTTTTCTCTCTCTCCTCATTTGATCACTTCCTTGTATCCACTCATTAATTATTTTTTCTTTGTGTTTTAAACTCTCATAAACTTGAGGTTTTCCTCATTTAAATTTAGTTATTATTTCGTGTACTGATTGTTTTTCTTTACATTCAATCATTTCACTTTTTCGTTTAATGACAATGATACATACGATTTAGCCATCTTTATTCCGGAAATTCAGAACGCTACCTGTGAAGGATACGTACACAATCGGTCTCAGATCTTAAACTAATTTAAGATTTTACAGTGCACTGGTTATTTGTAAGACAGATATTGCACACCAAATATTTGTTAAACGAACCTGTATTTTGCATAACGGATGTACAGTGAGGCCGAAATAAATTTTCAGATACTGGTAGAAACTCTACTTCACCCGGCGGCAGGAATCATTCCTTATCGTTATTTCGCCTAATGGGAATTCAATGAAGTGAAAACTAGAATACAAACAAACAAACATATATATATATATATATATATATATATATATATATATATATATAATCTTAAACTTTCAACCTCAAAAACTAAAATTATGGCATTTCAGGGCAAAGTGCCAGTCAGAGCAAAAATAGTAAACAATAATGAAATAATAGAACAGATAGCACACTTTATCTTGGTTCAGATATAACATATAGCTATGATTGGGATATACATAATAAATTAAACCGGTATCAAATAATGTGTGGCACCATAAGAAGAACCCTCCGAAAGACTCGAAGAGAAACTCGGCTCAGATTTTATAAAATTATAGCTATTCCTGTTCTTTTATATGGATCTGAATCTTGAGTACTTACAAAAAAAAAGATATCTCACACATTCAAGCTACTGAAATGAATTTTTTAAGATCCGTAAAAAGATGTACACGCATTAATAGAGTACATAATGAATCAATAAAAAATGAGCTGGATATATTTTCAATGTTCTACAAACTAGAAGAGCACAAATACCGATGGAAAGAACATTTAGACATAATGGACAATACAAGATTACCAAAAACAAAAACCTACAAACCGCATGAAAAAAGATCATTGGGACGGCCAAGTAAACGGTGAACTTCAGACCGGAACAGTCGCATTGACCTAATCCTGGAAACGAAGAAGAAGAAGAAGAAATATATATATATCCATCCATAGTAATTATGCCCAAGGGCGGGTCCTTCACTGCAGTCATAGCATTTTAATGCTATGCTTGCAGCTTTACTAGGGAATTCTAGGTGTGGTAGTTTCCCGTTGCTTTCCACGCCGGTGAATGATGATGCTAATAAGGATGATGATAGTGATGATGGCCATATGATTTCGGGGACCGTTTGGGCCTTAAAGTTTTCCTGACATTTGTCTTACAGGCGAGGAAAAACCCCGATGAAAACCTCACCCAGAAAAACTGCCCCAACCGGGGATCGAACCCGGGCCCGCTGCGTGACAAGGCAGCACGCTACCTCGAGACCTCAGCGGGGACATTATATATATATATATATATATATATATATATATATATATATATATATATATATATTATATATGTGTGTGTGTGTAAATAAACAGCTTAATGAAATGCGCATTTTTTAGAAAGGAAGACGTTACTGGCATTTATATTTTTATTATATTTAATCTTATGTCAGACGGCCGAGGTATACCTATTATAAGCTAAAGGGTATATTTTCATGTCAATTGCTCTGTTATTTATTTTTTGTACCTGTTATGGCACCGTTACAGAAGCTTGATTAAGGAAAGTGTTATTGATTTTTATCCACGATTTTCATTAACACTGGGCATTGTGAGAATGTTTAAAAATACATATACAGTAGAATCCAATTAGTACACGGCACTATTTCATATCTCAGCTCATTGTAGTGTTAACTCTCAAATGTGGTTATGAAAAGGGCCCGCAAATTTTTTGTTCACAGACTT
Source organism: Diploptera punctata (assembly GCA_030220185.1). Lineage (NCBI taxonomy): Eukaryota > Metazoa > Arthropoda > Insecta > Blattodea > Blaberidae > Diploptera > Diploptera punctata. The sequence continues at coordinate 1,033,525 of JASPKZ010002692.1, read as the reverse complement.
TAATTATACGTATCATGTTCTTTTGCAGACACAGCCAATATTGACCTTTGCCTCAGAGACTATGGCTGATATTAACGAAACAGATCTTAGAAAACTACGAGTTGAATACACTAAGGAAAATCCTACATAAAACAAGGAGGGATAAAATTAGAAATGAAAAAAAAAAAAAAAGAAGACAGTTGGGCATTGAAACAATAAATAAGAGACTATATAAGTAGAACTTGCACGAATCTAGAATGGTACCAGACAGGATGGTTCGTAGGCCTGTATCAAGAGGTAATCTACCGATAGAAGGAAGGAGGTCACCTGGAAGACCAAAAAGAAAAACGTTGGGAAGATTCTTGGTTTTTGGACTGAACAGACTGTAAGTCTATAATAACTATGCAAAGAAGAGGAAGAAAAGTTCTTTTGCGTGCTTTAATTCTACGAAATGTCACCCATGGTTGTACTTCTCTTTAAAAAAAATAAGCTATATTTTATTCAGAGCTAGCCAATACCCTGTGTGCGCTGCTACACCTAATTGAATTAAATGTGATTTTATGTTTAGTAAAATAAGTAAAAAGAAAAATAAATATACATTTATATTTTAATTACACTGGTCAACATGATTTTTGTCTCATGAGTACCAATAGTTGTACTTAATGCAGGTTTTTATCGTATTTTCAAATATGTATTCGGAATTTCTCCATCACCCACAGTTTTTTATTTCAATTTAAATTAATGGATTTAAATAATTATTTTTTAATAAACGTTTTTTCGTCCATTTATTATCTTGGCGCAGTGAGCGTTGAGCACGGGGAACACTTTCATCAGGAGATTTCAGCTATGGAAAAGAGATATCAAGGCAAATGGAATCCTAATATGTTGGCCGATTATTGTTGGACCATCAAGAGGGATGCTCCACAGGCGAAATATAGCAGAAAATAGTCATTTCTTATTTTCTATTTCATAGCTGTATTTTTATCGTATCATCATCAGGAGCAGCAGGAGAACGTCAACCGTTGCAGGATGAAAATATCTCCACTTTTTTCCACCGTTAGTTATATTGTACTTCCTAGTCGAGAAAATCCACCTGGCATCTAAAGCAAAGTCGTTTTATGCTGATATCATGGAGCTTTATACACATATGTTTTACACAAGGGGTTTTACACATAGCCTATTTTCTTCGACCTACAGAATATTCTCTCTGTCGTCCTTGCATGTATCAGGGTCTTATATGATAGGAACTTAGAACAAATTACCTACAGTAGATTGGTAAAATTCCATGTGAAAATCTGTGCAATGTGTACATATAAAATAATTAAAAATACTGTACCGTTTATAAATTTTGGCGATTTCCCTAAGATCACATGTCGTTCAATTTGACTTATTTTTGGCGCTACTAGAGGAATTGAATATTCCGATTAGGGTATTTTCTTACCTAAGCTTATCATTATCTTATATGTGGAACATTCGATTTATAAATATTCGTTTCTGGCGGAGGTAAGGAGAATTGCTTGTGATAATTATGCATTTGGTGTTGGGATGGCTGGAAGTAAAATAGCAAATTCTAAAAAAAAAAAAATGCTGAAATTGTCTTACTCTTGCACGTCCGAAGTTCATATAGGAATAAGTATGTTAAATACCTTGCGATAACATCCCTACTTCCTGACTAATGGGACAGGATTTGATAACCGGCGGGGTTGAAAATGTAATTCTAAAATTTTCAATCTTGGAGCTAGTAGGGTTTGCGGTGTAAAATTTATACTCCCAAATTATGCGCAGAAGCCTGATTCACCCATTATGTCCAGAATGGCCCTGAGGTCCGCTAAGCATCCTGTAGAACGAGTAACGGGAACTTGGCTGGGGTAAATTCGATTAGGCTTTCTACTCTTTCTCATGTTATTGGCTAAGAATCATGGATCCTTGCGTCCACACTCTCGTGGGCTTCATGTCTTGTTAACAAGGTAACTTTACCTTACAGCAACCATTGGAACTTGTTCTGCGAAAGAGATATAGTTGTGGATTATAGTCCATAAGGTTAACGAAGCTTGTCCGGAGAGTTAACGAGGCTTTATTGATCTCATTAAGCTAATATCCTTGTGATCTCCAACCTTCAAAGTGAAGTGAAATTAGCATATCACTTGCCAACACCTCGATTTGTTAATTGAGGAGCTTAATGGAAAAACGACATCGGCTAAAATACCTCGTTTTGAGAAAACAATTGCAGAATGTAAGCATTCTTTGCAATATTTAATATTTTCCTCTGACATGGTATCCCACTTCTTGACTTTTGTAAATATGTTATCCCATAGTGGATTCAATCGCATTATGTAATCTTAGTTAATGTAATACCCGATCTTACTAGAAAAGTTCCCTGATAACACAGTCATCAAAGAGTCAAACCTACATTTCTTATTTCGGCTAAACGGTATATAAAATAAAAACTAAGGACATAAACAACATACTTCAATCATTCTCAAAAGAAAATAAATAGGAATAACTCTTGAACATACCAAATCCATATCAGAACTTCCATGGAAGATAGCAGTAGGCCAATTCAGATAAACGTAAAGTCATGTTTGCCTTACAAAACAGTTAGGGAAGGTCAATATATTGTTTACACCATAATCCATTTTATGACGAACACTTCAACTGCTGTATATATCTAAATAAATAGGAAATAAAAAATAAATATATCAAATCAGGAATATGTTAAAAAAAACTTCAAAGTACTGGAGAGCAAGGACTACCAATGACTTCAGCAGATACAACACATTAGACATCAATCAAATTAAAATATAACATAGGTACCTGAGATCTCCATCGACCTCAACTTTGTAATGTTGTAGAATATCAAGAAGGTCTTTCGGAACATATGTTCCATCATCTACTTGTGTGTTGGTACTAACGGTTGTTTGTAAGAATTTTGTAAAGAAGTTTCAGGTCATTGGGTGTGTTCTCGTTAAGTTTGTGTTGTTGGTTTCTTTTAATATCTCGATTTCTTCGAGGACATTGGTTTTCAAGTTATTTTCTTTATGAATAATTGATAACACGTTGTTGATAGTATTAAATTGATGACCTGCAACTATAATATGTTTCGCTAAACTGTATTTACCCTCATTATTTCTGAAGTCCTTAAAGTGTTCATTTAATCGTATATTAATTTATTTTTGTTCTGCCAATATAAAATTGTTCACAGATATTGCATTTTAGTTTGTAAACACCCTTGCTTTATAAATGTCTGTTTCTTCTATTCTATTTGGGATTATGTCATCTGATTTATTGTTTGTTCTACATATGTGCAATTCTTATATTTTTGTCATGTTCTCCCATTAGGTTCAATATTTAATTTTCTCTAAGGAATTAAGATATTGTTACAATGAAGACATTTTTAAAACACAGATAAAGTCGATTTTCCAATAATCACTGTTACATTTCCTCTTACGTCTGTGTTTTGGTTGTTTTTTAGGGAATGGACAATTATTCAATTTCGATCTCAGAGGTTTATTTTGACTATGTTTCGCTCATTTTGTATTATTAAAGTGCGATATATGAGCTTAAAGATAAAAAAAAAGTATATATATTATAGATATCTTTCAATACACTTACTTTCCTTCTAACATTCGGTGCGGATATAATTATAATCGGCTGATTGTATTCTATCAGACTGGCCGACATAGGGTTAGAGAAATCACTATTACGTCCTCAGTTTTATAACTATGTTAATAAAATGTTTGCTAAGCGTTCTTCACAGAGTGCAGGAAAATATTCCTATAATGTAGGTGTAATTATTATAATATCTATAAAGGTTCCGGTTGGCTTCAAATTTCTTGCAAAGTTTTATCTTTAAGGGGGGTAGAATCATTTTAAATGATTGACAGAAAAGCTTCACGAGTATAGAGTCGTTTTAAACGATTTACAGAAAAACGGCACGAGTAGGCCTACAGAATCGTTTTAAATGATTGGCAGAAAAAGTCACGAGTGAACTGAATCCGTTTTTCAGCAAGCTCCTCAATTATTTTCATAATAGTTCTGCATTATCCATCGTATGAGAACTTTACTTTCATCTGAGTAAATCACCACAATATGGTTGGTAGTATTTCCCACCTTCCACTCCGGTGGTCTGAGTTCGTTTCCAGGCGAGATAGGGGGTTTTAAATCACACCTTTTGTTCTGATGTGAGTGTATGTCCCTTGTCTTGTACTGACTTGTGTTTTCTTCGATAGTGGCCCTGACATACTTCTAACCCCAGATCCAAGGCGATGTCCAACATGTAGTTAAGAGTTCTTGCTCCTGCTTACAGGTGACCAATTCAGGGTATAGACTTGTAAACTCCACACGGAAGGGGTCGTATGTTCTAGGAAAATAGAAAGAGGAAAACAATCAAAGACAGACCATTACATCTGCCTTCAGAAAATATTCAACATTGTATATCGAGGAATGTAAGAAATCTTGGATTATGTAAGAAGTATCCCCCGACTGATTTGAACCCGCGAACCTCCGAACAAGAGGCGAACCAGGATATAAGTTTTTTATCTCTTTTAATTTGTTAAGATGTCATTTCATGGAATTTCTTGACTTGTAATGAGGAAATCTGATCCAGACTTCTTTATTTATAAATTGTTTAATAAGGATGGTATAATATACAATATGTCCGTCTAACATATTTACAGCTTGTCCGTAAAGCAGCTTGTGCAACATTCATTATATATAGATTAGCGAAGCGTAGCCAGCAATTAATATGCCAGTCAGTCTCCCTGGAAACATCCGCATTAAGCGGTCCTTTTGTCTTCGATTTTGCACTAGAACCTAACGAATAAATATTCATGTCCAGCTAAAGCTTAACCTCCATTAGCATCTACATCACTTAAATATTACACTCGTAGTTAAAAAAAGAATAAGAAAGGAAGCTGAGATAAATTCTGTAGATCGCTACTGTGGCCTAGGGATTCATATACTTGATTCTCATTCAGCGGCACGGATTCGATTCCCGGCTAGATTTAATTTCTTACTTTCGTAATTCAGTATTACATCCAGAGACAGATTATGATCCATCTTCATTAAAATCGGAAATAGTTCAATTAATTTCCTAAATAAGACGTTATTCGTTATTCTTCCTCAACTATAATTAAAATTCCGGAAATACGGGCCACAACTGAGAAAAAATCACGTGTTTAATAATTATGTGTCTTGGAGCAAGATAATGGTAACCACCAACATGTTATTTATTTTCAAATTAAGGGTGATTTCCGAAAACAGAATATTTCCCACAGTTCCCTTAAACATTCAATCCGATTTCGATTATGGCTGTCTCTTCAGACATAGAATAAAGGAAAAGGAAATACAATGCCCCCACAAAACATCTTAAATTCATTACCATTATCTTACTCGAAGACACAGTATTATCAATAATTTGTTTAAATATTATATATAGGCTATGTATTGCATCCCCATAAATCACTCGTGGAGAAGTGAGTCCTCCCCTAGCCAGGAGTTTCTTGACCAACTTAATTTAGTTATGCTTATTTCCTTACAAATGTCAATGAATGAAACACGGTCAGCGCATCACATCAATGAGACGTCTGGTATGTAACTAAGATATTACTTGGGTGGGAAATGTAGATTAAATGTTGCTCGAAGGCACTAATTTAGGCTTGAGATTCTTTTACGAGCCCGAAAATATTCATACTCCGGACTTTTGGCTTAAAGTCTCTCCCTAAGGATTCATCCCTTGATTTTTTTTCATTTTCTTAATATTATTGAACATTTATTAAACTGCAGACAGTATATAAAATTATATACTGTCTTTGAAATATTACTAAGTTTTGTTATGACCTTGTATTTTAATGTTAGAATCTGTTTTAAATTTATTAAAACTCTAACTAACTAACTCACTGGCACTATCGAACCGGGAGGTTTATGGCCGCGCGGACATAAACTCCCCATACATCCCTATCCTGAGCTAAATGTTTTCCAATCATCCCCTGTATAATCTACTTCCCTCAAGTTTTAAATTTATTGTAAAATTATATTCATTTTTGAATTCTCCAATGAGTACAAGTATTTTCTCTTTGTATCCAAAAATTCTGTTAAACTTAAAAATAATTTTCTTACGAAATTAAATTTAGGCAACAAAGCTATCTAGTTCAGAACAATACAACCTTATCATCATAGTCCTAAGAAATACCACGAATAGCATTCCTATTTGTTAAATGTGAGTTTAAAATGTTCAACCCAGAGAAACAGTATGTTTTTTCCTATGTACTTTAAGGGTCAGAGTCACTAACAGAAGTAACTCTATTACTCGAGTTTTCCCTATTTATAAAAGCATAGCTTAAACTGGCGTAATACAGTTACCTCTGTTGGTGAAACCGTCCCTAAGTGTCCAAGTGCATGATATTGTTCGAGCACGACAATTGTGAATGGTTATTTCATGCCAGATGCGTCAGTACCAATCGTAAACGTTTGCACTGTTGCCAGTGTTCTCCGCAACCTACAATTACTGTTAAACTTACCATATGTTGACTTTGTTTTGAAATAAATATTAATTTGGTGCCAAATTTATATGACTGTTTAACTCATGCCCCAAATGGGAGTCAATGACCAATCACATTTCAATGATTTTTATTTACAACCAATCACAGTCGTGTTTTGCCTCTAATTTATCAACTAAAGTTTATCATAATAAAGAAAGCTCCTCCTTTTTAACATCCTGAATAGGTCATAGCATTATTTTGCAGTGACTTACTCTACAAGAAATACGGCTACCAGATTGTATATATAGTGCATGAATGTCAACACACAGCGCATGCAATTGATTATACCACAAAAAAAACCATTGTTTGCACTTTCTTAAATGTATATTTTCCCAGGTAATAACATTCCAGAAAAATATAATTGTCATATTTACATCATAGGACATCAGAAAGTAATTAATATACAGTTTGATGTGTTTCATTTTTTCTCCACTAGAGCGCATTCTTACAATATTGCGTTCCTTTGGCAATAAATAATATGATCGGTTGCAGTGATGAACAAAAGAAGCAAATGAAGCGTACCAATTGTTTCTCATTTGTTTTCAAACATCGCCGTTTACATTAAATATATACATATTTTAAAATAACTATAGTTAAATATTTATTTGTGAGTAAACAGCTTAATTTTATTCGTTAAATAGTCCTAACAAATGCCACTCTTGATTTCCAAATTTATCGATAATTTGGAAATCACTCGTGGCATTACTTATGATAATCTCTTACCTAATAATTCTCTTGCTGTGCCACTTACAATACGCCTATTTCAATAGCCTGTTTTTAATTTAAAAAATGAAGTTATATTTCGGGATCTATCTTTTTTTTAAACATTTACGAAGGTAAAAATTAGCTCTTTCTCTTGAACATATCCTCGACAATCAATATCACATAGTCTCCGGGAGCAAGGAAAGACCCAGGATGTTCCGGAATGTTCCAAAGAATGCGAGATTCTCTCAGGCATAGGGCGCAAGGTTGCATTGCCATGAATGAAAGTTATATGTAGTGCTTTCTGTGGAGAATAGATCAAAGAGGTTTCACGTTATTACTCCATAGCTCACAGTAAAAAAACTCTGCACTTATAATACAAATTAATAGTGATAGTAAACGGCTAACACGATCTAGTCACATTATGGTAATATTTCACTATTTAACTTTAAGAATGATACAAATTAATAGTTAAACACATTATAAAAATATTATTATAGATATAGTGGAGACAACTAGTATTTATTCATATAGTGAAATGTTATTACAAAATCGTTTTCTTGAAAGTGGACTATGATCGTCACATTTCAAATAAACTCTAACTATATATATATATATATATATATATATAATTTTAGGACCCATGTTTATAGGAACCTATTTTCTTTGTTTTATGGTGGTTTTGAACTCTAATACATGGGATTGGCTGCGACTTGATCACATAAAATGACCTGAGGATCTAAGAAATTTAACATACATTTATATACCTTATGTGTAGTCTCTTCAAGTATTAAAATTATTAAAACATTGCAAGCGTTTCGGGACTAGTCCCATCCACAACATAAAGTTGTTCGCGATCAACCATCACATTTCCTATTACTAAAACACAATTATTGAATTCTAGATACTGTGTACGATAAGATTTAGAAAGTTAGTGGACAGAAGATTAAAATATTGCGTCATAACCCATTCAGAAATCATTAAACTAAAATCTATTCCCCATTCTTTTGGATTAGTTAAAGTAATCTTTGCCAGCACTAAAATTGTAACCATTATAGTGCATTGTACTCGTATAAATTCAGTTCAAACATTTATGTTAAATGATAATATTACAACATTTTTTATTCCGAATTAATTACATCATTTTCGCGTTATGTTAATTTTGCGGAATACAAAGAAAATATTACTTGCACCACAGTAAATTTTAAACCGTCTACTTATTAATATTGATTAGGAAAATTACAGAACATCAATTTTATAGCAGATGTTCCCAGACTGTGATAGCTATTATTTTTAACAACTCTCTTTAGTAGGTGAGGCCGTCAGCATTGTAATTCAAACTTGGGCATGAAAGAACTGACAAAGTTTCCTCAGGGGACTCTTTTTTTTTTTTTTTTAAGGCTTGGCGTCCTTTACATGCCGTAAATCTATGATACGAGATAACTACAATTTTACTTTCCTTTTGAAGGAAGTAATGCTCAGGATTTTTACGCGCTTAAATATCCACCGACCCCGGACGGGTCTGAACCCGCGAACCCGGAATCAGAGGCGACCATGGCAACTACTAGTCCTTAGGAGCGATGCCAGCACCTTGTCAGTTTACCTCATAACTTGAAACCGGCTCTATCTAAAGCTTTTATACATTTCTTCCTCGATAAATATTGGAACTTTTATTCAGAACACATTGTACATGACATTGTATATAGTATATTGTTTATAGTATAAGTGTAATGATGGATTTAACCCTCATTCAATGAATGTATAAGAGAAGTATTGGCTGGCGGTGTGCTGCAGAGCAGGGGCTGAATAAAAATAACTCCCCATCGCGTTGGTACACGCCAACCTGCACTTTGTAGTAATGCAGTCCATCTCCATCAACTTGACTGAAGCTTCCCTGGTCAATACTTTGGATCCTACAACTTATAACGCTTAACATACATATTTCTAGTGATATTTGCAATTGAAGCTATGTGCTTCTAAAACTCGGGATTATTTTGTCGAAGAATTTATTTTGCGTTAAAATTATTAAAATACAAGCCCATAATCTTAAAAAAATATAATCTGAAAGAAATATAATCAATATTATAAAAGCTTTAGCATCATATGACATATCGCATGTATTACCCAAATTAAGTCTGCACGGCTAGAGGGGAAGTGTCTTAGCGCTAGAGTCGCCAAACTATTTCTCTATGGAAGGGATAATTCCTAAGCACATGCGAAATATCATTACATGATTGTCAAATTAGTAATTTAGTCGACAACTGCTAAAGGTTTCGGATAATTTAAAATCACAATGTTTGTCATCTCTCTATTGCCAGCCTCACAGCACAACAGCGGACGAGAATTGGCAACATGTAATGAGGAAGGCAAAGGTGGGACTGCTCATTCCCCAGTAATAACTGGTTGCCGCATTATTCAAATGGTCAACGACTTTTGTAGGTGCCGGATCATTTAAGAAACTCTCCCTTCCCGGTCAAATAACACAATACAAGGGAAGGAAGTGGCAACATAGTAAGACAAGGAAGGGAATCAACAGCACATTCCTTGCATATTTTCCGCGTTCATATTTAACTTGGGCGAGTAATAAGGTCTTTACATTATATGTACTGTACATCTAAGCGATGAGACGTAGTGGCGAGTTGATGAACCACTAGTATGTCATTATACACGGTGCATACCAGCATTAAAACAAAACATGCAACAATCTTCTCGCGATCCGACTCATCACTTGTACGTACAGAATTTTATTATTGTGTGTAATGGTGTTTTTCCTAGATAATTGTAAATTGAATACTACGAAGAAAAAAAAAGTAAGACAACAATAATAACCGTTGTTGTCACCTTGGCGTTTCTACCTTTAACTGGGGTTATTCAGCACACTCGGTTCCATTTCTGTCAATTCTTCCAAATTTGATTCCCTTTTATTTTTTCTCAAGTCCATACTTAAATCTTCTATATCCTCCTTCATTCCGTGTTATCCTTGCTCTCGCAAGTGATTTTTCCGCTGCTCATTCATCTTTAGAACTTTTTTAAGGTAACTTACTTAAATCAGCTTCTCTAGGAGCCTATTTATAACTGTGAAGGTCATTAGTTTAATTTAAATTTAAAATCTTCATATTTTCAAAGCATTGTAATCTATCATAAATGGGAAAAATTTATCAGTATCAACCTGTAAACCTTATCTGAGTAATGTGATATATGTGATTTTAATAACGGAATAAACGGGAAACTAATCATTAAGAAATTTCATATTAAAGATTTCCCTCTCACGAACCAACATTCTAATGTCGCAAATACAAATTTTAATTTTCTTTCTTTCACCCTTTTAGATTTTCCAAGTATTTGCTTATATAAATTTCAGCCACTTGAGGACAATAATTTTTAGCATTGTTTCTTTGTTAAAGTAAAGTACCGTACTAGGTACTTCCCTGGGGGTTAAGACGGTCCGATTCAGGAGAAGCCACCCTACATCCTCCTTGTGATGTTGTCTTCCATCGATTGAAATAACTGCAATGAAAATTAATATTGTATTTAACGATATTCTATAATATTCCAGGTCACTAGAATCACAGTTCTATCTAGATTCCAGACAAATTTAACTTAGAGGAATCATATTTCAGGGCGAGTTTCTTTTATGTATTTTTAATTTGCACATCGAACCGATAGTTTTACGTCGTCTCCTACGAAGTAAGTAGAAGCAGTGTAAATTTATTTACATTAAAAAAATAAAATTTCAATCACATTGCACGGGTCCTGTTTGGCTGTGTCTATTCTGTTCCACGAATGGAGAACGAATACCGGATGTGTATGTGTGTGTGTATATATATATATATATATATATATATATATATATATATATAAATTATAATCAACTTTTATAAGATTCATGATGTATTCCGTTGAGGTATTATTCAATATTAATTTTATATTAATATATACTAGAAGTCCCGGCCACGCGTTACTGTGGCTAAGGTATACGTTAAAAATATAAATTAAGTTGCTGTCTTTCAGCCAGATTACTTAAAACTAATACTTACACACGAAATTAATAATATTGTAAATTAAATTAACACTGAACACACTTAAGTTATGAAATAATCAATATTTGTAATTCAATTGAAATTCGCGGTTGCAACAAAATGCACAGCCATCTGGATCTCTCTTTGTTAAATAATAAACCAATTATCTTACCAAATTACCTTACACCGCCATCTATTAGAATCGCATGGAACTCACATATAATTATAACTTTTTGTTAATTAATAAACAAATAATTTGAAATAAAAAATAATGCGACTATAAATTTAGTTATAAACAACCCTAAGTCTCAAGTTGGATCAAACTGCACACAGTGTGCAACATTTTATTAAAATCCGTTCAGTAGTTTAGGATTCCATCGCGGACAAACAACGTGACACGAAATTTTAATATATTAATATATATATATATATATATATATATATATATATATATATATCCATCCATAGTAATTCTGCCCGAAGGCAGGTCCTTCACTGCAATCATGGCATTTTCATGCTATACTTGCAGCTTTACTAGGGAATTGTGTAGGTGTGGTAGCTTCCCGTTGCTTTCCACACCGGTGAAGGATGATGATGATGATGATAATGATAAGGATGATGATAAAGATGATGGCCATATGATTTCGGGGACCGTTTGGGCCTGAAAGTTTTCCTGACATTTGTCTTACAGGTGAGTAAAAACCCCGATAAAAACCTCACCCAGAAAAACTGCCCCGGCCGGGGATCGAACCCGGGCCCGCTGCGTGACAAGGCAGCACGCTACCTCGAGACCAAAGCGGCGGACATATATATATATATATATATATATATATATATATATATATATACACACACACACACACACACACACACACACTCACACACATATGTTTTTAAGTATTCTCCCCTCTCTTTCATTCATGCATTTATGTCTCTCATTGTAGTTGGACTTCGTCCTTTATACTTTTAAAATTTAGTGTATCAATCAAATTTCAAAGAACAAACACACACACATTCTCTCTCTCTCTCTCTCTCTCTCTCTCTCTCTCTCTCTCTCTGTCTCTCTCTCTCTCTGTCACACACACACACACATACATACGCACGCACGCACACACGCTTGTACACATACTCACTTATTCACATTTGAAACAATTACCATATTGGAATTCTCATATTATCAATACCGTGCTATTTTCAGTTTATGAAGATACTTGTATGTGAAGATTGTATATTAACAGGGTTCATTGCCTTTCGACTTTGTTTAATACAATAGGAGTTCTACTGTCGTCCCCGCCCTCGTGGTGACCCACACAATCTATCGGAACAGTTCAAAATAATTAGGAAAATTATTTGATTAAAATAAAATAATCTGAACTATTATACAAAATTAAATGTAAGAGAAAGAAAGGCAATAACATAAACTTTAATACGACCTTTCTGTGGTGTAACAGTTAGTATATATATCCGATATCCAAGAAGTCCGAGTTGAATTCCCGGCCATATTCAGTGTTTTTTTTTTTTGTGAATATATAGTTTGGAACGGGATGGGATGCATTCTGCCCACCTGATACAAGTAGCGAAATTCGGTAAATAAATTTAAGCAGAGGTTAAGGGCACCATCATGCTAACCACTTAATTCCCTGTAGTGTCATCTTGCCAGTAAGACCAACTAATTAAGTCGGTCTTAGCTCTTTTGAGTTGTCGTAAAACGTATTTATTATTCTGGTAACATTTTATTTACGGTTTCGTAATTTCAAAAGTAGTTTATGTTTGGATATTTTAAACGTTGAGTGACTAGTTATGGAAATATTTCATTCTCTACATTTTTTCCATCTTGAAAATAACAAAGTTACGTAGAACGTAAAATGGCGTAGAAAGTGTTACGAGAATACGAATCAAGTGTGTACCTACTTTAGAATCTCGGCACTTGACAGTTAAGACCGGGGAAAGCTTTCAGCCTGAGGATAGAAATGAGAGCGAGAAGACTGACGGTAGATGCCCGGCCTTAATAACTTTGTTTACTGGACTGAGAAATTCTGTCGTACGCAAGTCACACTATTGCCCTCAAGATATGCTAAGAATCTCAAATTAAGAGGTTAGACACATTTTGAATCTTTACGCCTTGGGATTACTATAATTATCTAAGTGTTTTAAATTAGTAAACTCTCTATAATAGATTCTTGGCAAGTCAAATAACTTTTATTTTTTTCAGTCATTCATGTTTGATATTGAAATATAAAAACTTTTGAATGATCCAACAAACACAGAAAAAAAAAAACCTTTTGTTTGTTATTTTGTCGCTTTAACTATACTTACTTACTCACTGGCACTATCGAACCCGTAGGTTCATGGCCGCACGGACATAAGCTCTCCATACATCCCTATCCTGAGCTAATGCTTTCCAATCATTCCCTGTATAATCTACTTCCCTCAAATCATAGTTAATGTTATTCTCCCACCTCATTCTTGGTCTACCAACTGGGCGTTTTCTCTCTGGCTTTCCTAAAAGAAGCTTCCATGCAAGTCTTTCATTCCCCATACGTGCAACATGTCCTGCCCATCGCAGTCTACGAGACTTAACTGTTCTTATTATATCTGGCTTCCCTTAAAGACCATGTAGTTCATTGTTATGTAGTCTTCTCCATTCACCTGTCTGTTCATCTCTCCTTGGTCCAAAAATTTTCCTAAGTACTTTATTATCAAATACTTGTAATCTCCTTTCCTCTCTTAAAGTAAGAGTCCATGTTTCGCAACCATATAATATAACTGGTAGAATAATAGTTTTATGTATTTTCAGTTTAACGTTTTTTGAAAGGAGTTGGGACATCAAGAGTCTCTGCAATGCATAATAGCACGCATTTCCAGAATTGAGCCTATGTTTAATTTCCTTGTGCATCTCATTCCTGTTTTTGATTATTGTTCCTAGGTATTTGAATTCAGCTACTTCTTCAAAATTTCCCTCATTTGTCATTATCTGTCCATTTCCTTTATATAATGAATTTCTACGTGTGACCATATATTTAGTTTTATTGATATTTACTTCCAGTCCTAATTTCTTAGTGTTACTCAATAGTGTGTGCGTGTTGTCCTTTAGTATCTCCTCGCTATCGGCCAACAATACTACATCATCAGCATAAACTAACAGCTTATTAATACCATTGAGTTGTAAGCCTTCCTCATTCTCTAAAGATGTAATGGCATGCTCTAGTACAAAATTAAATAGTAGAGGAGATAGTGCATCTCCTTGCTTCAATCCATTCTGGATTTTCAAAATTGTCCGAAAACTGTTTGCCTACACGCACCCTACTCTTTGTGCCATTTAGACACATTCGTATAAGTCTAACCAACTTTTTAGGAATTCCGAACTCCAGCAGGATACTATATAACTTCTCCCTCTTAATTGAATCATATGCTTTTTTGAAGTCTACATACAGTTGATGTGCAGTACCATTATATTCCCATTTCTTTTCTAAAATCTGTCTTATACTAAAAATCTGATCTGTTGTAGACCTGTTTCTTCTAAATCCACATTGATGATCTCCTAGAATGTCATCAATATAGGGAGTAAGTCTGCTTACTAATATATTTGTTAGAATTTTGTACGAAGTTGAAAGTAATGAGATGCCCCTGTAGTTGTTGCAATCAGTTTTATATCCTTTCTTATAAATTGGTACGATAATTAATTCCTTCCATTCATCTGGAAGAGCTTCACTTTCCCAAATCATACTAAGCAACCAGCGTATCTTATCCATCAATTTTTCTCCCCCTGATTTTATCAGTTCTGCTGGGATCTCATTTGTACCTGATGCTTTATACATCTTCAATTTTTCAATCGCCATTTCGACCTCTAATGCATTTGGCTCTGCTACTAGCATTTCTGCTGTCTGCAAATATCCTCCTCAATGTCCTGTTCTGTATGTACATTTAATAGCTGATTAAAGTAACTTTTCCATCTATTTAATATACACCTGGAATCTGCAATCATATCCCCATTTTCATTCCGAATTATGTTTGTTCTAGCCTGAAACCCTTTCTTCTCTATACTGATTCCCTGATATAATTCTCTAATGTTCCTATTTTTGCATTCATTTCAAGATCATTAATCTTCTCTCTCAAATATTCCCTCTTTTTACTCTTTAGTAGCTTGGTGCTTTCCCGTCTAATACTACCCAATTGTTCTAAAGTTACCTCATTTGGCTCGTGTAACCATTTCATTTTTGCTAGCTTTCTTTTCTTTACAATGTCGGCACATTCCTCATCAAACCATTTCTTGTTTTGCCTCTTTTTTAAACAACCAATGCTTTCTGATGCTGACAATTTAATAGTATCTCTTATAGCCTCCCATTCTTTATTTATATCAGTTTCTTCTTCGTTTGCCATATTGTCATCGGAAGATTCCAGTGCTTCAAATCTATTAGCAATTTTGATTTTGTATTCTTGCCGCATTTCATAATTTTTCAAGTTTTTAAATTCAAATTTTACAGAATCATCTTTAGCGTTTGTTCCTCTCATAAGCGATAGCCGTTGTCTGATTTTCACTCTGACCAGATGATGATCCGAATTGCAGTCTGTCCCTCTAACTGATTTAACATCGATGATGCTACTGTGCCAGCGTTTATTATAATGGTTATTTTATGACTTTTATGCAATTTAGTCTGGTCTCTTAAATTCAGTGGTCTCTTTTTCCGTGGTCACTATATCCGTGTGATGAACGGAAGCTTCAGCGTCATACTGCAATTAATTTAACATCACCTGCTTTCATAATTCAGATCACCCTAAATTATTTTTGATTGTATTTGTGAGTTGTCCTTCATAATCCTCATTATCATCTTTACGGGTTGAACTTCAAAATGTTCGTTCCGGAAACTGATCTCTCCATAGTGATCTTGGCCGTTCCACACATTCCCCTCTGGCTTATAATGTGAAGAACAGTTTTGTTATACTTTCTTGATCCATTGTTTTAATTAGGCCGAATCAATTTTGTTTGTATCTTTGATTCTGTCTATTAAGCTAAATATGTTAAGCTCATTCCTAATATATTAACGTACATTATATGCTGCCTTCTCACGCAGCGGGCCCGGGTTCGATTCCCGGTCGGGACAGGCTCCTGGATGAGGTTTTTTTTCGGGTTTATCCTCACCTATAAGACAAATGTCAGGAAACGTAGGGCCCAACGGTCCCCGAAAAATCATCCGGCCATCATCATCATCCTTCACCGGTGTGGAAAGAAACGGGAAGCTACCACACCTATAATTCCCTAGTAAAACTGCAAAGCATAACAGAAAATGCCATGTTTGCAGTGAAAGACCTGCCCTCGGGCAGAATTACTATGGAATGCAATATATATATATATATATATATATATATATTTACACACGCACAGCATTATTTTTTTATTGGTAGATGTATTTAGGTAAAGGTACTGAAGTTAACAGGCCATGAAGGTTAATGGGGAGTGTGGATGCAAAGATCCATAGTTCTTTACTAACGATACAATGAGTAGGTAATATTGCTAGTCTTATACTATAGCCGACTCTACTACTAGTAAATTTACCGGTATCATTTAACGGGCTTCAGGAACAGTCTGGACACAAATTAATTTTGTGGAGGTCTTTTGCAATGCAGTCATGACGTATTATTCTCCGGGCCTCAGAAATATAATTAGTGCAAACACGGCCAGTGAATAACCGACAGTTATCACTTTAAACATTTTATTAATAATACATAAAATTAAGATATTCTTAGTGACGTGATACCAAGTTTAGTTTGTAAGTTTGTTGAAATATTTTACGACCATTTTTCGTTTAAATGATGATTTTCCTTTGACAGTCTTTGACAGGCTACAGGACAATAACCTTCCCACTCCCCTTCTCGACCCCACTACTTCAAGGAATGCTTTAGAAATAGCTTTGTCCACATACCTACCTCCTTGCAGGTAGCCCATTTCAATGCTCAAAGTATTACTGCTCATATAGATGAAATCAGAACAATTTTCTTCTCTTTAAATATTCATTCTCTTCTCATATCTTAAACGTGCCTAAATCCCACCATTACCTCTTCTTTAATTAACATGGATGGTTATAATTTTCTTAGACACGATCGTGTTAACAGTCGCGGGGGCGGTATTGGAGCCTTCGTTAGAACAGACCTTACTCCTAAAATTGTGTATCTATCTAATAACGAACCATCTGCCGAAATTATGTTCATAGAAATATTTGTCAGTTTCAAAAAATGTCTTCTCTGTGTAGTATACCAACCTCCTAAAATAAAGCCATCGCTGAAATTGAGTCCACTTTACAAAACGCGCGAATACAATATGAACACGCTATCGTTATGGGCGACTTTAATATAAATATACTGGACACTGATAACAGACATACACAACAACTGATGGCTACGTTCCAGGCTTGTGATATGACTCTCCTACCCCTACGTCCTACACATCACACTCATCACTCTGAGACGTTACTTGACTTAATTGCAACTAATAATCCAGACAGAGTACTTACTCACGGGCAACTGCCAGGTCCGGGAATATCAGCACATGATATTATATTCTTAGCATATTCACTGCAGTGCCCTAAAGCGACTCGAAAGACTATTACGTTTAGAGACTTGAAACATATAGACAAGGCAGCCCTAATCGAAGAAGCTATACAGATGCCGTGGCATTCAAAATGGACGCTGCATTCTGTAGATGAAAAAGTTGAGACACTAAATGACTTTTTACTACAATTATACAACAGACACGCCCCACTAAAAACTAAACTCGTGAAACGACGCCCTGCACCCTGGATGACTCTTTCAATTTGTAACTTGATGACTGATAGAGACGCAGCACATAAGAAATATAGACTCGACAAAACAGACACAAATCTCAATCAA
This sequence comes from Diploptera punctata, assembly GCA_030220185.1. Lineage (NCBI taxonomy): Eukaryota > Metazoa > Arthropoda > Insecta > Blattodea > Blaberidae > Diploptera > Diploptera punctata. The sequence continues at coordinate 1,015,401 of JASPKZ010002692.1, read as the reverse complement.
TATAAACAGCTACGTAACAAGACAAATCAAGCTATAAGAAACGCCAAACTTAGACATTTATACAGCCTAACAGATACCAATACTTCAGAAATCTGAAAAACCTTGAATAGAATGGGAATTGGGAGAAAAGGACACACAGGTAGACAAATTACCTGTTTCCCTGGACACACTCAATAATCACTTCACAGGTATAACTACTACTCCAAAGGATAAAGAACAAACAAGAAATGAATTATCACTGACAAATCAACCCGACAGAGAACATTTCCACTTCTCATATGTTACAGACTACGACGTAAGAAAGCCATAATGCGAATAAAAACCAAAGCAGAAGGAACTGACCGTATAAATATTACTTTACTGAATAAAATAATCGAAGCTATACTACCTACTATAACTCATATTTTTAACTCCTCACTACAAACTTCTACATATCCCTCATTGTGGAAACAAGCCCTCGTACGTCCACTGCCTAAAGTTAAAACGCCCTCAACCCCGAACGACTTTCGACCATTAGCATTTTACCTACTCTTTCAAAAGCTCTGGAACGATTAGTCCATAAACAACTGACTGAATACCTAAATGATTACAACCTTCTAGATCAATTTCAGTCAGGCTTTAGGACAGGACACAATACAAATACTGCTCTACTAAATATTTGCGAAGACATACGCGAAGCTGCTGATAATCGAAAACTTACCATTCTTACATTACTGGACTTTAGTAAAGCATTCGACACGGTAGACTTGGACTTATTGTTGCATAAACTTAAAAACCTCTTACTCTCTGATAGTGCCACGAAATGGTTCAATTCCTACCTTCATGAGCGCCAGCAATCTGTTATAGGAAATCATACATTATGTTCTTCTTGGTCATTCCGTAAAGCTGGGGTTCCACAGGGTTCGGTACTTGGACCTTTGCTTTTTTCAATCTACATAAATGACATATCTAACTCCCTAAAGCATTGCAAACATAATTTATTTGCAGACGACATGCAAATCTACATCCACACAGATTCCCTAAATGACGCTGTTGCCAAAATTAACGAGGATCTTGACTCACTAATGACTTGGACAGTTAAATATGGACTGCAATTAAATCCTAAAAAGTCACAATCAATCATTATGGGTCATCAGAGACTATTATCTACAATTAACCTAAACACAGTTTCGCATGTGTCACTAAACGGAGTTCAAATTCCTTATAGTGAGACAGTAAAAATTCTAGGAGTATTTATTGACAAAAACTTAAATTGGAATACACAAATAAACCATACATGCAAAACAGTCTTCTCAATAATACATTCATTAAATCGTGTACGAAATTGTTTGTCATTCGCCCTTAGGAAAATGTTAGTAGAAACACTTGCAATGCCCCATTTTGATTATTGTGACACTCTTTTTACAGACTTAAATATTATTTCCACTCAAGACTTCAACGTGTTCATAATTCTTGCGCACGTTTATTTGTGGTATTCGCAAATTTGACCATGTTACACCGTCCCTGGAACAATTATCGTGGTTTCGTCTAAGAGATCGTAGAACTGTCCATTCCCTATCCCTTCTCTATAAAATACTTCACACATCATCGCCTAATTATTTATCACGCCGCTTCATCAGACTATCCGACACACATAATCTTGACACTCGATCCCATCAGCACATTGTCCTTTATATCCCGCCTCATCACACTGTATATTATTCATTATCTTTTACGGTGTCACTTACCAAAACATGGAATTCCCTTCCACCCTATGTCAGAGACTGTCAAACTATAACATCCTTCAAAAACAAACTAAAGAATTATTTAATAACAAACTAACTTATACACCTCACTGATAGTATTCTTTTAGCAATATTAATATATTTAATTATTTATGTAAATAATATTAAGAATAACAAATATTTTTATTTGTTTTGTTTTAAATATTGTATAATCGTAAAATTAGTTTTCTATATCTCATTATTTTCCTGTTTTTTATATACACTAGACAGGGACAATTTAATATGTCTTGCTTGTATACATTTTATTATTAGTTTTAGTCTTAATTTTAACTAATATTAACTGGTTGTATTATACAGGGTGGACCGCTCGAATGGACCTAATTTCAATTGCTTGTTACTGGCAAACGGTTGAAGATAGAAACTTAAAACAACGTTCATAGTACATAAAAACTCACCAAGTTTCGAATCCTGTCGGTAGATGGCACAAAGATACGTTTCTCGTTCTTAGATTTAATTGTTTGTGAAAATGGCGACTCCGCAGATGAAAGCGCAAGCTGTTTTGTGGTATGCGGAGTTTAAATCAATCATTAGAGTTCAAAGGGAGTTCCAGCGTGTGTTTAACCGTGATGCTCCAACTGCTAGAAGCATAAAGAAGTGGCGTGATACATTATTAGCTACAGGATCTGTGTTGAAGAAGCATGGTGGTGGTCGCAGAGCATCCGATGAAATGGTAGCAAATGTTCAAGCCGCATTTGAGCGAAGCCCCCGGAAGTCATTAAGAAGAGCTTCGCGGGAACTTCAAATACCAAAATCGACATTACAACGGATTGTCCACAAACGCCTCAAACTGCACGCATATAAAGTGCAGTTAGTGCAACGTCTGGAGCCGAATGACTTTGTATGTTTGGAATAGGGAACTGGGTTGCCATTTTAACAGTATTTTCGTGAGAGAAACCCTTAAATAAAACTGAAGTATGCAACACAGCAGGTACAGTGTTGTAAGTTGTAGCCGTCCAAGCCACCCCCTGTTAAAGAAAAAACAGTTACCACTTGCCACTGAACTCGTGCGGACCTGTACTATCATGTGTGAAAGTGTCGACTCTCATATGTACTATAAAGCTAGTTTGCATGTCGTAAAAGCAAAACTATGGTTTTTAAATGTATAGTACATAGATTTGGAAAAAAATACTGCTAACCTTCCCCCTCCCCCCCTCCCTAAACATACAAATACCGTTAGTATGAGTTTAGCAACATCTACCCCTTGTACGTAGGGGGACACTGGCGTAGCCCATAAGGTCTGTAGTAACTTCCTGGGTTGAATTAGAGTGTAGAACCACTGAGAATCAAAATATATCACATGGTCATCGGAAAACTACGTTAAAAACTATTCTACGTTAAAAATAAATAAATTGTTCTGAAAACACTTTCATGACAAAATAGGCTATCATACTGGAAATGTCGACCGCTTGGTTCTGAGTGAATTCAAGGCTAGTTTCATATTGAGACTATTAACCTCATTGCAGTTCCGAGCCAATCAATGCTGAAGGTAGGGCTTTAGAGACTAACTCCAGGCTGCTATCAAAATCCAATATCAGGGTGACTCACTTTAATTACTTTTTAAGAGAGAAAGTCATTAATATCTGAAAAACAAAAGTAATTGCGTTTATTTTTTTATTTTCTGTAATGTCTAACGATTCTCTCTCTGTCTCTCTCTCTCTCTTTCTCTCTCTTTCTCATTCTCTCTCTCTCTCTCTCTTTCTCTTTCTCTCTCTCTCTTTCTCTCTCTCTCTTTCTCTCTCTATTTCTCTTTCTCTCTCTCTCTCTCTTTTTCTTTCTCTCTCTCTCTCTTTCTCTCTCTCTTTCTCTTTCTCTTTCTCTCTCTCTTTCTCTCTCTTTCTCTTTCTCTCTCTCTCTCTCTCTCTCTCTCTCTCTCTCTTTTTCCCTAGGTTGTAGGAGTTAGAAACTAATGACTCGACAGGGAGTCTGAAGTAAGAGTGCAGATGTATGCATATGTGGTAGTTAATAATTGTGGAATTTATTGATATTATATTGAAACTATATTATCATAAGTAATGCCACGAGTGATTTCCAAATTATCGATAAATTCACGACTCACGAATTGAGGAGTGAATTTATCTAGAGAATTTGGAAAACAAGAGTGACATTTGTTAGGACTATTTAACGAATAAAATTAAGCTGTTTACTCACAAATCATTATTTAACTATAGTTATTTTAAAATATTTTAATGTAAACGGCGATGTTTTTAGAAAACAAATGAAAAACGATAGGTACGCTTCATCTGCTTCTTTTGTTTATCACTGCAACCAGATCATACTATTTATTGCCAAAGGAACGCAATATTGCAAGAATGCTCTCTAGTGGAGAAAAAATGAAACACATCAAACTGTATATTAATTCATTTCTGATGTCGTATGATGTAAATATGACAATTATATTTTTCTGGATTGTTACCTGGGAAAAAATACATTTAAGAAAGTGCAAACAGTGGTTTCTTTTTTTGGTGGTATAATCAATTGCTACACATGTTTTTATATTAACTCCCGCATGAGGCATGTGTTGACATTCATGTACTATATATACAATCTGGTAGCCGTATTTCTCACAGGCTCAGTCACTGCAAAATAATGTTCAGACCTGTTCAGAATATTAAAATGGAGGAGCCTTCTTTAATATGGTAATTATAACACTGATAAATATTTCGTGAAACACGAGTCTGATTGGTTGTAAAACAGAAATCATTGAAACGTGATTGGCCATTGACTCCCATTTGGGGCATGAGTTAAATAGTCATGAAAAAGTAATCACAAGTTTACCTGACCATCCATGCTTAAACACGGTCCTCCATCATTAAAGGTCAAATTGAATAAATTTAAATGATATCATTTGATATAATCCGACATAAGAGCATCGGTATTTTCAGCTATAGGCCTATAGCGCTACAGTCGCAAGATCGAAATTGTTTATCATGCAATAAAATAAATAGTTTTAAACTATCTACTTTATTAAGCTGTTTTAGTAACATTTTTACAGTTAAATTATATCTTCAACTCGTGTCCACGCAGGATCGGGTCGGGGGATGAAATGAAAATAAGTACCTATATTTATTGAAGCGACAAGGGTGCTAGCCGAACACGCCTGACGCACCATCACAGGGGCGGATGAAATTTGTGGCAGGGGTGAAACCCCGAGTAAAACTTGCCCAAGCTCCGCTTCGCCCAACACGAAACCCATATCTAGTGACCGAGACTCTGTGTCGAGGCCCCAGCGGTGAGAGGCCAGCATCAAACCCCAACCGGTTGCGCCACAGAGTCGCCATTTATACAATTGTATAAGATAAATATAATACCGATAGCCTATGTTAATATACAAGTTCTAGAAATTCTAAATTTCATAAAATTTAATTACTTGATATAACAACTCCGGACCTCGTGATATATCTTGTCCTCTTGGCGATCCGTTTGAATTTAACGTGAGAATATAGCTTTGGTATGCCATGCCCCATGACTATGTCATCTCCGGAGGACAGTCTGTTGATTCGCACTGTTTTTCCGATACAAAATATGGCTGTATGGAGTTATAGCATGTAGTCTAGTATTCAAATTTTGTTTTCGAATGGAATTTCCAGTGCTAGAGGAAACTGCATCCTCATTATTATTATTGTTATTATTATTATTGTTGTTGTTATTATTATTATTATTATTATTATTATTATTATTATTATTATTATTATTATCGTTGTTGTCCACCACTATGGTCTCGGAGTAGCGTCGTTGCCTAGTACGCAGCAGCCCGGGTTGGATCCCGGCCGGGACAAGTTTCCTGGGTAAGGTTTTTTCCGACTTGTTCGTCACCTATAAGACAAATGTCGCAAAACTTTAAGGTAAAAACACTCCCCAAATACCATTTGGCCATCATAATGATCCTATCATATTGGCTTTCTTTAGTATGAATGTGTAAGTGAATGATCTTAAATTTTCGTGCTATCCTGGAGATGTTACGTAAAATACTTATCCCAATTCAGGATGGAAATTGTTGGAGAATTAGGTATATCTTGGAACTGTTGTAAATCACCTAATATTGTAATTTCAATAAAAACAAGTAAATTGAGATGGAATGGATACAAACGAGATCCCTACGAGAGTGACGTAATCGTAGACAGATGACAAAAGATCAGCTGGAAGACCAATGCTTAGATGATTGGGTGGAGTTGTTACAATGATTTGAATAAGCTTGGGATTTGCAAATGGGGAAGGTCGCCCATAGTATATATGGAGATACTTCTTGCGAGCAGACGAGGCCTAACTTGGGCAGTTGTCCTGATTATGATAATTATTTTATTTAAGTCTACATGCCTACTGTTCTATTAAAAATTTATTCTCATACGATGGTCTATAGATGGATATGTTATTGACTTATGTTGGTAAACTTTCGAAGATAGTCTTCATTCTCGCATCTTGTTTTATTGCTCTGTTAAACAGCATGAGCAGTTAGCTATTTGGAACAAGGAATTCAGCTACTGTGCACAAAGTAAATTATCAATCAAGCTCTTATAACTTTACGTCTATAACACACAAAAAGTTCTCTCTCTGTATAAAGCAATCGCGCGTTGAGAGGAAATTTCCTACAAATTAATAGATACTGTTCTAAAACATAGTATATACTCATATTCCATATTATATATATTTCCCTGAACATTACGCCATTTCGATGCTTTAACATCTAAGATCATATAGCATCAGGATATTTTGCTTGAATTAAGTAGCCTAAGAATTTTCGTTGTGTTTGTCATGAGTTTTGTATAGATCAATTTTGGAGATGTTTTCATTGAGATATTTAAATGTATTTTTTATTTTACTTTTCTACGCTGATTTATTGATTCTATAAATTAATCCACCGTATGATTTAGTGTAACGTTGTCTCAGTAACAGCGGGCCTAGGTTTCATCTCCGGTCGGGACAAGTTTCATGACCAAAGTTTTTTTCGGGGTTTTTCCTCACATGCAATACAAATGTCAGGAAACTTTAAAGCCAAGTAGTGCCCGAATACTATCTGACCATAATTATAATCGTAATCATATTCAACTTGTTTATTAAGAATATATGATTGAATGTTGTTTTGACTTAAATGTTCGCGTTGTTTCGGATAAGGCCCCGGCATTGATCTGATTACTTATTCATGTATTTGTGATATTAAGAATATGTATGTTATCCAGAGTTATTCTGTCCTGACAGGTCGTGTATCTATAAGGCCCGGATGACTGAGGGCATGTAAAAGTACGCCTAACTATAAAGGGAAAAATTAAACTTAACGAAAAGAAAGATTCATCGTTTGTCTCGAACACTTAAAAGAAAACTGTAATATTAGTCAATTCTGGGTTCGAACCAGAGAATTCCTGAAACTAATTCGAATCTCAAATGATCCACCACTATCTGAATGTACTGAATACATACAACTTTAAATTATACGGACCCTATTAACGAACCTGGTAGACGATACAGCCTAAGCCTTCGCTGGTAATATGAAACTTTCACCTTCGAGTATTCTATAATTATGCAACTATAGCTTGGAATCAAACGAAATGCAGTGCTAATGCATCATTATCTTGATGTGCATCTCCGAGTACGCAGACCGATGCCTTCCTTTATCATTACTTTTTCGCCAATCAGAATCAATTTTTTTTTATTTAGAGCCCCCCCCCCCGGATTACCTCGGGCATAATGTCTTTATCTCCGGGTCTGCTGTATGTCCCTATCTATATCTAATCTTTATTGAAATACATAATAAATATACAATTCGGATATTTGAAAGTATACAGTTACATAAAGTAAAAATAAACAGTGTTTTGTTTGTTTGTGTATGTATGTTAATGTGTGTGTATGTGACTGTATGTTTTGTGCTTGTTTGTGTGTATGTGTATGTGTGTGTGTGTATAGGCCTATGTGTAGTAGTAATATTAGTAGTAGTTGTAGTAGATTGCCTGACTTTTTAACGCCTCTCTTGTCTCCGCTGGTCTTCGTCTCTTCTTAATCCCAAGACTCTTTCTGTGTACTTGGTGAGGGATTTGAAGGCTTCCTTCCCGGTCCAGAATTCTAAGGCGGGCGGCCATTGTGTTTAACCGATCATGACTACTTCCTCCAGCTCCTGCCTGAAGACTTAATACTTGATACATTGATAGAGCACGTGGACTACGTCGTACTCTCCAGGGTTGAAACACTCGCAGAGAGGTGAGTCGGTACGTCCTCTTTCGTGCAGTTTGGACCGGAACAGTCCATAACCTGGGAGGATCTGTGTGGTGTAATGGCTGGGAATTATCCACGTAGTCGGCATTATTTTCTGGCATCCATGGGGCTCCTGTTCCCATTCCAGTTGCCACTTGTTGAGGAGGTGAGAGTCGATGATTCTGCGGACGGCGTCCCTTTCATCTGGTTCGGCGTATAGGTCCGGATTAATGATCGTTTCCTCGATGTGGACGGGAAGCCCTCTTCGTTGAATTCTCCTCTGAATGTACAAGTCAATTGGGAATATTCCAGCTATGACTGGAAGGCATGCTCTCGGTACGGTGTTATAGGCTTTGGTGACACATATTAGCACATGTCTTTGTGCCGCCAAGAGCTTCATTTTCCTGGCATGCCTTTAGTCGTCTCGCCCATCCGCCCGTATCACATGAACTGGAGCTGACACCACCCTCAAAACATTGCTGCGTAATAATCATTGATATCTATTCTGATATAATTGAACGCCTCCTAAGGTTACAAGTAAATCACGTGATCACGAGGGATCTGTCTGGAAGGGAGAATTCTAGTGCATAAGCAGTAAGGCTGCATATTGTTCACTGTCAGCTATAGCACAACCGATTCAGTCTTGCATAACAAAATATTGCTACCTAAAAAAATGCGTTAAGCGATCATGGCTATCGTCAGGAAGATGATGCACCGTGCATGTTAGAGCAGACCCACAGGTTAAGAAATATACATCCCAGGTTGTAAACTCTGCCATTATGTTTTTTTTTTCTTCTATTGTGATATTTAATGACATCTTTCGTTATTAAGTCCTACATTGGACAGATTATATTAGGATTTGGGTAAGTTAAATAATAATTAAAGCAGATTAGCTATATTTAGTTTACGTAGAAAAATTATCTTAAGTTCAATTGATTTTCTTCATTCTTCTTTAGATAGTTTGATTAGTCGTTACGCCAACAGACCGCATCCAGATGTAATTGAAGACAGTGATATCAAGAGAGCCACCTGACCGGTCTCTAACAGGAATATTATCATAAATTGGAAATTCTGTTTTCGCCATGATTCATAGTTATCTTTGAAGGATCTCAATTTTAGGTTTTTTATGTCAAATTTTATTTAATTTCCCCCAATTTTTCGAACTTTTTTTCTCTTTCGCAAATAAATAAATAAATAAATATATATATATATATATATATATATATATACATACACATACATACATATACCTGAGACTGCTAATTATATTCTACGACAGTAATTTGTCCGTTTTTCTTGTATTTCTTAAATTATGGTACTACATAATTTCTCCAATCATTATCGGTATGAAAAAAAAATAGAATGTCTAATTTATGCACAAAGCTGATCAGTGAATATTATATCAACTGTAGTAGTCTTTCTGTGTTAGTTTTATAATAATAGAATACTAGTATTTGAGGGTTGCTTTCTACCAGGGCACAGACGTTGTATAGATTCTGAATAATGCTGTGTTTTGGATGGCTCCAATGTAGCTTAGAAACGCCTTGTTTGCCAGACTACTTCTTTGACCTGGTTACGAAGCGTGTAGTCTAAACAGTTGTGAGCAGGCGCTATGATAACGAATACTAGTCGAGCATACTCTAATAACCCAATGATGAGAGAGGTAATGTGTACTAGCGTATGATTCAAATTAAGAACGACTTATCTTTTGCATTGTAATTTTATGAATTGTAATGCGTATTTTAATAAACGAAAGATCGTCCCTTTCTTCTATTTCAAAATGTAATACATCTATAGCAGCAATAAATAAAAAAATGAAGCCTACTTTGGCCTAAAAACATACTAGTATCCATATATGTTAGTGATGCCAATTTGCCTGAGGACATGTCTGGTTATAATCGTCGTAGTATCCGGGACTCCTCGTCTTCCCCCACACCATACTACACAATATTGTTTCCTTTAGATCGATTTTCTAAATACTCAGTTTTCTCCTCAAGCCACCGAACTCCGTCTTTCATACTGCTCCAGGCTACCTACATATCTTGTATCCTCTTCACAACGGAGTTGACCATAGTCACCATATCTTCCTTTTTCCGGAATCTTTGGAGCATCTCTTCCAGAATTATCTTCATGTCCTGCATTTTTCCTAATCTGACAGTACTGCACTATTCATGAGAGAAAGCACACAAAATAGTATATTAGAATGCGAGGTTGGGAAGTGTATTTTACAGAAAAAATCGAGCGATAGTGAGGTTTTTAATTTCCGAGATCCTGTACAACACTTCACAAACGTGCTTTGTACATTTTTTTTGCACGATAGTGTTTTCAAAATAATAAATAATAGTAAAATAATAACATATTTGTTGGAAATATTTGCGTTCATTATAAACAACTGACTAAGGTTAAAGTCTGGCCAATGTTAATACGATATATGCCGAAAATAATTTAGTTGAGACTACATCAGGCCGTGACACCAGTCAGGGGTAACGGCAAGTACGAATTTACTGTTCTATATTGTTTCAAATAAATTTCAGTTCATTTAAAATGCAGTTATTTGCTTCATATAATGTATATCAACTCTACCTTTTGAATATATTTTCGTATATACATTGTACATAGCATACATAAAGGGCAGTGGTTTTTACTTCTCGCAATAGGTAGGTAATTTGTAATATAGTTATTTATAGGTTGACAACCCCGAAATTTAAGAAATTGAACATTCAATCATGGCCGCCATTGCTGTAAGTACGACAGAATCCACTATCGTGCAAAAAATATATATGAATATATTGGCAAAACCAGTTATCTGCTATGGTAACGAGGCATGGACCCTGCGAAAAAATAGTGAAAACCGAATTACAGGTAATGAGATGAGGTTATGAACCGAACAAGCTGTACCAGGTTGGATCGCAAAAGAAATAATATAATCCTTGAATAATTTAATCTGTCTAGGTCTGTGTACCTGGAATCGAAAGTCCTAATTCTATGTATGAAATATGTCAAATGAATTACTTAGCCAAATTGGTTGGGAAAACAAAGAAGGCTAAGTACAATTCAAACAATAAAAAATGAATGTTCAATTCGGTTGGTTCACCACACAAACGGAATGAATGATAATAAAATAAATAAAAAATATAGGAACCCCGAATATATGGATCAAAAGTAAATCTAGAGGAAGACAACGAAAAGAAATGTGATTAGTATAAAGGAACGCCTAAATAAAAAGGCCATGACTATGTCCTTAAATATAAAGAGATAAATGGCTTTCTGCAAAAGCCTTGACGCCTACTAAGGTAGAAGAGGACTGGACTACGTAAGTGATTTTAATAAATTATTTCTATTGTAAGAGACATATTGTAAACATTGTAGTGGAATTTATTAAAATATGTGAAATGTATGTATGGTATTATATCTTGCCGTGTGCTTAAATCTCTATCACAATTCAAGGATGTAGTTTGTCTCGAACATTTAGAGTCAACGTTATAGGCTGTAGATAGTAGAGGGTAGCGAACAGGGAACCAATAATTATTGGGAATGTGTTTCGATGTTTTGTCCGAACGTTGGTTGCAGTATGCTAAATAATTTGGTGCCCGTTTTATTGTTTTTAATTCGACGTTTTATGCATTTTTTATTAAATGAAAGGTATGGTAAGCGACTCCTAGTTACATGACGCGACAGGCTTAGAATGCCTTTGGCTTTTATCAGGCTGCTGGCTTAACATCCACATGTGTTAATCATAGGGTGAAGTTTATTCACCCAGTACAGCTACTTATTGCAGCTATCCAAATTCCTCACGATGTTTGGTTGGCACCATTCTAGCCGAAATTCCATGAGAAAATTTCTTCTTCCATGGGGACTCGAATCAGCACAAATCCTAATGTTCTGGCACCAAAGCATGATACCTTAAACTGCTCGATATTGACACAGTAAGGGAGAATGGAATAAATTATTGTCTTATCTAAAGCCTAACGTTCTAACTCACTTGATGTTGGTTTCGATGTTCTATTGCTTGCTGTATTCGCCTTGGATCCGAGATTCGCGGAATCAAACCTATCTATGGGTCCGCTGTAGTAGGTTTAGGCCACACAAAGTAATGTGGAATACTGAATCAACTATTGCTCAAACATTAAATTAAGTTTCCTCGGGTCTTGGCTTTTATGGCATTGTTTTGGGGTAAAGGCGGTCGTCACGCAGAGCTGACATCAAATGCCGATTGTCTAGAAAAAGTGGGAACCTTAACCTCCTACTATTCCAAGGGTCTCCTATGGCCTGTGGTGGGATCGTTTTACCTTTTTACTTGTTTTTAGGTCTTCAAATGTTCCTAATCTTTTTACCTAATTCCGAAGAAATGAAGCTGTTTTTTATGAAAAATATTTTTGAAAAAAATTACAAATCTTCACCGATCGTATCTAATAGACATCTAAAATGACTATGACAATATATATAGTGGAAAGAAACGGGAAGCTACCACACCTATAATTCCCTAGTAAAGCTGCAAAGCATAGCATGAAATGCTATGATTGCAGTTGAAGACCTGCCCTCGGGTAGAATTACTACGGATGAGTGTATATATATATATATATATATATATATATATATATATATATATATATATATATATATATATATAAATATAAGAAAAATAAGTGTTTGAATTGGATTCGCCTGGTGGTGTAATGGATAACACGCTGGTGTACCGACCCAGAGATCCGAGTTAAAATCCCGTTCAGGCGTTTATTTTTCTTATCATGTCATTTATATATGTTATAATTAAATGTTTAACATTGAGCAATGCAAGCTTTATATGGTATGATAAGAAAAATAAATGCCTGGACGGGATTCGAACTCAGAGTTCCGGGTTCGAATCCCGTCCAGGCATTTATTTTTCTTATACCATATATATATATATATATATATATATATATATATATACATACACACACACACACATGTATATATACAGGGCAAGTCTAAATTCCCCTTACAGTGAGTTTAAGTACTTGTAGTAGGGACTAAGACAATTAAGTTTAGCATAGGAACTCGTGTCCGGAAACGTAACGATTTTCCGCTACACGCAAAATCACCCCCACACGCTTTTTCGGCGCCACTTACTAGGATAATCTTGACTAGGTTAGTCCATATATCATTCCCGCTCACCTGATGTTCCATGTCCACTACAAGTTTGTTTACGTACTATTCAATTTAGTTTGTGATCCGCCCAGAGATGTTTGTACCTGCACGGTACAGTAGTAATCCTTCACGACAGCAGAGTTCAAGGTGTACGTACTTCATTGGCACTATGTTGCTGTTATCCATGGCTTATACGTTTGCAGAATACGCAGACATGATGATATTATACAGTGAAGCTCGGTGCAATGGCATGCCCGATTGCTTGACCTGCACGTTCTCCCGACATGACCCCGCTAGACTTCTATCTGCGAGTCACATGAAACATTAATTTACGAGACCCCTATAGAATCCGAGGAAGACATACTAGTATGAGTTATGGTTGCGGCGGATGTTGGAGAACCAGGGATTGGTGATCGTGTTTACGAGAACTTGGTACAGAGGTACCGCATTTGTATTGAAGTCGGTGGTCGTCACATCGAGCCCTTCTTGTTAGTGGTTCACGGGCAGCAGGACTCGGAGAGAGCAACATGTGTTGTAATGGTATGTTGTGTATAAACGGGAAAAAAAAAACAGTATGTTTCTGGACATGGGTTCCTGTGTTAAATATGCATTGGTCCCCTCTATAAGTCCTCAAATTCTGTAAGAGGAAATTAAACTAACTATATATATATATATATATATATATATATATATATCCACCGCTGTGATCTCGAGGTAGCGTGCTGCCTTGTCACGCAGCGGGCCCGGGTTCGATCCCCGGTCGGGGCAGTTTTTCTGGGTGAGGTTTTCATCGGGGTTTTTCCTCACCTGTAAGACAAATGTCAGGAAAACTTTAGGCCCAAACGGTCCCCGAAATCATATGGCCATCATCATCATCCTTATCATTATCATCATCATCCTTATCATTATCATCATCATCCTTAATCGGTGTGGAAAGCAACGGGAAGCTACCACACCTACAATTCCCTAGTAAAGCTGCAAACATAGCATGAAATGCTATGATTGCAGTGAAGGACCAGCCCTCGGGCAGAATTACTATATATATTGTGTATGTGTGTGCTCGTGTATGCCAGTGAGTCCGTTTGTTCGTTAATACTCTAGTGGCAGGAATTTTTGTTTCATCGAAACCAAACTTGTCATGCAGCAATTATTAAAAAAAAAAAAGCAAGTCTGAATTCGTTATCTTGCAAAATCTGACTATTAGATGTAGGGGTTCACCTGAAATGAAAATGAAGAAATCACTCCAGCAGTCGCAATTTTTTATTTAACGAAATTCAGTACACGCTATTTAAAACAAACCGAGGAAGATATTATGCAAGAAAATCAGTGAAATCCGAGAATTAGAACTAGTGTAACCTGAAACCCGAAATTAAAAATTGACTCTAGCCAGGCCATGTTTGATACGTTGCAATATAGGCCTACCATACAATGTAATTAACCCTTAAATTAGCAATGTTTCCTATAAGATATATTAGTGTAGTTTATATACCGGTACTATTTTTTTAAATAATGGAAAAATGAATTGATATATATTTTAAATTGGTGTCAAATTATACTACAATATGGAAATAAGTAACTTACGGTTATTCGTTTTCACTGCATTCAAACACTTTTAAATAAGCTGGAATCAGAAATTATGTTTCTCCAATATAAAACAGCAAAATAGAATCATAAATTCGAATACTGAGAATTTCGCTTAGTTTACGCAGTTCCTACATGACAGACTTTCCCTAAGTAAAATATAAACTTTTTTTTTTGCATTTTCTGTTAGTCATCATGTGTAAATAATATTTTGAATCTCTTTGTATGATTCGTAGCCTTGTAGTCAGTGAAATATCTTAGAGTGAAGAGTTCTGAATATTTTATAATCCGTGTACCGTTAAATTTACTTTGGGAAAAGATTCATTTCGTAAAGAGGTTGTATTCACGTCAAGTAAGTTTTATGACCTGCTGTAAGAAATTCGTTTCTATCCGGAAGCGAGATGAAGGTTATGTCGCGGTCTGGTTATTGGTTATTGAATGGGGATGCATTGTATACTATTTATGATGATGCGGATAAGAGCTTGGATTCTGTCCAGCTGGGTGAAGAATCGATAGGTAGTATTACAGAGAGGGATGGAAGGAGAGAAGGTTTGATTTCTGCAGGCAGTCACTGCGGTATAACACACCCACACATATTCTCTTTCAAGACTCCCGTGGTTCGTGACTCAAACTTCGTAATGGTTTGAGTGGACTGTCTTATTTTCTCTATTTCCAAGCTCCAGAGAATTTGACATTTTCTAGTTTTGTTTTCACGGTTGGAAATGAGTCTGGACGTGCTTATTATGCATTATAAGCAAGATTACGTTATTTTTTGATAGCTGTTATAGTGGAAGATACATTACATACATACCATATTTGATAAAATTTGCACACCAAATTATAACAATTAATGATAACCCATATATGTTAAATTTTATGTAAATTTTGCATAATTCACATACAGTATATTAGTAGTATCGGAATATTCAGATAATGTGATATTGCTGAAATGCAATGGAGCATTCTGAGAAAGTAAATACATTAAAAATGTATGTAAGCATCTATAAATACATAAATATATACTTCATACATGCAGAGCAGTTACGAATTCTAGAATAAAACATTCATAGGTTATTTGAGCTGAGTGTTCGTTTTCGTGAAATAGTTGGAAAGCATTGATTTTAACGCTACAAAGCTCAAAAAAATATAATCAATACCGGTAATTTTTAAACTATATATTTAATAGAACATAATTACTCATTGTACATACGTTGAAAATATCATACTGTATTTGTCCTTTTTGGAGTCAAACACATTTAAAAAATGCACGCATAGTCGCATTACAGGAAGTAAGATTGCCAGGAGAATGTAGTCAGGAATTAGATAGCTTTGCATTATACAATGGGGGTGCAGCGAAACTTGAATTTGGAATGGGATTTTTAATCCGGAGAAGGATCCTCTCCGTTATCCGAGATAGTAAGTTTATCAGCGATAGGATATCATACATAATTCTAAAGGGTAAACCAAAGTAGATTATTCAAGGATGATTGGAGAACATTATCTCAGGGTAGGATGTATGGAGAGCTAAAGTCTGAGCTGCCATGAACTTAGCGTGAGTTTGTTATAGAGAATTGGTATGAATTCTAGTGAGAAACATCTAGAGGTCGTTGGCTGAGTATTCGTTTCGATGAATAGTTCATAACTATTGATTTTAATGCTATGATGCCCAGAAAAACAAGATCAAGAAATTTTCTAACTAGATATTTAATTACTATGACATATGGGACGAAAGGGGAACGAAAGAGCGGCGTGAAACTTGAAAACCAGAAGGAAAGGCCTAGTAGGTAATCCAAGATTGAGATGGGAGAATAATATTAACAATTATTTCAAGGAAGGGAATAAAACATAAATGATTGGAAAATTTTGTATCCGGATTAGCGATATATGGAGAGCTTATGTACGCGCGGCCGTGAATCATGGGTTTTGTAGTGCCAGTTAGTTGATCTTCAGTATTAGTACATACGTGATTATTAACTTGCATAACGAATAATAATAATTAATAATAATAATAATAATTAATAATAATAATAATAATAATAATAATAATAATAATAATAATAATAATAATGGATCAACTAGTCAGCTGATCAAAAGCCATCGTGTGATTCGCTACCGGTTTTTACATTGACTCTACTGTAGTGTACAGTAAAGCGATTGCCTCTCACATGTAGGGCGGTCATTTTTTTTTTTTAATTTCTTGGGTTGTATATTTTAGGGCACTTCTCAACTTGACATAATTTTTAGGAAATACTAGTTAGAATTTCCCTGAATAAAGGTCTCATAATTATAAATGACATTCATAAGTCACCTCATCCACAATAATAGATATTGGTCATAATATCATCATAGACCAACTTCTATCAAGTGAGAATTTAAATTTCCAACCTAATAATAGAAAGTGCCTCTATGTCGGTAGAGAAGCTCGGAACTTCACAGACTAACAGCACCCATCAGCTCTTTCATGCCCAAATTTGAATTACGATGCTAATGACCTGAGTTATGATAGAGCATCATAAAATTCTAACTCGACGCTACCGGGAATCAAACTCGGCCTGAGAGGCAACAAGAATATTCTTAGACTATGTAAATAACATCATTTGACATTATTATCGAAACTTCTGCTTTTAAAACTGTACATAAAACCATCCAAAGACTTTGTATTTTTGACAGCAGACCTTTTTTCTCTCAGCAAATGCTTTAGTTACGTCAGCTTTAAAGCAAAATTTCCATGTCGTTTCCTGCATAAATTACGAGCTTGTACTAACATGGTACATTAAAAATGTGTGTAGTTATTTCCCCCTCCCCCTGGGAAGATACAAATTCGCTACCGTTGCTTCATCTTGTGTGATCTGTAGCTAACAAAAGCCGAACAAGGCTTCAGTTTCGTCACAATGTAATGACGTCACTATGTGGATTCTATTGTCCAAGTAGGGGAGTATTGCTTTATTGTCCGAACTTTCATTGTCTTTTTTTTTATTGAAGTTGTGTGTATTTGTGGGTGTGAAATGATTTCAGTGTATATTTTCATATCCATGGGAGCTGTATAATTTAAGCATATTTAAACTGTTAATCTGTTAGGAGGAAAAACATTTAATAGTATATTACGATGCGAGGTTGGGAAATGTTTTTACAGAAGCGAGGAAAATGTTTAAAAACCGATCGATAGCTAGGTTTTTAATTTCCGAGATTCTGTAAAATACTTCACAAACGTGCGTTGTACATTATTTTTTTGCGCGATGGTGTTTTCAAAATAATAAATAATAGTAAAATAACATTTTTTTGGAAATATTTGCGTTCATTATAGACAATTGACTAACGTTAACAGTGTGGGCAATGTTTATTAGTTGAAACTACAGGATGCCGTGGCACCAATCAATAGACCTAATAAAATGGCGGCAAGTACGTATTTATTGTTCTATATTGTTTCAAATAAAGTTCAGTTCATTTAAAATGCAGTGATTTGTTTCGTATAATGTATGTTAACACTACCTTTTGGATATTTTTTTGTATATACATTGTATGTTGTATACATAGAGGGCATTGGTTTTACTTCCCACACACATGTTTAAAATATGTAATATTACAGTATATCTATTTTATTACAGTATAGTTATTTAGGTTGACAACCCCGAAATATAGGAAGTTGAACTTTCAATCATGGTTGCCATTGCTGTAAGTACGACAAAACGCACTATTGCCAAAAAATAAATTTCGAATTGTTTGAAAACATCAAGTACATTGGAACCTAATGTTTGCGTTTGTGGGATAACCAAGTATAATTGGTTTACAGTTATGCCATCAGTACACCTCACGTAGCCATATCACGTTCGAAGTGGAGCATTATTTGACAGCAATTTACAGATTTTGTAAAAGCTACATTTTAGAAATGTGGTTGATTGTTTGTTAATGATTGGATTTCATACAATCCTGAATCGAGGTAAAAATAAAGGTAATGATCCCATTACAGGCCTTAGGAGGGCCTTGAGGTAGTAAGAGGTTAAAAAACCCACTTTTTCTAGAAAATCGGCACTTGATGTGAGCCGGGTTGTCAGCCCTGCGTGACAACCGCCTTTATCCCCAGAACAAGCGTACGGTACTCATTTCTGTTAGAGGCTACGCTGCGGCGTGCCCCCTCCCCCTTAATGAAGATCAGAAGCAATTTCACACCTCCATATTCCTATATAATTTTCATTTTGGATTATATATATTTAAAATTATTTATAAGCGCTGTTTAAGCGGTATTATATTTGAGAAAAGATAATCCAATATTACAATGCATATAATATTGTCGGCTTGCATAACTTGTACGGAAATTCCTTTCATATGCTTGTTTTTGATATTCCGGTCGACATGTCAGCATGATAGAGATTCCCGAAACTTTAACTTTCCTATTAGCTAAACGATAACTGTAGACCTTACAGTAATGATACATGCAAATTAAAATTATATAAAACTTTCTTTTTCGCTTTAAATTGTATTCTAATTCAATTAGCCCTACATTATTTCTCACGCCATTAATTAAGGATTGTGGATCGCTTTAGAAATTTGGGGCATCTCTAACGTCTTCTTCTTCTTCGGCTTTCCCCCACTTATAGGTTTGCCGTCTTCAGTTTCCATTTATCTCGAATTCCAATCGCCCTCTTCCAAATTCCTAGCCTCCATTATATCTCTAACTAATTTGTTAAATATCCGTTGAAAATTTAAAGCAACCAATTTAGTATGTAGCCAGAAAACAAGAAGTATTTTAACATTAATAAGATAGCCTATTTGTTTTATATGGATAAGAGGCATAGACGCTGACTATTAAGTCATAAACCAATACTTATGACGTGGGAGAGGATAATGCTCGAATCAATGTATGGGCTAGAGTATGAAAATGATACATGGAGAATGAGGACTAATAATGAAATTATAAGTATAGAACGCTAAATATTGTACCTCTTATAAAATTGAAAAGGTTAAAAAATGGCTTGGATATGTTCAAAAAATGATTACTCAGAAGATGGTTAAGAGGATTAAGATAGAAAATAATAGGATTTGATAGAAGGAGACGAAGATCCAGACTTAGATGCATCGTTGATGTGCAAGAAGACTTACGGCAGCTGTGAGTGAAAATATGGAGGGAGAACGCTCTATATCGGAATGAGCTGGAATCGTCATCTAAAAGATGAGGCTAGACTCAAAAGAGTGTAATTCTAAACAAGATAGCCTATAAGGAATTCCGAATCCCCTTACAGTGTTATAATGCAATTATATAATATAACTAATAATTCAGATTGCATCAATGAATTTATATTAAGAACTTGAGTCACAATTTGTATTTATTTGGAACATTGAGTAAAAGTCCGTCACACAGGAAATGTGTAAACTAAGCGAAATCTTCAGCAAATCGAAATTATAGCTCGAGTTTACTGGTTTACGGAATTTATATTTCTTTATTAAATTGGAGAAAATCAATTTCTTATGGTGACTTACATATGTCGGGCTGCAGAGAAAACAAACCTATCATAACCTAAGTTATTACCTTTGAATATTATATATATATATATATATATATATATATATATATATATATAATTTGACTAAAAAATATGATTTCCACTGATTAATTGTTCTATTACTTTATTAAAATTAAATTAGTTAAACATAATAGTAGAGAGAGATCACTTTTTTTTCATATCATGGGTCGTTTGCAGTGTTTATTTAAAATTAAATTAAAATTAATAATTATTGCGATTTTAATTACAATTATTATTAATGATTTTAATATCACTGCAGAGTGTCGGAGTATGCTCCTGACTGACGGTGTTTATGTGGTGCTTCATCAATCATCACATATGGAAGTGATGGAGAAGCAGTATACTAATTCGGTCTCTAGAGAATAAAATATATTCTGTCAGCAGGCATTGGACCGTTTGTTCTGGGTTCTCTGAGCAGTTGCAATTGGACGATAGTGTTTTCCTAATTTTGTTAAGATAGCAAATAAAAAGGGACTAGATCAGTCACGAACATGTAAGGTTATAACATGGATATAGAGAAAACAAGATTCTGTGGAATATTGAAGGGATACATTTTTTGGTGGGTACAGCGTTTTAAGAATTAATATATTATTATTATTATTATTATTATTATTATTATTATTATTATTATTATATGTACTACAACCTACTGCAGGCTTTGACCGTCCCAACAATACGCCCCTATTCTCTTCTATCTTCTGCCTTCCTCCTCCATCCTTTCACTGTTATTATCCTGAGATCTTGTTCCACATTATCCATACATCTGATGGGAAGTCTTGCAACTTTCCGTTTGCCATCAGTTTCATTTTAAGTTACTTTACTGCTTAGATCTAATTCCTTTTCTTTGAAAAGGCAACCCAAACATCTTATTTTTATACTTTAATAACCTTGATTGAATTAGTATCAATATACACCCTTTATAATTCATCATTATATGATGAGCCAAATGCCATTTCCCCGTACTTGTCCAAAAATTATCTTTAAGATTTTCATTTTGAATACGTTTGGTTTTTTTTTTGCATCTTTATCAATATATATATATATATATATATATATATATAATGTTTTTTATTGTTAATGTAGGTCTATATTAGGGTCTATTCCAAAATTTAGTGCAGGGTGTCCCTTTCAAACCTCCCACATTTCAATTAATCATTGCTAACAAAGCATGTGTTGGTATGAAATGAGACGAGTATTAGAATTTTTCATTGTCACTCACTAATATACCTCTACATGTGTAACAATAGTAGCACGAACAATATAGGTTTCGTATTCGATTTCTTTCCACGTTCTGTCCAACATGTTCATTGATACTGTTGCAATTATGTCACGAATACGGGTTCATAAATCTTGAAAGATTTTGTCGAGTGGAAATATGAACAAACAATTCGGAGGTTCTCATAGACGTCTGCAGGAAGAGAATATTGAAGTAATTATAGCACTATTTCAGAGAAGTCGTCAAAAACCAATTCACTATGCATCCTGGCAGTTGAAATGCGCTGAGATCAACTGTGTATCGAGTAGGCCTACTTAATAAGAGGCTTCAAAAAACTCAGTGAAAATTGATCAACAATTAAAACCAGATGACAGCGCACGCGTTGCTGTGAACTCGCAATTTTATTTTATGTATTTTTTGGTAAAATCATGTGATAAATTCATTAACTTCAAACTAATGAAATAAAAATTTTTCGAGATTTTTTTTTTGTACCAGTCTTATTTCATAATTCCGCATACTTTGTTAGCAATAGTTAATTAAAATATGGAAAGCTTGAAAGGAACACCGCAGGAACACCGCGTATAATGGTATTTTGGTATGTGATTGGTTCTGTCATTTGATATGGCATTGGATGTTATGATTTATTGTATTTTTCTGCTTGAATAGGCCGTACTAGCATTACTTACTTACTTACTCACTGGCACTATCGAACCCGTAGGTTCATGGCCGCGCGGACATAAGCTCTCCATACATCCCTATCCTGAGCTAATGCTTTCCAATCATTTCCTGTATAATCTACTTCCCTCAAATCATAGTTAATGTTGTTCTCCCACCTCATTCTTGGTCTACCAACTGGGCGTTTCCTTCTGGCTTTCCTACAAGAAGTTTCCATGCACGTCTTTCATTCCCCATACGCGCAACATGTCCTGCCCATCGCAGTCTACGGGACTTAACTGTTCTTATTATATCTGGCTTCCTATAAAGACCATGTAGTTCATTGTTATGTAGTCTTCTCCATTCACCTGTCTGTTCATCTCTCTTTGGTCCAAAAATTGTCCTAAGAACTTTATTCTCAAACGTACTAGCATTACTTTTTCCTATTGAACTGAACACCCTATATCGTGAGTAAAACGTGTGCTGCAAGTTTAAGTGCAAAATTAAATTTTTGAAGTGAATGTTCGGGAAAGACGGTTGTAAATCTTATTACTTCGATAAAAGGAGTGTAGTAAAAACGGAGTGTCTGTTAAATTTGAAGGAATGATAAAGAGAAACATTCTAGACTATTTTAAGAACCCTTATGATCATTTCATTACGTTACTGATCAACATGTTGAAAAAGATCTTCAAACGCAAAAAATCTATATGCAAATAGATGTCAATGAAATGTGGATATTGAGGAAATGTGCCTCATAATTTTAGGATATATATAGTCCACCGCTGTGGTCTCGAGGTAGCGTGCTGCCTTGTCACGCAGCGGGCCCGGGGGTCGGGTTCGATCCCCGGTCGGGGCAGTTTTTCTGGGTGAGGTTTTTATCGGGGTTTTTCCTCACCTGTAAGACAAATGTCAGGAAACCTTTAAGGCCCAAATGGTCCCCGAATTCATATGACCATCATTATCATCATCATCCTTATTATCATCATCATCCTTCACCGGTGTGGAAAGCAACGGGAAGCTACCACACCTACACAATTCCCTAGTAAAGCTGCAAAACATAGCATGGGACTGCTATGATTGCAGTGAAGGACCTGCCTTCGGGCAGAATTACTATGGATGGATATATATATATATATATTTATTTATTGCTTTCCACACCGGTGAAGGATGATGATGATGAAGATGATGGTAATGATAATGATGATGGCCATATGATTTCGGAAACCGTTTGGGCCTTAAAGTTTTCCTGACATTTGTCTTACAGGCAAGGAAAAACCCCGATAAAAACCTCACCCAGAAAACTGTCCCGTCCGGGGATCGCACCCGGCCTGCTGCGTGACAAGGCAGCACGCTACGTCGAGACCACAGCGGTGGACTATATCATCATAATCTTGTTTGTCACTGAACTACTCCTAAACGACTGGACCGATTTTGATTAATTTTGTGTGTGTGTGTGCGTTTGTTTGATTTAGATTCACAATTGGACCCTCTAAAACCATTAAGTGTAGGAGTTCACCTGATGTTAAAATTGAAAAATCGCTCTAGCGGTCGCATTTTTCAATGTTTCACAATGAAACTCAGTATATCCTATTAAAATAAACTGGGATAGGTATTGTCCAAAAATGAGCGAAATCCGACAATTAGAAGTGGAGATTTACTTGAAATCCGAAATTAAAAACTGCCTAAACGACTGGACCGATTTTGATGAACATTTGTGTGTGATTGAGTGGATCCCTGGATGGTTTAGATTCATAATTTGACTCGGTGGGTGGCGTTGCGATCGGGTTATAGGATTTTTATGTTATATGTGTAGACAACTGCATTATCGACATTCCGCATGACAGCAATGTGACGTCATCATGCACGCTTCTTGAGCCACAACAAATGGCTGTAAGAGGTTTTCTTGCAAATTATTTAATAATATCTAATTATGTCTTAATTAGTGGATCAAAAATGGTTTAAGGAAAAGGCAGATCCTGTTCAGATTGCATTTTCACTATTAATCAAATAGTAATAATTGTCTGACATAGAGAATATAATCTACCAACTTTTATTGCATTAATGATCTTGAAAAGGCGTTAGGCAAAGTTAACAGAAATAAATTGTGGAATATAATGAAACAGAAAGGCGTGTCTCAGCACTTAATAACTGCAATAAAAAGTCTATACGTAGAAAATAAAATAACAATAGACACTGGAATGAAATAGAAAAGAATATTACAACAACAATAAATAGAGGCGTAAGACAGAGATGCCCGCTTTTGTCCTGTTTTACACGCTTTATAATAGCTTGACCTGTATATATCTATGTAACGGAATCTTTCAACACGATTTTCACCCACTTAAAAACATTGGATCGACTTGAAATGTTGTATACATTGTAAAGGACCAATGACAATACAGTACTTTCATAAATAATATATCCTTCACTAGTAATTCTGCCCGAGGTCAGGTCCTTCACTGCAATCATAGCATTTTCATGTTATGTTTTGCAGCTTTACTAGGGAATTGTAGGTGTGGTAGCTTCCCGTTGCTTTCTACACCGGTGAAGGATGATGATGATGAAGATGATGGTAATGATAATGATCATATGATTTCGGGGACCGTTTGGGCCTTAAAGTTTTCCTGACATTTGTCTTACAGGTGAGGAAAAACCCCGATAAAAACCTCACCCAGAAAAACTGTCCCGATTGGGGATCGAACCCAGGCCCGCTGCGTGACAAGACAACACGCTACCTTGAGACCACAGCGGTAGACAAATAGTATATAATATATATTATATAATAGGTTCGGGACTAATCGACTTTTTAGTCCATCGTTGTAAGAAATTAATATTATATCCTCTGGTGACTCAGTTGGTAGAGTGGTGGACTGTAGTGGTATATAGTTTCAGTAATTCATAGGTCGCTGGTTCAAATCCGGCTCTGAGGATTTTTAGAAGAGTATTACTTTTAGCTCATACTACAATAGTATCGAATTTAAAGATATTTACATTTTTATCTTATTCTGTATAATATTAATGACAATTTTGTAAACTTACCACATTGTAATTTATCCAAAAAAATGAGAAGAATACGATTAACTGTAACTATTTATCTATATTAAAATATTAAAAATATTATAATAAAGTTAGATAATAATAATTTTAAAAATATATATAATTATATTCGTGCCTAGACACTAAAAATATTGTAAGCAATTACATTTTCATGGGATTCCGGTTTATGACAGTCAAACTAAAAATTAAAAAAATAATAGTTTATAAAAACCAAAACAACACTATTTATTAGAAAACCAAACTAAAAAATGAAAAATAATTTTAATTTCCAACACGCTTGGGATAAAATTAAAGTGATCAACAAAAAAATTATCTCCAACACATTTAGAATAAAACTAGAGTTATCTACAAAAAAAATACCATCAAAGCGTGGGGTGCTCTTTATCAATTAATATATTTGATAATAAACAGATATTGGTAAAAGTAAAGTCTCTAAGAAGAAAACGTAAAAACCATAAAAACACCCCACGCTTTTTATGATAAAATGTGTTTTTTTGTAGATAACTCTAGTTTACTCTAGATGTGTTGGAGATGATTTTTTTTGTTGACCACTTTAATTTTATTCCAAGCGTGTTGGAAATTAAAATTATTTTTTTATTTTTTAGTTCGGTTTTCCAATAAAGCGTGTTATAGTTTTTTAAAATTATTATTTATTAATATTTATATTGACGATATCATATATCCATCCATCCATAGTAATTCTGCCCGAAGGCTGGTCCTTCACTGCAATCATTGCATTTTCATGCTATGCTTGCAGCTTTACTAGGGAATTGTAGGTGTAGTTGCTTTCCGTTGCTTTCCACACCGGTGAAGGATGATGATGATAATGATAAGGATGGTGATGATGACCATATGATTTCGGGGACCGTTTGAGCCTTAAAGTTTTTCTGACATTTGTCTTACAGGTGAGGAAAAACCCCGATAAAAACCTCACCCAGAAAACTGCCCTGACCGGGGATCGAAGCTGGGCCCGCTGCGTGACAAGGCTGCACGCTACCTCGAGACCACAGCGGTAGACATATCATATATAATTGGCAGATAAATTTGGACTCACATTTCAAAATACTTAATAAGTTCTTAGACACCTTACTTTTTGCAGACGACCAAGTTCTAATATCTAGTTCAGAAGATGGCCTACAGGAATCACTATTTCAATTAAATGATATTATATAGAATTGTAATTTCAAAATATCAATAAGTAAAACGAAAATATTAGCTTTTAAAGGATCAAATTACCGTAAGAGCTAAAATAATTCTGGAGGGGAAACCCTTTGAACAAGTGAACCATTTTAAATGCCTGGGTTATGATATCTCCTATTTTAAAAATGAAGACCTTTTTAACAAACTTAATAGATTTAATTATACATGTGGCATAATTAAGATAATACTTAAAAATACAAGAAAGGAAACAAAACTAAAATGTTATAAAGCAGACAGTCCCCCTACTATTGTATGGTAGTGAATTTTGCATGTTAACTAAAAGAGACGAGAAGATCATAGAAGCAGATGAAATGAGATTTCTGAGAAGTGTAGCTGACTGCAAACTTCTAGATCAAAGAAGGGCGTGAAGGTTATATTAGAAATAAAGTATGTATTAATATTTTAAATTTTAGATAAAATAAGACAATGCTAGAAACAAAAACTGGAAAGAACATGTCCACATAGATGTAAAGATGAACATATAGCCAAAATTATAACTCTAAAATTACATACCAAAAAGGAGACAAGGAATAGTTGGTTTTAGACGTCGAAAAAGAATGGTTTCAACTTTTTGAATGAGATGCTATAGAGACCGGATACAATGGCCTACATGGGGTTAATGCGCGGCGATTTTGTTGTTTGGTAACAGTATGATAGATAATGATGATTAGTGAATTTTAAGGTAAAAAATTGTCTTATATTTTTATCATCCGGCCATCATCACGAGAACTATTGAATTGCCTTGGAGCAGGAGGCAACGTCTGCATAGTTGTGTGTGTGTGTGTATATATAGTATAATAGTGTTTTTTATGTTCCTTTTTATTGTTCCGTTCGTCCAGCTAGGGACACGGGTGCTCCCCTAGTGGAAAGTTTCTTAACCAGACTGGTTTAACTGCCCTATTTGTGCCCTATAGATGATCAGGCGAGTATCATGTGGTTAGTTTACATTCTCCGCGAGAATATAGCATGAATTAGAAATCTTGAATGTATTAGCTTGGATCAAGGATTATCGATTAAATTTTACTTGCGATGGCCTTGTTATTGAGCTTGAGATTCCTTTTATTAAGCCTGAAAATCTTCTAAACTCGGGGCGCATCGGCTTAAAGCTCGCCTTCCTGAGGACTCGCTCCGCTTGGATTTTCGATCCTAAAACGAGCCGCTTCGGGTTTGAAACGGGTGCGCAATCCCTCGGGACTAGAGATAATGAAAATAAAGCACATATTGTACCAGTCCGTCGGATCAGACATATTGATATTGCTAGTATTAGGGACATTTATTAACAATTTTTTTTCGAAAAATATATAGGCTATTTTTTAACTGGATAAGCACTTTATACATGGTTCGCTTATTGGCTATTTTCCTTTCACATATAAAGGCATCAATAAATACTGCACTTCCGTACACAAACAACTGAATCTGTTACAAAACACAACTCATTTATCTGTGTCCTCATCGGGTAACCCAGTTATGTACTCTTTCATGTATACAATTATTACTGTTTTCTTGAACAGACGATGTCCGTGTTATACCTCTTTAAAATAATACTCGCGTTGGGCATTGACGTGCAGAATATGTATAAATCAATTCATAAAATATTGTAGCATGGATGCAATATGATAGATTATAAATCTATACAAACAAAACATAAATAAATGCATATACAGTAATTATAGCATATAATATGAAATCAACATACTATATTAAAATAAATATTAGTGAGTATTTATATAATATAACTTTGCCGACCGCTGGTGGGTGGTCTCGAAGTAGCGTACTGTGTCCTTGTCCAGGCGCATGCGGCGGCGGGGACGGGCCGGGTTGCGATCCCGCGGTCGGGTCAGTTTTTCTGGGTGATTGTGGGGTTTTTATATCGGGGTTTTTCCTCACCTGTAAGACAAGGGCTTTGGGTCGGCCTATAGGTGGACCGACAATTTCTTGCGACCCCCCATGGGTATCTTGCAGCGCGTTAAAGTTCATGTAGCTGATCTGTACCTAGGCTTGATGGCGTAAACTGCTCGACTATGGCTGTCTGGAAAATATAATGAATAGCAAATATACAAGAAAAAGTTATCGTAAATATTATTTAATTCAATTCTATGTAATGCAATAATTTGGTATGACCTGTCCTTTTTGTATAGTATAGCTTACACAATCAGAATGCATTTGGGATGCGAGGTTCTGATTAATTTCCGAAACATTTCAGCTTCAGACGGCTGACAATTTCATTTGTACGGCATATTTTGGCGATAGACCGGGGCGTGATTTATTCAAAACTGACACGGGGTATAAATTGGATCGGTCTGTATTCATTGTATACAGGTTTGAACGGCAAAATCTGGTACTATTCATGTATATTAGCCATTAACACTGTTCCTCTTCCGTGGGAATTAGGATATGTCCCAGCGAATAAGGGCGAGGTGAAATTGGCAAGTAAAGTAAGAGAAGGTGGCTTCGGCGGAGCAGTGGAAGCAGGGTATGACTCGTCAGTAGTCAATGCTTTTACATAATTAGTGTGAGCGCTAAACGCCAGAATGTTGTGTTTTGAAATAATTAAGTTGGCGATCTTCTTATCTTTACAAGCTGAAAAATATCTAAGTTTGAGATGGTTGCCAACGGATATAAGACGGATGGGCTAAACGCAAGTCTTCCATTACTGTACGGATAATGTTTTAGAACCAAATTTGTCTATCACAAGGCCAAGATAAAGGCGAGGCTCGGCTACCTAAACTCCATTACCTTAAGGCATCAGCGTGAGGCATCAAATGAGACCAGCACTTAATAATGTACGCTCCGACCTCCATTTTAAAGCTTGGAGGGCAGGAATCCTACTGCCTATTGTTAGATTAGTATCAATACGTGAAAAAGTTAATATATGTCGAGACTTAGCTATAGGATTTAAATGTTTTCTGAATGTATTTGGATTGAAGTTTTAAGTTTATTTCTTCGTGCATAAGTTTTTTTGTTTTGAAAGTAGTGATCTCTTTTTTTATTCAATACGCACCATCATCGTGTCATTTTGACATCTCTGGTATTCTCTTCTGGCATGTCGTTGATTGTAATCCACTTTTGAGGTTGATACGCTGTCCGGCCTAGCCCGATGATATATGTTAGATGGTGTCTGATAATTAATAATAATGGTGCGCTCCAGGAAAGAACCTCATCCTAAATTTAATGATAATAACGGATGGCCAGAAGAGTTTCCGGGGACCATTTGGGCCTTAAAGTTTCCTGATATTTGTCTTACAGGTGATGAAAAACCCCGAGAAAAAACCATCACCCAGGAAACTTTTTCTGGCCGGAGATCGAACCCGGGTCCGCTGCGTGACAAGGCAGCACGCTACCTCGAGACCACAGCGATGGACGAAAGTAGTGATATGCGCTTTTTAATGTACCGGTATCGAGAAATATGGAATCGGCAGCCAAACTGTACCCAACTCCACGGCGTGGCTGGCGTAGAAGGATCATGGCGGACCATACGGATGCTGGCCTCACATCCATATATGTTAATAACAGAGGTGAACGATAATCTAGCCAGTATATGGATGGTAAGTAGTCAGCATGTCGGGTCCCCAGACGTTATAGCCGATTTTATCAACCTGTATAGCTCTTTATTAAAACTACCCAAATTCATCACGACGCTAGATGGACACTGGGCCTATACTGACCGAAATTCCATGAGAAAATGTCTCCCCTGCAGGTCTGCACCAAGGCTCATACGTTAAACCGCTCGGTTACGACACAGGACGGTACCCAAAAGTAATTCCTTGTAGGTGATGACATTAAAATGTCAATCTTAACAGACAAATATCAATGTTTGAGACACTTATTGGGGAAACTTCGGGTTGAAACCCCGATGTCTGTCAACCTTAGTTTTTTTCCTGTTAGTCGTTAAGGTAGAAGTAAATAGAGAAAACTATATAACAATGAGCTACAAGATATTTATAGGGAACCAAATTTAATATGTATGTGGCACGGATGGGGATTGAAAGAGGGTCATGGAAACTTCCACATAGAATGTGTACTTTAAGTAGCCCATTAATGTGATAGGATTCGATATGATGGAGATAAATTATACATAGAATGTGTACAGTAAGTAGCCCATTAATGTGATAGGATTCGATATGAGGGAGATAAATTATACATAGAATGTGTACAGTAAGTAGCCCATTAATGTGATAGGATTCGATATGAGGGAGATAAATTATGCAGGGAAAATATTATCTCAGGATAGGGATGTACGAGAGCTTATGTGTGCGCGGTCATAAAGCTCCAGATAGTGCCAGTGAGTTAGTCATAAGTAAAATCCAGTTTTTAATGCCTGAGTATTTGATATAAGGAACCCATAGTCTTCGGTGAATTATTGCTGAGTAGTATGTTATGTGTTAGGACATTTATCTCCCAAATACAGAAACAGGTTCAGTAAAAATTCGCAAAGGTCATAATGGTGAAATTCATATTTGCGTGATGAACATTCTGGGTGGAAATTAAAATACACATTTTTTAAAGCCCCATTAAAAATATTTTAATTGGTTATGCTATAACGCTCTTATCACACTTGGTTGGCAGAATAGTCTACCTAAAATTTGTCGGGCTCGGTGGTTTAGTGGTTACCAAACTCGCCTCTGGATCTGAGTTTCGCGGGTTTAAACCCGAAAGATATCCACTTTTTTGACGGATTAAAATTCTTGTGTACGAATTCATTCTGAAACTGTAGGCACCATGTCGTAGATTTATGATACATAAAGAACCTCAAGCCTGGTATAAGAGACCTCCGAGCAAAATTCGTCGACTCTTTCACGAACACCTTTGAATTATGTCAACTTTTAGAGAGTGACAGTACATAAAATAATACTTATTATCTATACTACTTTCAACTAAATATTAGAGTGATGTATATTATAGATGTATATATGTAAGTTGTAATGATGTAATGTGTTTGACAGCACTGATGTCAGATAGGTTATATTTAATTGCCGTATTTTTTTTTTCTATTTTAATGTAGAAAATGCTCTTCTTTTACCAACAACAATTATTGTAACTTCAAATATCAATCTTGAATGATCAATTGTTAGCATTATTCCATGAATGAATACGTGTACTCTATTTTTAGTTGAAGGGAGTAGACTATAAATTTAATATTCGTATAATTTAAAGTCGAGAATTTTCAAAGAATTTATATAAATTATATTCTCATCATCTTCTTCATTTTTATCTTATGTTGCTTTTATTTTTCTCTTATTTTCTCTTTGTAAAAAACAGGATTCGTTAATCTCATTCTGATATCAGTGTTAGAACGCCTTTCCAAGAACTTTGACTGTAAAAGATCCATTAGAGCTATTTATATCTAATTAATAAGTTTTAATTGTTTTAGGAAAGTTTGTAGTTGTATTCGACAATAGCTAACTTTCGTAAGTAATTAGATTTGCTATTGGATATTTTGCCCAAGAAAGTGTTTCAGATTGCAGATATTCTGGGAAATGAGTTTAGTATATTTCATAGGGGTTTACATTTGATTTGGCTGTCATGATTATATTTAAAACTTATTTATTATTAGTTCAAAATGTATTGAATATTGAGATGAGTATAAATTAAATTTTTGACAAGGTATTACATTGCAATTATATTCATGAAGGAATAAAAAGAGACAGTTTTTCCTGAAAATGCAAATACTTAACCCATCTTGATCACCTAAAAGAGTATGGCTTTAATCTGAATGTTCAAGCAAGTGATGTCATAAAATATCCGTGTTATTTCGGACGTGCCTTCACTAATCTGGGTAGATCCTCCATATTCCTGTATGATCTGAAGTGTTTGTGTTCCAGACTTAAAAATCCTCTCCTCTCAGGCCGTATCCCTGAAAGGTCTGGAAGGCGTAGAGCGCCTGAAAAAAAAAATATATTAACAAAGGCACAGATTGAGCAAGAGGTTTGGAATTTTTGGATGGTTAGGTAAATGTATTATTACCTTGTGTAGAAATTATGAATTGTTACATGACCAACCTCATGAACTGGTGGATGTGAACGTTTGTGACTACAATTCATTAGGTCCCGGGTTCGGTCAGACCATAGAATATTTCCTTAAAGGGAATTATTCCTGTGTTTGCCCATGGTCTAGAATTTAAGTTTAATTTTAGGTTAAGGACTCTCTTGGCGCTTCATTATCATTTATCACCCATCATATCATCGGGATAACGTAACTCGCCCTTCAGATGGTCCAACCTAATACATGGATTAGAATTCCGCTAATTTCAGGGGAGGAAGCCAGAAATGTCATGAAAGACAACCTGGTGGCATTGAACAAAAAAAATCTATCTCCAGGAGACACGCTGGAAATTTAAGCGTTGAAGAACATTTATCAATTTATTCCTTCTTGATCAGTTGAGAAGTGATTTTGCGTTCCCCCAAATATGAGGCGAATCAGAGGTATACGAAATTATTTTCATTCCCTGTTGGATTAAAATAATAAAGCGTACAAGATAGAAACTTGGCAAGTCACTTTTTTTTTTGTCTAAATGGAGTTCGAGGTGTCAATAAAACACTATCATTTAGACGTTTAAAACAGTAAAATATATATATATATATGTATATGGTATGATAAGAAAAATAAATGCCTGGACGGGATTCGAACTCGGATCTCGGAGTCTGTACCTCAGCGTGATATCCATTACACTACCAGGCGAATCCAATTCAAACATTTATTTTTCTTATATATGTATTATATTCTCCATTATTACTAGATGTCGCGAGTAATTATGGAGAATATAATGCATATATAAGAAAAATAAATGTTTGAATTGGATTCGCCTGGTAGTGTAATGGATATCACGCTGAGGTACAGACTCAGAGATCCAGGTTCGAATCCCGTCCAGGCATTTATTTTTCTTATCATACCATATTAAGCTTGCATTGCTCAATGTTAAACATTTAATTATAACATATATATATATATATATATATATATATATATATATAGTCATGAGTTTATTTTAACCTCAAACATTTGACATTCAGGTAAGGAAGTATATATGACTTCACATATTACAATTAACTGACAAATGTTTTGTCTTTTATAAAATTCATTGAAAAGCCCCTTTATTTTAAACATCATTTAACTTGTGTAAAATAAATTATAAATCATATGAATCTTGAGATATTAATACCTGGCCATCTGCATAATTAAGTGAACACAGATAGGAGTCGTTAATTAAAATCCCTACTCCTCGTCATCAATTTTTCCATTCTCGTAAAACACAATACAAATGTTAAAAAGTATAGGACATAGGCTATAGTCTTCCTTACATCTTTCCTGAAGATAATTACATTGGATAACTCGTTTCCAACTTTAACTAATAATTGTATTAATATAATGATAACAAATTACAGTATAATCCGCGAACACGATGTCAGTAAATTCTTAAATTCTGATTCTTGATTTTGAAACTGTATTTAGTTTGTGTTTAGAAAACAAATGTCAGTTTAGGTTTTTGAACCCATTATCGGCGTTAGCAGGTGAAATCTCGTAACAGGACAAATCTCACCTTAATGGATTATGCAGCTCGTATGACAGTAATGCTGTGTTGGCTGTATCTGGGTGGCAAGGAAGGGATTTAAAAGGAGCTTAGTAAACTAAATACAAAGTCGAGGTCCCAGTCCCAGTGGCAGATTTCAGCGCAGTTCACAACTCGTTTTCCTTTTTTTCTTTTCAATTGATAAATCTTGTAATGGTAGTAATAATGTAGTAATAGAATTTATTGAATTTCGAAAGAAAGGAAATACATTTTTATTTATATTGCGCAAGGACCTGCTTGGCCTTAAGTGCATTTTCCATGAATAAAACAAAAAATAAATATATTAATATATAAACAAATACATGCATGACTACACACCTGCACTCGTACATAAAAAAGACAAAAAAAAAACAAATTTTGTAAGTCTACGTCTACAGTACATACACAAGAATACACATCTCACACTTCTTTTTCTTCTTCTTCGCGGTTTAGGCTTATTTTGTAGCCTGTTCCGGCTCAAAATTGCTGCTCTTTCCATCTTTTCCTTGGTCTTCCCAAACTTATTCCTCGTGGTGAATAGTTGTATGCTGCTTTTGGTATTCTATTCTCAGTCATCCTTGCCAAGTGTTCTTTCCAGTTTGTTCTGTATTTCTCACTGTTGTGTTTAATTCCTCTACTTTTAGTTGTCTTATTTCTGTGTTATGTTTTTTGTCTGTTCTTTGATATCCCGCTATTAGTCTGAGGAATTTCATTTCAGCAGCTTGTATTCCGGAAGATTGTTGTGTTGTCACTGTCCATGTTTCGGATCCATAAGTAATAATGGGCACTGCCATTGTCTTGTATAATTTCATTATAGAGTCTTTCCTGGCTTTATTTTTCAAAGTTGTTTTTAGTGTTCCTGTTATATAATTAAACTTATTTAGTTTGTTATTTATATCTATTTCCGCTGTGTATGAAATTTCGCAACCTAGGAAGTTATATCTTACACTCATACATTAAAATATCATGTGTATTAGTGGTCGTAGTAGTGAAATTTATTGACTTTCCAAAAAAAAAAAAAAATACCTAGGCTACGTATATAAATTGGTAATGAATCCTGCAATGTACATTGGTTTAATATATTTAATATTTTTTAATAAAGCAGTGGAAAAAGAATAAATGGAAATTATTTAAATTTGTGTTATTATACATTATGCAATAGGTAATAAGTTATTACTAATAACTTAGTTATACATGGTTTGTTTTCTCTGCAGTTTGGCACATTAAATTTAGCTGGCGTAAGTTATTGAGATTCGTCAATTTAAAAATTAACAAAATAATTAGATAGGCACATTCCGTTAACCAGCAAAATTGAAACAAACATTTGACTTTTTTGAGAAATTTGCTTAGTTTACGCAATTCCTACGTGACGGACTTTTGTGTTATTGCCCTTGGTATCAAAAAAAATTAAAGCGCTATAATTCTAGATGGAGTAAAATAATAATAGGCTTACTGAAATTTGGCAAATGCAAATTATTTACGTTCTGAAACTTGCAGCAGTTTAAATTAGGGTAGGCCTACATACTATACTCTCTATTAATGTTCGATGTAATCCCAAACCTTACTGTTGAAGGTCTGTGATTCAAGGAAGATCATCATAGGGGCAGATGAAATAAAACGGAATGGTTGAAATAAGTATGGAGATGAGGTGGAATGAAGATTTTGGCAGAAAATCGGGACAAACCTCTAGAAAAACTTGTCCTGGCTCCTATTCGACTTTTTTGCACTTTGAGCTTCATAATGATAGACGAAGTAAAATTATAGGCTGCTGGATATTGGCAAACTATTTACGTTCTGAAACTTGTATCAGTTTAAAATAGGGTACGACTAAGCGTCGCCCAGTTTATCGCATCTGGAAGTAGGAATTACTCCCTAGCTACTAAAATCTTAGTGGCTATCAAGAGTTTAGCCCAGAGCCGCCCAAACTTATTTGTATCGCGGGCCAAATGGAAGGAACACAAGGTGGCGTGGACCATAGCCCCTACTATAGTTGTTATGGATCATTATTATTTTTTTCTAGAGGAGATAAAATAAGAAACAGTGTAATTAAACAAAATATAAATGTTCAAACTTCAACTGTGAATTTTATGAAAAACAAACAACTAAAATGGTATGGTCATGTAAAAGGGATGACAGAAGACAAATTCCGAAGACGAATAATAGAATGGGTACCACTTGGTAGAAGAATAAGAAGAAGAGGACGGCCAAAAATAACGTGTATTGATGGTGTTTTGAATAGCATGAGGGGGCAAGGAATTGAACGATGGAGATTGGAATGTCAGATACATGTGGTGGAGAATGATAATATATTAACTGGGCGCAGGAAGTTGTGAAATATTGTGAAACTTGGTATAATAAATACATTATTATTATTATTATTATTGTAAAAAAAGTAAAAGCAATCCCATTACAGGCCTCAGGAGGCCCTTGGGGTAGTAGGAGGTTAAGGCTCCCACTTTTTCTAGACAATCGGCACTTGATGTCAGCCCTGCGTGACGGCCGCCTTTACCCCCAGAACAAGTGTCTTGTACTCATTTCCGTTAGAGGCTGAGTTGACCCCAGGGTCATGGTGCCGCCAGAAGGTTTGGGTCAGTTTTAAAAATCCTGACCCCACCAGGACTCGGACCCTCGACCTTCTGGCTTGTAGCGCAGTGCGTTAACCACTACGCTACCAATTATTATTATTATTATTTGGAATAATTGGAATGGGAAGATAGAGAAGAATGGAGAAAGAAGCTGAACATTTTAAATGCTTTGGACACAGGGAAAAATTTTTACACTGTAAACCTGTTTATAAATAATAATAATAATAATAATAATAATAATTATTATTATTATTTGCTGTTTTCCGTGTTATGTTGTTGTAACGTATTTCACAAGTTTTTGTTCCATTACTGATAGATTAATATTATAGTCCTACCATTGGCATATTTAAATTTATTAGAATGGTATAGGCCTACAGGGGCCGGATAAAAAGTAATGGAGGGCCGTAGTTTGGACGTCCCTGGTTTAGCCACTTAGATTGCGAGTATTTAGCGGCGTTGGTGTTCAGCCTAAAGTTGGTGTAAATTAAGGATGAAATGAGGTGTTTCCTCTCTAGAGTCCTATTCGACCACGAATCCCACAAGGAGTGACTGAGACGCGAATTCGGGTTCCAGAGGTGGAGGACGAGTGTCTAAATACTTGCACCACGGAGCTGCCTTAAAATAGGGCATTTTACGTAAAAATAATGATAGTGCGAATCAATATAACAGCGCGTCATATGACGCCGTAAACTCGTGATTTCCAATCAACCCCTTTCGAAAATTGAAAATAGGAAAATTAATAATACAGTATCTGTATAAGTTGCTAGTAAATGTCAGTTGGAATAAGAGGTTAGAATACTATACCTATATGCTCTTGAAATATTGTGAACTTCGACATTTTTATTTCCGTGTTTTTATAACTGCTGGGAACATTGTGCTTCATATAACGAAAATGGCACAACATATTTGGTTCACTTGATCCTAAAAGGATGAAATATAATACTGTTATTCCATGTGACTTGTAACAGCATGCCACAGTTAGTGTAAAATTAAGCTTCACGAAACATTTGGAATGTGTATTCTGTAGTCTCTACATAATAATTTGACCATGATTTGAGGGAGGTAAATTATATAGAGATTTTTTGGAAAACATTAGCTGAGAATAGGGATGTATGGAGAGCTTATGTCCAAGCTGCCATGAACCTCCGTGGTCGATAGATGAGTTATGTATGTATGTATGTATGTATGTATGTATGTATGTATGTATGTATGTATGTATGTATGTATGTATGTATGTATGTATGTATGTATGTATGTATGTATGTATGTATGTATGTATGTATGTATGTATGTATGTATGTATGTATGTATGTATGTATGTATGTATGTATGTATGTATGTATGTATGTATGTATGTATGTATGTATGTATGTATGTATTTATGTATATGTGTGTGTTTGTGCGTGTTTGTGTGTGTGTGTTTGTGTGTGTGTGATTGTTTGTGTTTGTGTGTACACACACACAAATAGAAATAGAGAATATACTAATATTCTACAAATATATTTGTGGAGGAGATAAAATATATTTTTGGATAAGTAATAAAAGGTTTTTTTTTAACTATGGTTCCTGAACTTAATAACTTTTGAGTTATGATGTTATTTTGTAAGAGCGACATATCTTCTACTCCGATCACTTTGGCAAAAATCTTTGTCGTATATTTACGACACTTGATAGAACTTCAAACCAAAATAATATACTGTATAGTAAGTTCGTGATATAGTATATATTATATCATGCATATATGTCCGTTGAAAAAAACAGTCCTAGCTACTGCCGCTGATTTAGCAAATTAAGAAGGAATGACTCTATTGAGGTTATCATGAATTTTTTTTTTAATATGCAGATCTTTACCGATC
This sequence comes from Diploptera punctata, assembly GCA_030220185.1. NCBI lineage: Eukaryota > Metazoa > Arthropoda > Insecta > Blattodea > Blaberidae > Diploptera > Diploptera punctata. The sequence continues at coordinate 977,093 of JASPKZ010002692.1, read as the reverse complement.
CTATCTAGTAGACACCGAAAATTACCATAAAATTATATATATAGAAGAAAATAAACAAGTGTCACTACTATAAAGTAAAAATTCTCTTACATTTGCTTACTTGTTATAGTGGCTAGCAGAGGGCAGTGAGATCGAGTTCCCGCTACTTCTCGTAATAGAGAAAAATAAATGTTTATATGAGGATTCTTGGATAGCGTAACTGGCAGCGCACTGAAGTATTATTTCAGAGATCCGGGTTTAAATCCCCGTCCAAGTATCTGTTTTTCTTTCCATGTCATGTATAGGCTATATATATATATATATATATATATATATATTATATATATATATATATATGGAATGATAAGAAAAATAAATGCCTGGACGGGATTCGAACCCGGATCTCTGAGTCTGTACCTCAGTGTGATATCCATTACACCACCAGGCGAATCCAATATATATATTATTTACAAATATGGGTCGCACGGGCAGTAAGCCGTACGTGCTGTTGACAGTCCGTTACAATAAAGTAATAATTGGTACTAGTGTAAAGAAAAATAAACAAAAATATATATATGTGTGTTGTGTGTTGTGTGGTGTGTGGTGTGTGTGCGTGTGCGCGTGCGTGTGTGTGTGTGTGTGTGTCGGGTTGACTCTAGTGGCCGCAATTTTTATTTTATCAGAACCAAGTTTGGCATATAGGAATCAATTGAGGGGTTACATGGATTAACAACTTAAGTGACTTTAAGTCGTTATTTCATAAATCACATTTTTTCTATCTACCTAACACAAGGGAATAGCTGATTGCTGCCCTCAGTTGGGCGGACGCTGTAGCCCCCTAACTGAGGGTTGCATTCAACTATTCCCGAGTATTAGATATGTAGAAAAATGTGATCTCTAAATTAACATCTTGAAGTCACTCTAGCTGCCGGTCCACGTAACCGCTAAATTATAAAAGTAAGGTCTAGTTCATTAAATAAATCGGACCGTTAGGTGTAGGAGTTCACCCGAAACGAAGATTTAAAATCGCTCTAGCGATCGCAATGTTCGATGTTTCGCAACGAATCTGAATATATGATATTACTATCAAACAGAGAAAGTGTTCCCAGAAGAAAATAATAATAAGAGAAATCCGACCACTAGAAGTGTGGGTTTACCTGAAATCCGATTTTTTTTTTCTGCGCTCCCATACTTTTAAATAAGCTGTCATCATAGATTGAGTTTCTCCAATTAAATATATATATATATATATATATGTATATATATATATATATATATATATATATATATATATATATATTCGGTAAACCAGCAAAATTTGATCATAAAATCGCCTTACTGAGTAATTCGCTTAGTTTCGTTTAGTTTACGCAGTTTCTGCATGATGGACTTTTACAATTTATTGTTTGCATGACAATTAATAAGTAAACTGCTATTGCAGGATTTTTTTTATGAAGAAAGAAAGATGTTTGGATATGTCCATTAAATTGCAAATACCAGACTATAATTACATTTCAGCATAGTCGAGCATAAATAATTATTACAGCATAGGATTCGTTTATATATATGTGTGTGTGTGTATGTGTGTGTGCGTGCGTGCGTGTATGTGTGTGTGTGTGATCTTTATGTTGACGTATGCAATGGTCATATTACGCTGCTAACGAAAGTCCGTTACGCAAGAACTGCGTAAACTAAGAGAATTCTTCAGCAAGTCGTAGTTCAAGTCCGATTTGGCTAGTTTACGGAATATATATTTTTTGATAAAAATTTAATCGTGTAGGGCTTTACCAAGTTCATTGCGAGAAAAAAAATTCATCCAATAGAACGTTGAAAATATTTCCATTAAAATTTGAGTTTACACGTTAATCCCAATTCTTAATGGTTATATTTTGCTGATTAACGAAGTCTTAAACTACCTACGAACTCTACATTAATTATTTGTTCAAATGCTCCTTGCGAGAAAACAAACGTGGTGGCGTTAGATTGATTTTTAAATTTTAAGACTTCAGACAAGCTTGCACTTCTAGTTGTCGAATGTCACTGATTTTTTGAGAATACATTTATCGCTTTATTTCAATGGCGTATGCCGAATTTAGTTGCGAAAAATTGAAAATTGCTGGTTCAGAAGTACTTGTTATATTTTAGCTTCACTCCTAATTATCCGATTTTACTATTTACCGAACTCGATAAAACTTTTCTTAATGTATTACTATATACCGAGTTTGGTTCTGAAGAAAATCCGACCACTACAGCTTTAACACTTACACATATAATGGTCATTTTCTGTGTCCACTAAGTAGGATCGATGATATGAATTTTTTCTCTAAAACATTTTCATATGTACAACCTCAAATAGTTTAATTCTTTCGTTATTCACTAATACAGGGATCCTTATCTTTGGGCACCATGTGATATGTGATTCCCTGCTTGCAAGCGATTTATACAGGACATTGACTTATAAGTCGCGTGGGAGAGTCTAAGTCCTATAAATGAGGGTAAAACGAATGTAAACCGAAGATAGACATATATGTAAATAAAAATACGGAAATTGCGCCAATTCAATTAAATATTTGAAATGAATAAAAAATATATTTTCTACAGTTACTGATGAAATAGCAAGGAAAGTAATAAAAGGAAAAATAATCATAACATGCATTAAGAAGGAAAAATATAAGCCTATAAATATATGGTTGAATAAAAAAAAATGTTTGAAAATTTAAAGACAGAAGTGAGAGCCTCGATAGGTTATTGTTAAAATGATTAAATACAATATAAAGCCTCGGGTATAGGGAATTATTGAGAGAGAAGGAAGCCGTTAAAAGCAGTATAGTAAAAAAATTTAGAAAAGCGGAAACACATGTATATATTTTTTAAGACGTGAGAAAATATAATACAAAGATTAGATTAAAAACTTATTGACTGATTTAAAGACAAAAGATTCGATAGATTGTAGTTAAAATAATAAAACAATCGGGTTTATAAATTGAGAGCGAAGGAAGCCATTAAAGCAATAAGTGATATAGTAAATGACCTGTGGTACAAAAGGCAGTTTAGTCTGCTAGAAGGAAGCATATCGTCGTTATTTTCAGGAAAACAATCTTATAAATTTGCCACGTGAGAGAGTAAGCGTGCCTTATCTTAGAAAATGTTTTTCTCCCTTGGTTATTATTTATCCTCTTTTTTTAATAAAATACCTGAATCCGCTCTATAATACATACGATGTGTACCCTACTGTTTGTTTACTTTTTTCGAAATCGCTAATTTGAAAAAGAAAAAGTTATATAATGAAACTTGAGAATAACGACCTGCGATGAATACTAAGATAATTGTGATATAAATAAAACAATAGTATTTTCCTCTCACCAGGCGATACTAAATATGTTCTCCTAGTTAGAATATATATGTTTGTTGTTCATTTGCAATATGTATTGAACTCTAAATAATTATTGCTGTTTCAAAAAAATATCCGTCAAAAAATGGTTTTATGTTAGGCCTATATGGAGAGGGTGATTCAAAAGGTAACAAATTTCATCTTAATAAAAAAATCTTTAAAATTAAATGGCAAAATATTATATTTATCAAACGTATTTAAAAAATAGTCATAGGCCTATATGTATACATATGGAGAAGGTGATTCAAAAACTAAGTAATGTTTTTAAAAATATTACATCGTTTGAGAAATATTTTTTTTGTCGTTTAATTTTAAAGACTTTCTTATTATGATGAAATTTGTATTACGTATGTCGTCTATTACTTAATTAGCATGTAATTATGTAAGAATAACATTACAATTTCTTTAAACTCCATGAGGCGATAGACCTAGAAGTCCCTTGGCCTACCAGTCGGCTGCTGGACTCACATCCACATGTGACAATCACAGCGGTATACGATCATTATCCAGTGTAGAGGCGACTTATGACCAATGTATTAGTTCCCCGTCCGTTATACTTGGTTCTCTTAACCTGAGAATTTATTTAAGTATTCTGTTTGTGTTAGTTAAACAATATTATTTCCTCTCAGCAGTATGTTATCAATTTGTATCTTACTTCGGAGCATTACTTTCTTTATACGTAATAGTCATACGACCTATGGTATAGTAGACAACATAAATTGTGTGTTAGTTTTATTGTGGTATACGTTGTGTTGAATACTTACCAGGGCCTAGAGTCCACGTTTGATAATAACTTTCTTATTTGAGAAATCACATATTGCAAATATAGGAATTTGAGTCTAGTCATAGTATTTTCTTTGTTAGGAGTTTTCTAGACCAAACTAATTTAGTTACGCTTATTTCTCTGCATATGTCATCGGTGGCATGTGATCGGAATACCGACCTAATGAAACATCTGGTGGGCAACGAAGGTATTACTTAGATGATAATGACCTGTTAATTTTGCTTAGATACCTCCTTATCCAGGCTTAATATTATGTATGAGCCTGACAAATCTTCAGATTCAGGACCTACAGCTTAAGTTTAATAATAAAGGAGAGTAGAGGAAATTCGGGTAATGTGGACCCTTCGGTTTGACCCTGTTAATATCTTATTTAATTGGTGCGGCCTTCGAACAGAAAATATTTTAATTTCTTCCCCATAATCAACTTTGACGTGTTCAATGCCTGTTTCTTTTATTCTTTGTGCGCAGAAGGGTTATTTGTGACATTAATGAAAACAACCAGTTTAAAAGTTTTTCAAGCTAAGAATTAATTCTCAATTTCAGCTATTGATTGTTATAAATATTGAAACATCTCCTAAATATATTATATTATGTAGATTTTTTTAAAATATAGTGACGGGTTTGGTTTGATATGGTGTGACTTGTCGGCTGTATAAAATAATTAAAAATTAAACTAACAAAGGAATTCGGTTAATGTGGACCCTCCACTATGCGGTTAAAGTGGACCTGGGTGCACTTTACACGAATGGATCTATTTTATCAATGAGGATGCTATATGCAAAAACCATGTACTTAATTAATTTTATTTGATATCCTTGTAATTTTACTAAACCCAAATCGCTGTCTGCAGATGAATGACATGTGAATGTTATAATCATCAAATATTTTTCAAAACATTAAATAAACATCAACGCTTTTTAATTACGATCAGCCATAAATAATATCAGATTAACTTGAGCCTGTCTGTATAAATTAATAGGGTAAATTTTAAAAATAGTCTAAAGGCTAGGTTGACTCTGGGGTCCGCATTTCCCGAATATGGAGGTTAAAGTGGACTTTTCTTGTAATGTAAAAAAGTTGATAAATTATGATGATGTTTCCATATTTGAATAAAATAACAATTCTATTTCATAGTTATAACACTAATGATAATCGCTGTAATTAAACAAAATGCAAATCCCTTAATTACAAGAAGAAAACCAACAAATTCAAAATAGGAGTCCACATTATCCGAAGTTTCTATATATTTACTATTCCGAAAAGTTAGGTACCATTCCTATGTGATTTGTTTTCATGTTGATTTGACTTTCAAAGTAAGGCATTTGTTTACCAAACACATCCTTTCCAAAGCCGTAACATATAGATTGGTGAAGAAAGCCCACCATACACGACATTGCACATTGTAGGGCCTATGTTATAATATTCTAATTGAAGTTATTTCTGAAATTATTCCAAATACTGAATTTGTAATTTACATGTTTTATTCCAAATAAGGTTACCTTCCATCGCCTAGCATTTTATAAATACTTTTGAATCACCCTGTGTATGGTTCTGGAGATAGTGCAAGTCTGTACGCTATTAATGCGTCCATAATTATTTGAAGAGTAATCAATCGAAATGTGTAATTGAAACTGATGTTGATGTATGAATGTTATACTTGCCTCTGACAAGGCAATAACTCTAGCCTGTGTGTAATTACGGTCCAATTTCCATTTAAGGTCGATTTGTTTATGTGAATCAATCTTAACGAATTTCTCGGTGATCGATAAGCATCATACATATATTTTAGCTTTCGTCGTGTAGTTGACATATGTGATAATTCCTATATTTGTAACATGTGATTTTCAGTATAGCATTAATTATCCTATGCTTCATACTTACAAATATAAGACTTGTACCGCATTGTGTCTGAGCGATTTAAGGCTTCTTAGAAAAAAGGCAATATACTTCCACTACGGTACTTACTTTTCTTTGGCACAGAGCTATAAGACGCATGCTGCTGTTAATTCCCATTCAGAAAAACAATTATCATTTCGATGTAAAATTATAATTAAATAATTAGAAATTATAAGGTGGTAACTTCTAGCTAGCCAAGTATGGGCCCTTAAAATTACAGTATATTTTCTTTTCTGATGAAAGGATACAAATTCTGTTTGTTTCCCGTTTCAGGCCTCTTCCTTTGACGATACAGGCCTACAGTAATTTAAAATAATAAAAATTTCACCAAATGGACAAATGTCATATGACTCCACTCTGAACAAAATTGAATCAGAGATACTGATCTCTTGTTCTAATCAAAATCATGGTGTCACACTGGTTCAACGCAGTACAACACACACACACACACACACACACACAACACACTTGTTCAGCGCAGTACACACACACACACACACACATATATATACATAGGCCTAATCGTGGGAAGCCTGGTGGAAGGACATCGTGTTTTTTGATGCGATGGTAGAAATCATCGATTGCAAAGCGCATTATTATGCGTCTCAACTCATATTCAGCTTGCATCCATTTCGTATTTATCATAGCAACATTATTTTAAAATATTTTATCAATGGAATGGCTCTTCGGATTTCTCTTAGCAGTTCATCATATTCTGGTGTAGAAAGCGTATTATTCGCAATCTCAAATATTCAACTAAAAAAGGTTACCCCTAGCTAAGACAGATTATATAGGTAATTTAGATTTACCTCCCCCTTTCCCATACATTATTGTAAGTTCTAAATTCAGTTGATTTTTCCTATAAAATGAAAAAAATTCTCTTTCCATCTATAGGCATATCTTCTTTAGCTACTTTTAACATCAGATCTCCAACCATTCTATCTACTTTATGTGTTTAATTCAGAATTTTATTTTATCTCTAATAAATGGTGTGATATTCCAAATGTTTTATCAACTCGCATAGAAAATGGTTTCAAAGCGATAAAATAAACAAGAATAAAAAACATATCGTAACAGTACTGTTCCATGAATATAAATACATATTTTAATTCAAAATAAAATAAAGAAATTACACCTCTCTCCAATAAAAGTATACATAATAATAATAATAATAATGATAATAATGGATCTATATTCCAGCATAAATCTGGAATTCATGGAACAATTTAAACCAATTTTTTATTAAGGATTCTCTCTACATTGCAGTAGTTATCCTTCAGCCCAAATGTGTTTTGCTCCGCCACAGATTTCTATCCTCAGCATCTTCATCTTTGAGGTCTCTGCTGATCATGTTTCTTCTCACTTCATCCATCCACTGTTCCCTGGGTTTCCCCTCCTCCTCCTGCCTTCAGCATTCCAATCAAGCCTCATTAGTGGGATTCTATTATCCTCCATCCACTTCAGATGTCCATTTCAATCATCGTTCTTCCATTGCTTCTATAATATTATGTTTAACAATTATTACTTCTCTAATTCTGGTTCCGAATTTTCTCCTTTCTCGATTTCCTTGATGCCCTTCGCCAAAAATCCATCTCTGTTGCCAATATATATATATATATATATAGTATGATAAGAAAAATAAATGCCTGGACGGGATTCGAACCCGGATCTCTGAGTCTGTACCTCAGCGTGATATCCATTACACCACCACGCGAATCCAATACAAACACTTATTTTTCTTATATATGTATTATATTCTCCATGATTACTAGATGTCGCGAGAACTCGGTCTTCACTGCCATCTAGTAGCTGACTATAACAAGTAAGCAAATTAAAGAGAATATTTTTTACTTTATAGCAGTGATGCTTTATCGATGTTATAATTAAATGTTTAACATTGAGCAATGCAAGCTTAATATGGTATGATAAGAAAAATAAATGCCTGGACGGGATTCGAACCCGGATCTCTGAGTCTGTACCTCAGCGTGATATCCATTACACCACCAGGCGAATCCAATACAAACACTTATTTTTCTTATATATGTATTATATTCTCCATTATTACTAGATGTCGCGAGAACTCGGTCTTCACTGCCATCTAGTAGCTGACTATAACAAGTAAGCAAATTAATATATTAATATATATATATATATATATATATATAGTTTTTGCTTGCTCTGTACCTAAAGTTCAGGTCTCTGCACCATACTAAATCAAACTTTATAAACATATAACTTGCGAGTATAATCTACAGAAATACACTGTGGGGTAATTAACCACTAACACCCCTACGAAGGTGCGAAGGGATTACACATTTTGTTTTTGCAACCCGTTTGTGTGTATATTCCAGCATGACTCTAAAACGCCTGGAACAATTGCAACCAAACTTAATACACTTATGAATTGTAGTCAGGAAAATATGTACTGTGGGGTAAGATACTCCTAGGACCTTTAGGGGGTGTGAAAGTGTGACATTTCAAAATAACAAAAATTTACCTATGTTCATATAGAATCCTTAGATTTCTGGGTCGCTGAGACGAATAACGAGACTGCCCTGTTTTTAAGTTCAAGTTCAACCCCCACCGATATGATGAAAAATAAAATGTTCAAAATGACCGAGATTAGTCTCGAATCCATAATTTTCTGGGCAACTAAGCTGATTGCGACAAGAAGATAGAGATAAATAAATATCCGGGCAACACCGGTAGCATGTATTTTTATCTGATCCTTGCATTTTATAATTGATATTTTTCAGCAAGGAAGGAAATACTAGGTTGGAATTTCGTTACCAGGACCCATTTTATTATAATCCCCATTTTGTAATATTACAATTAGATCAGATATATTAAAAAAAGTCAAGCGCACAAATAAAAATTCAAGAATATTAGATACAACCAGTTTCTAAACGAAATATGACCATCGATCCTAAAATGTCTGTACAAAATAAATTTAAGAATAATATATATTACGGTAGAGAAACACAAATTTCCGCGATGATATATTTGGAACCCGAGCGATATATCACGAGTGCTACGTACAAATTTCCCCAGGAAAAATGTGTTTCGATCCCGTGTTGTATATAGGGCTACTAATTTTTCCATAGGCCGATACTAAATTTTCACATTTTATTTTCTGTTATTATAGTTTATTGGAATAATTTTTATTGAGAGCATATGCACTGATGAGTCCACCGCTGTGGTCTCGAGGTAGCGTGCTGCCTTGTCACGCAGAGGGCCCGGGTTCAATCCCCGGTCGGGGCAGTTTTTCTGGGTGAGGTTTTTATCGGGGTTTTTCCTCACCTGTAAGACAAATGTCAGGAAAACTTTAAGGCCCAAACGGTCCCCGAAATCATATGGCCATCATCCTTATAATTATCATCCTTACCATTATCATTATCATCATCATCATCCTTCACCGATGTGGAAAGCAACGGGAAGCTACCACACCTACACAATTCCCTAGTAAAGCTGCAATCATAGCATGAAAATGCTATGATTGCAGTGAAAGACCTGCCTTCGGGCAGAATTACTATGGATGGATGGATGCACTGATGAAAAGTAATTGTCATACCATTTTTTTCTATTTATGTGGATTGGATTGTTAGCAATATTTGTAAGTGGAATAAAAAAACTGATAGTTTTGAAGATCCGAACTATAGAAGGTATGCTGCTGGTGAAGTAGTTTGTGATTTATTATCAAACATATCCAGAAGACTGTTTGAAGCTGAGTACGCTCGTTTTTAAGAATGTTTATTAAAAAAGTACAGGTATATTCAGAAAATGCATTGGTATTGTTACGTGTCACGCATAGCGGCGTTTGAATTGCGCGGGCGAGTCGCCCGTGGTGAATTAGATCATCTGCATGTCGATAGAATTATCTGGAGTGTGTTGCCAGACGTTTTTTACCGGCCTCTCCCTTCCCCTTGGAGAAAGATCGGAAGCCAGAGGTTTCTGGGCTTCGAAGTTGCTCGAATCTGTTACTAGAGCTTTCCTCCCGCTTATACAAGAGCGGAGGAGAAGGCCGGCCAGTCTGTGTTGCGATAGTCACGTGTTGGATGGCGAGAGGTTAAATTGTAAATGAAACTGAGAAAGGACTGTGTCTGCAACTGTGTTAGAAGAGATTGTTAATTAAACCTTCAAAGAATAATAGTTGTGAAATAAAATTGTGATTAAAGTTTTGTGATAATTGTGAGAATAAAAGAAAGTGAAAAGAAAAATTTTACATAACATCAGTGTATTTATATAAGTCCAAATATGTTAAAGGAAAACCCTGTGTCATCGGTGACAGTATATTTCACAGAAAAAGCTAATGTAAACAAGTTTTCTATAATAGAGACACAATAAAATTATTCTTTGCTAAGAGTTTGCTTAATGGTAAATTACATTTATGTTAATAAATGTGGAAAATTTATTGAATTGTTAATTGTTTTGTGAGGATAATAGTTTTACTAATTTACTTATTAAATTATTGTGTCAGTATAACATAACATGATTCTTTACCTTAGTTTAACTCCTACCTTTTTAAGAACATTTACACGATCTTACCGGGACACGGCTATTGGGAGAGAATTTTAAACTCTGGATCACATAATACTTTTTTGAGCACACAAGGATAAGGAGAGCCTCTCTGAATGAGTGATCATCTCAATACCAGGATCATCTCCGAGACAGCACGAACATATTTGGTCATTCACTCATAGGCCTATAGGATCTTCATTTTACGATGCAATCGTAGCTCCTGACAACCGCTTGTAGCACGAATCTCGTAGACCTATGGTAATCTCACCGAATAAATCTAAGTAGCTGTGAAAATGATTAGAGATTGCAATGGATTAAAATGGATTTTTGTACTGTTTATTCCTTACCTTATGACAAAAGATTTTCAAACTTATCTCCTTCAGCTTCAATGCAACGTTCACACCGGCGAAAAAGATTTTGTAACACGCTATCCAATTCCTGTCTTGAAACGTTCGAGTTCACGGTTCGAATATTTTCTTTAAGTTCCTCTAATGATCGAGGGTTTGAAATCGTGACTTTGAGGTAGTTGCGTTAAAGAATTTACGGCAAAATTTGCGGCGACAATTTTTGTAAGATTACTTTGCATTTGTCAAAAGTAAAAATACCCTCTGTTCAGTGATATAATACACCATTAAAATATAAAATTATGAAATACTTACCTAAAAGGTCCGCCTCCTCAACTTAAGGATTATTAATTATTTGTAGCGCTTCCGGAACTAGTCCCATCATCAGCAGAAGTAACAGGATATGTGTTCTTATCTGTCGACCCCTGATTCAATACCTTCATGAGCGCCAGCAATATGTTATAGGAAATTCTACACTACGCTCTTCTTGGACCTACCGTAAAGCTGGAGTTCCACAGGGTTCGGTGCTCGGCCCATTGTTTTTTTCAATCTATATAAATGACTCCCTAAAACATTGCAAACATCATTTATTTGCGGACGGCATGCAGATCTACTTTCACACAGACAAATATTCTTTAAATGACGCGGTAACCAAAATTAATGAGGACCTTGACTCGCTAACGGCACGGACAGAGAAATATGGACTTCAATTAAATCCTAGAAAGACACAAGCAATCATTTTGGGTCATCAGAGACTATTATCCTCAATTAACACAAATACAGTATTACATGTGTCACTTAATGGGGTTCAATTCTCTTATAGTGAGACAGTAAAAAATCAAGGAGTATTTATGGATAAAAATTTAATTTGGAATAAACAAATAAATAACAATTGCAAAACTATCTTCTCAATAATACACTCATTAAATCGTATAAGAAATTGTTTACCGTTTGCTCTAAGGAAAATGTTAGTAGAAACACTTGCAATGCCCCATTTTTATTATTGTGATACTATTTTTACTGACCTAAATACTGTTCTTACCCAAAGACTTCAACGTGTTCATAATTATTGCATACATTTTATTTGTGGTATACGCAGATTTGATCACGTTACACCATCCCAGGAACAATTTTCATGGATTCGTCTACAAGATCGTAGAACCATCCATTCTCTATGCCTTCTCTATAAAATATTACACACGTCATTACCTTATTATTTATCACACCGCTTCACTAGACTCTCTGATACTCATAAATTAGATACCCGATCCCATCAGCACATTGTCCTTTATATCCCTCCTCATCATACTACCTATTATTCGAAATCTTTTACAATTTCTCTTGCTAGAACATGGAATTCCTTTCCACCCTATGTCAGAGACTGCCAAACTTTACCATATTTCAGAAACAAATTGAAAATAAAGTTACTAAGAGAAACAACTCACTAATATTACTTTTTAAAAATTAATAATTTGTTTTTTTTTTCATTATTTAATGAAAATAGTTTTAAGATTTGTTAATATATTTACCCAATGCCTTGTTATAATAAGCGATAGATTAATTCAGTATAGTTTATTACTTTCTTTGTATTTATTTCTTTCTTTTCTTTTTATGTATAGTAGATTCGAGCTGTTATTCCTTTCTGTATTCTTTCTATCATTAATTTAATTTTAATTGTATTTAATTTTATTGTATTATTATACATTATTTTCATTATTTATCATTTTGACAGATAATTAATTGTTTAGTATGACTATTATTGCATTTTTTGTATTTATATGTAACATATGTTTGTCCTGGTGAGTGGAAGAGAAGGCCACATGGCCTTAACTCCACTAGGCTAAATAAATCTAAATCTAAAGTACTATGTTTCCTCCCTAGGAAGAGAAAGTCTTGAGATTTTTATTCAATTTTGATAACTTAGAAACAGACATTTAGTCACGGCCGTGGAATAAATACGTTATATATTCCCGACGCATAAAGAGCATCAGTCCTCCGGAAGTAGGAGAAACTACATGTCATTAGTTAAAAAGTTAAATGTCTCACGTTGTTTGCGTATGTGTGACGCATTTATCTTGCTTCCCGACATAAAGACTAGGGGTTGAACGAGTATAACGGTTCGGGTTAGCATATCAATCACAGACAGATCAATATTAGAAGGGTGAGATTTATCCCCCTCTACATCCGCTGATGAAATATTCATACAACTCCAAGACATTTGGACGAATGCCTTATTTCCATTTCCGAACAGTTAATGCGAAAAGTAATGACTTTCCGTACTTTATTTTGTTCCTTTTGCTTCACGTATAAATTGTACTTCTTTGTAATGGGTTTAAAATCTGGTAAATGATTCTAGAAATGTCATTCTCTTATGTAGTAGCATAAAATATATTTATGTCTCATATTGCACCTTTAAATCTACTATTATCCTGTATTATTCTTCTTTCAGTGTCTCATATTCGTGTCTGTAATTCACTATCCCCAGTTGGATTCAGGAATTGCCGGTAAATACCATCTTTCAAGCAAAAATTGACATAATTTCCGAATTTCTGAAAGCTCTACAATAGTGTGTATGTAATATATATATATATATAAGTCTATGACATTCTCTATGGCACTCAGCGGCAAGCAGATTCCCCTCAGCGCTTGTCGTTCCCGGTGAAAGGGTCCGCTGCAATCGCTACAGTTTTTCTCTTTCTATTCTTGCCTTCATAGTCACATTCATTAAAGCTGTAGGGGATCCTGTTCGACGGGAGCGACAGCACTGTCACCGGGCTTGCTTCCCATCGAGTCCCTTAAATGTCATACGTCCCTATGTTTGTTATATAAGTATTTAAAACCACAATATTTATATTTAGATAGGCCTATATATATTTTTTTGGGTACAGTATATAATGTAGGCTTCAAATTGAATTACAATGTATAAATGATTTCGTACTATTTCTTACTTTACTGTTGAATGGAAGATAATACCTTATGCCCTTAACTATGCCAATTGAAATGAAACTCTCACTATCATTATTGTTATTTATATCATTATGCTAGTGTAATACATAATAATAAATTACATTAATTAATGTGTACAAAATATTTACGAAATACGAGCAACTGCACAGTCAGTTAAACACTACTCGTATAAGGTAGTTGTATCAAATTCGACTGATTATACACAACAATTTACAATATTATTAACGTGATTATATAAGGTTCTCTAGGCTATAGTGTCAATTGTACAGATGCAATCTGAATGTGATACCAAAAGCTAACGTATAGTACCATATGTAATTATAATATTTTGAGTATGACTTTCTTCGAAAGTAAAATAAAGCAGTTGTAGATTTGAGACATCATAACAACTGATTTTTTTATTTCTTCCTCATTTATAAACGCTTTGACTTCTAAAGTCACATAGCGTCTAGTCGGTAGACTGTGTGCTTGTATATTTCTTTTTGAATGTGATTTTTTTAAGTTCAGTGTTTATAATTTTGTTGATGTTATGAAATAGTATTTTTTTATGTGTAGTCTGGTAATAAATTTCCAATTTGACATTTACCTCAACGACCGAGGAAAACGAAAACCATGAAACAATCAGTCCTGTTGGTCGGTAGCAGGGTTTGAACCGAGGATTTCCACATTATCATTCTCAAATGCTAATGGCTGAGCCAACTAGCTTTTGAAAAAAAATATACCATCACTTCGCGTACAAATTTGAATTTATTTGTTAATGATCTGAGTTGTAAAAATAGCGTCGTTAAATAAAATACTAGGTTATTTAACTAACTAAACAATAAACAACCATGAAACGTGTTAATTTTTACGCACTACTTACTAAGTGTGTATAGAAGCCAAAGAAACAGAAAATAGTACTTCCTATAGTGTTACAATAATATGCTTAAATACTTGAAGTGCATTACATATTGCTTTATTTGGAATTGAATCCAATACATTTGGCATCTCATTACATAAGAAATAAACAAACAAGCAATATATACCGTGATATTCTGATATATATAGTGAATACTACGTATAGAAAGTATCGGCCATCTGGGCCACCAGGTCTAGGGGTTTAACTTCCTTGCCTCTGATCCCGAGGATCGCGTGTTCAAACCCGGCCGGGGAGATCTATTTTTTAGTATGGACAAATTCTAGGAACAAGTCCTCCGGAGGAACTTTGAATCATGTGTCTCGAGTATGAAAATTTTCGGGCTCGGAGAAGAACCAAGAACTTAAATTTGAATTTCTGAACAAAATTTATTTGGCCTTTCCCATCAAGATTTCTACTAGATATATATTTGAGGCGATGAGCTAACCACTTGTATTTCACTGGCATCTGTAGTGTAATAAACGTAACTAAATTAGCTTGGTTAAGTAGCTCCCGCAGGGGAGCACCTTGTCCCACGTATGTATTGACCCGGTTTAGACAGATATAGAGGAAGTACAATAATAATTTAATGACTGAGAATTAAATTAGAGCCTCTGAACAAAATTTGTTCGGCCTTTTCCATCAACATGTCTAGTAGATATATATTTGAGGTGATGGGCTAACCACTTGTCTCTCGCTGATATCTGTAGTGTAATAAGCATAACTAAATTAGTTTGGTTAAGTAACTTCCGCAAGTGAGCATCCTTGTTTCACTTGTTGTGGGGTTTAGACAGACATAGAGGAAGTACAATATTAATTTAACATTTTTAAGAATTAATTTGACTTTTAAAAATTACAAATAAATTAAATAAAAGCAGTTCCCAATACAATTTACTGATTTTACCTTTTTCTCTGTGCATCCTTGTCTAAACCAGGCACATGAGACGAGTTTTAGAGTTCATTCATAACATTAGGTTACATTCAAACTTTGAGATGTAATATGAATTGCTCGTTTAATGTAATTCTAATATTGCTTTAATTCTGTTACAGGTGAGTATGCAGAACTGTGCCTGATGTGAGTAAAATTATTTTAGATACAAAGTTCCCTAGATCTGTTCTGTGTGTCAGAAAGTGGAAAATGGCGGTCCTTTGTATCTTGTATTTTGCATGTTTAAAATGAATATCAGAGGGAGAGAGAGAAAGTGTGTGCTTTAGTTATCCTTTAACCAGGAGTTTGCAGAGAATTTCAGGTGGCATTAGAAGTGAAATTTACTGTTATATGCTGAGCTGAACAACGGGTTATAAGAGTAATATTGTTGCAGTGATGTCAGAGGTCGGATGAGCATGTTCAGACAGAAATACAATATTTTCAAAACATACTACTTACGTTATTGAAAACAGTAAGACTGGAGGTGGGAGCTTGAAGATCAATGTTTTTGGATTAATATATGTGGTTTCTTCCCTGCAGTTGTGCTAGCTTACCACCTGGTTTGTTTTCATTCGTCCTCTCCCCTACAGCGGATTGTTTCGCTCAGCATATAAGCCCCTAACAGTATTTATTTTTTTAATTCATAAATGTAGATATTATACTAGATTTGACAGGTGGCCGGTGTAGTAACTTTTTTTGTGCATGCTTCCCTAACATGTAAGAATTAATAATGTCATAGTGCAAATCATTTAATTCTATGAAAATAATATAGCTAACCTTTAATGCAATCAATTAAAATTGCAACTTAGATATACTCTAATTCAAATTCTAGAGACAGCAGTGCAATGAACTTGCTATTTAAAGAATAAAAAAAGAACAAAACTATTAGGCTTTGAGCAGTTTAAACAAAAAATTACTTTTAAATCCACCTTCATATCAGCATTTAATATAATAATCCGTTTAATTAAAATTGCATTGCAGATCTAATCTATCGCCACTTAAATATAAATTGAACCTTGACCTGAAAAAAAAATATATATAGGCCTATGCGTGTGTTGGGCGACTGTGACTTTTTTCCTACGAACTTATTATCAAATCCGGAGACAGATGACTGCTCTCACCATGTATCCTATCCTGTGTTAATATTTTTTAATCATTCTCTTTATCCTCCCACAAATTCTGGTTAATGTTATTTTCCCCCATATGTTTCTTGTCATACATACTGGGCGCTTTTCATCTAGTTTTCCTTCAAGTAGTTTCAGTTCCACTCTTTCATTTCGGATTCGTGCCACATGCATTGTCATCACAGTCTACGAGACTTAACTGTTCATATTACATCTGGTTTCCTATAACTGTCATGTTGCTCAGTTTTATGTAGTTCCTCCATTCACCTCTCTGTTCGTCTCTCTTTGGTTACAAATATTTTCCTAATCACTTTATTCGCAAATTCTAGTAATATTTTCTCCTCTCCTAAAGTAAGTGACCATGTTTTGTTTTCATGTAATGAAACCGGGTGGTCATGTTTCCTTAGTAATTATTTTTATTTATATGCTTCCTGTTGTAACATGATATGTCTGGTATAGTGTAATCGACTTCTGAGATTGGGTCCCCTGGAAGACGGAGTTACATCTGCCCCGATGATATGAAAGGTGATGATGGTGGTAATTTGGCGCCAGGAGAGGCCTTAATCTAATTAGGTGAATATGATATTGAGTTAATGATGGCCAAATAGTATTCGAAGACCTTTTGGACGTTAAAGTTTTCTGACATTTGGCTTACCTCACCCAGGAAACTTGTTCTGACTGAGGTTCGAACTGCAGTCCGCGGGACGCCGTGTGACAAGGCAGCACGCTACCTCGAGACCACATCAGTGAACATATTGACGTTATAGTTACTTACAAAATAAAACTACATACACAATGATCTTCGTAATAGGGTGACAGTTTATGTACACTTAGCGACAAAAAGAATCAGCCGCTTCAAAAAGCTGAGTTCCTGTTATGGCCCACTGCGCATACTCGAAAAGCCATAGCTGCGGTTCACGAGGTAACGCATTGTTAAATGTTTTAAATACGTTGTATTTGGTTTTAACCGTCTTAAATGGTTAAAGAATAGTGAAGGAAACATGTTTCTAGATATTTACATATTTACGAGTGTTCGACAAATGCAATATTACTCAAATTGCGACATTTTAAATAAAGTCAAACTCTCGTTCATAGTACAGAAGTAAACACGGCAACTAGCATCCGGCGTTTGAGTAGCGTAGATTGTTAAACTACTTACAACAACACGAAATATATGTGAAAGCGAAGGTTCGAATCCTTCGACAATTTTTTTTATTCATTTGTATTTTCGCAAAATACATCCTATAACATTTAATTTCTGTCACATAATCTG
Organism: Diploptera punctata; assembly: GCA_030220185.1. Classification (NCBI taxonomy): domain Eukaryota; kingdom Metazoa; phylum Arthropoda; class Insecta; order Blattodea; family Blaberidae; genus Diploptera; species Diploptera punctata. The sequence continues at coordinate 958,994 of JASPKZ010002692.1, read as the reverse complement.
CATCTACTCTACACTATATTAAGTAATATTCCTGTCTTCGTAAACTCTGTAACACCATTTAGCTACCGGTATAAATTTAATTGTGTGTGCAGTACTACGTTTTAATAATAATGCTATAAATTTATGTAATAAAATATAATATAGCTTCATATATTTATGAGTTTATTTATTTGTTACGTATTAGTGAGGAAAACGTTTCGCCCTTCTATTAAAATATTTGGTTTATATATCTCAAGTCCAGCATAAAATAGCCCATAGATGATTGACAATAATAAAAATGATCATCATCATCAACAACAAGGATTAAGGCCAATGGCCTGTTCCGATCGCATCATAGGTGGAATTGGTCCTTCTATCTCTTCAATGGTCTTCCCAACATTCTTCTCCCTTTTGGTTTATAATCATACATTCTTCTTGGTATGAGCTGTTCATTCATAAAAATGATGATGATAATAATAATAATAATAATAATAATAATAATAATAATAATAATGGGATGTATCAAGTGATGTAATTACCTGGGGATCAAAATTAACTCAAAATGTATGCAAGAAAAAGAAGATGAACATTTTAAAAGCTTTGGGCATAAGAAGATGTTTTATTACATTGCAAACCTGTTTATAAATAAATAAATACTAATATCATCATTATCATCAACAATCACGGATTAAGCCCATGTGGCTTGTTCCGGTCTCATAGATTCTCATTCAAAAGTTGGATCCATCTCTTCTTCGGTCTACCAACATTCCTGCGTCCTTTTGGTTTGTATTTAAGTGTAATTTTGGGAATGCGATCATCTTCCATTCTTTGAACATGTTCTTTCCAGTTTTTTGTAGATTCTTTTATTCTATCTAAGAGTTTAAAGATATTTAGCTCATTTCTAATATCTTCACTTCTTCTCTTATCTAGAAGTTTGCAACCAGCCACACTTCTCAGAAATCTCATTTCAGCTGCTTCTATGATCTTCTCTTCTCTTTTAGTTAAAACCCAAAATTCACTACCATACAATAGTAAGGGGACTGCCACTACTTTATAAAATTTTAGTTTTGTTTCTTTTCTTGTGCTTTTAAATATCCTTTTGATTGTTCCACATATATAATTAAATTTATTAAGTTTGTTAAATAGATCTTCATTTTTTAAAATAGGAGATTTCATAACCCAGGTATTTAAAATGGTTCACTTGTTCAATGGGTTTCCCCTCCAGAATTATTTTAGCTCTTACGGTATCTGATCCCTTAAAAGCTAGGATTTTCGTTTTACTTATTGATATTTTGAAATTATATTTCTGTATAATGTTATTTAACTGAAAGAGCGATTTCTGTAGACCATCTTCTGAACTAGATATTAGAACTTGGTCGTCTGCAAAAAGTAAGGTATCTAACATCTTATTTCTTATTTTGAAATGTGAGTCCAAATTTATCTGCCAATTATATATGATATCGTCAATATAAATATTAAAAAGGGAGGATGAAAGTGGACATCCCTGTCTTACACCTCTATTTATTGTTGCTGTTATATTGTTTTTATTTTTGCCTCCAGTTTCTATTGTTATTTTATTTTCTACATATAGACTTTTTATTGCAGTTATTAGGTGCTGAGGTACTCCTTTCTCTTTCATTATATTCCACAATTTATTTCTGTTAACTTTGTCAAATGCCTTTTCAAGATCTATAAATGCCATAAAAGTTGGTAGATTATATTCTCTATGTTTCTCAATTATTTGATTGATAGTGAAAATGCAATCTGAACAGGATCTGCCTTTCCTGAATCCATTCTGGGCTTCTAGAATAATACTTTCCATAATTACATTTAAACGATTTTTCAATATAGTTGCATACATTTTATAACAGGTACCCAAGATATTTATGCCTCTGTAATTTTCACAATCATGACGATCTCCTTTTTTTATAAATAGGATATATTTTGGCCGTCTTCCATTCTTCTGGGATATGACCAGTCTTCCAGCATATATTCAATAAATCTAAGATACGTTGTTTTAGTTGAATAGAGCCATATTTTATTAGTTCATTATTAATATTATCAATGCCAGGAGTTTTTTTTTTTTTTACAATGATTGATGACAGTTATTAATTCTTCGAAAGAAATTGGATCTATATTTTCGTCAATTAATGATAAGTTTATTTCCTCATCATCTGATTGTTCTGTCCATAGACGTTTGAAATAAGATATCCATTTATCCTCAGAAATTATGTTCAATTTGAGTTGATCTTTTTCCTGATTATTAATGTGTTTTAGAATCTTGTAGGCTTTATCTTGTCGTCCATGTAAATCATGTTCCAGGTCACTAATATATTTTTCCCATGAACTCCTTTTAATTTTTCTAATTTCTCTTCGAGCAAGGGCATTTCTTTTTTTTGTATTCAATCAGGTTTTCATCTGTTCTCATATTCAAGTATCTCAAGTATGCATCTTTTGTTTCCTTAACCAGTTTTGCTATTTCATCGTTCCAAATTTTTAATCTTTTATTATTATGTATTTTATTTCTAGTTCCAAGTGATTCTGAAGCAGCCTGTATTATATTATCTTTTAATTCTTCCCATTCTGTATTAATATTTCTACTTATAGCATTTTGTTTTATATATAGATCTAGTCGCTGTTGATATAAATTTCTAATCGATTCATCTTGAAGTAGGTGCACTTTAAAAGTTTCATTTGTTTTGTTTGCCGTATTAATTTTACTTCTTTTTCACTTTGCTGATATTGCTAATTTAGTAATTAGAAGGTAATGGTCAGAACCAATATCACATCCTCTAAATACTCTTGTATCAAGCACTAACTTATAACATTTTTCATTGACTATAGTGTAGTCTATTATGCTTCTTTGTCCTCTTGCTGACCAAGTGTATTTATGTATATCTCGATGTGGAAAAAAGGTGTTTGTAATTCTTAAATTATTATAATTTGTAAAATCTATTAGAAGTCTTCCATTTTTATTTTGGGTTGTTTCTCCATGTTTCCCCATTATATTTTTAATAGGTTTATTGCCTATTCTGGCATTATAATCTCCAGCTATTATTAAATAGTCATTTGGATTAACTTTATTAATTTGTTTCTGTAGATTTTCATAAAAGTCTGTACATTCTTCTAATTTACCTTCCCCTGGATTATAAACACCTATTATCGTTACATAATTTCTCACCGTTTTTAACCTTATTTTTATTATTCTTTCATTGAAATACTCATAACTGTGAATTCTATTCTTCCATTTTCTTCTTATTAATATTGCAATTCCAGCTGCTGCTCTTTTCTCTCGTGATACCCCATCATAAATCATTATATATTTCTCTAATTCGACTGATCCTTTTAATTTCTTTTTAGTTTCTGGAATTACAGCAACATCTACATTCATTTTGTCTAGTTCATTTTCTAGTTCAGTTTCTTTATTTGTGATACCTCTGGGATTCCAAACTCCTATTTTCATTATTTCATTTCTGCCTAAATCTTTGTTCCTGTTTCTAGCCAAGGTTGTCAACGTTGGGACAGTCCTGTTTCCATTATCTATGAGACTTTTAGTAATGAAGTATTTCCTCTAGGTACGTTACTGGCGTTCCGCAGAGTGAGATGTACGATGGGATTGCCATCTTAAGGCTAGACATCATAGCCCCTAGTTGTATGAACCCCAAATGGAGGGCTGCCTCTTCCGCTCCTAAGGACCGTTGAGGACTTCTCCCTTGTTACCCCGGGAATGGGTCTCCACATTTTTCCCTGGAAAATGGGTGCCTCCTCCGCACATTTATTTCTGTCCTTTGAGGTCTTCACACGTTACCCTGTGCAAGGGACCCTTCGATCAGGTACTACACACCGGGCCAGTGTGACATGAAGCTCGCGAGGGAAGGGACGCTAGACCCTTTGATGAGACTGCCTCATAGATGGTTCTCATCCGCTACCCATATAAATACTAATATTAATAATAAAATTAGTAATACTTCCAAATAGTTAGTACTTTTTTTTTTCTTTAAGAATTGACATACGGAATAAAATAGAAAGCATTTTAACAATTAAAAAAAATTCCTCACCGGGAATCCAACCTGTAACCTCTTGCATACGAATTAAGCCACTAAGCACCGAGTTAAGCCTTCGCTTTCTTGTTCTGTTTAGAAAGAATGCTCGTGAACGGAAGAAGGGAAACGTATTGTAGCTCTACTGTGCTATTAGTTTTTTTTTGTGTGAATCGTGCGTTAGAACTTGAAATATTCGAGATCAAGAGCCGGCCCATTCTTTTTGTCGCCAAGTGTACATTAATATGTAAAAGTAAATCCTCTACTCGTGTCCGGTGTAATTCCAGGTCGAGAGATGAGATATGATGAAACCCCTATTGCGGGATGTGATATTCAAGAATGGTTTTCCATGTCCCTCTTTCATTCCCCATTTGTGCCATATGTCCTATCCTTCGCAGTCTATTAGACTTGTTCTTATTACATATGGTCTCCAAAGGGATCAATTATAGTCTTCTCCATTCACCTGTCTGTTCATCTTCCTTTGGTTCAAACATTTTACTAAAAATTATATTCTCATTCTCGTATTCCTGCCTTCTCCCTTAAAATAAGAGATCATATTTTGCATCCATATAACTAGAAGAATAACCGTTTTACATATTGTAGTTTTTTATAGTAGTTATGATGACAAGAGTCCTTGTAATACATAAATACTTGAGCTTATGTTTAATTTCTTTCTGCCCCTCATTCCTGTTTAAAATTATTATTCTTAGGTATTTGAATTCAGCCATTTCTTCAAAATTTCCTTTGCATATAATAATAAATGTATTATTATTATTATTATTATTATTATTATTATTATTATTGTTGTTGTTGTTGTTAATTTAATTGCTGATGCGATGTTTGTTTCCTGATGAACTATGTGGAAAATGACGCGATTCAAATGAACCCACATTAGTAGTAATTATATTTGTTCTGGAGCAAATACGGTACAAATAGAAAAACCAACTACATTCTGAAATTATTTAAAAATTATTATAAGTAGTTATGTTTGTATTATAATTTACATAAAATGGAATAAGTATGTGACAAATTACATTAGTTCGGTAGTATAATAAATTGATAAGAAAATAAAGTACTCTCTCTGAAATTAAATACCGTTTATGACTTGCTCTTCAAAAAGTGGAATGTAAACTGCAGAATTAAATTAAATAGTCTAGGTTGTTCTAATTAAACACCTGGGGTTATAGCTGGTTTAACCATTTTATTCTGCGAGAATAAAATTGCACAGTAATGCGATTGTTTTCATTGCCACGTACGTGAAGCGACACATTTTGTGAGCCTTAATAAATAAAATCACGCACATTCGTTTGTGAATATACTCTGAGCTAGTATAGTTATAATAGAAAATAATTACCAACATTTTGGATCCATTATTATTTTATGATAAATATTAGATCCTGTTATATTTTGATATTAGTCTTCGTCTTATTGCTGCACAAAATTAGGTCACCCTTGATCCTATTCGGTTTCACCTAGAAAACGTACGTAAGTTTTTGTGGTCTCCAAGTTGCGACTTCCCTTGGGATGATACTGGAGTATATCTTGCAATGTTCTATATTCTGTAGGTATATATATATATATATATATATATATATGAAATATATATACATATATATGAAATTACCCTCCTCCAGAGGTTGCAAGTTGCAGCGTGACTTAACAAGTCTTACTGTTGAGAAGCACAATTGAATCGCACTTTTTATAAAGGAACTAAGTCAAAATTTGCTACTTTTCATGAGTGCATAAAAACTTATTTTCATGAACAAACAGCGGAATAAAATATTTATGTTATATATTATATAAACGTAATATGGAACTGAATTTAATGAAACAGACTAGTAATGGAAATTTTGTGCTACCATGGTATATATGTTATTTAAAAATTGAGACTTAGTTTCATTCTTCACTGGAAATTGTTTTTGAAAGAATAAAATAGGCATAGAGAGTGAACAAAATTTATTCAATAGAGATCTACATGTATTTTGCTTATATTGACATGTTATGAACATTAAGATAACATTTTGATTAAAAAAATAAAAATAGACATTTCTTTAAAAAAAGTAGCGATTGTAAAATGACTGGCGTTTCACATTCATGGTGCACCAGGATCTGTAGTAGAGTTTGAAAGTATTACTTCTTCATAAAATGCTTTAGCCTTTGCATCACTGATGTATTTAATTAATTTCTTCAATCTTTAGGGATTGATGAGAATTTGTCCTCCGGGATATGCCTTTAGTAGTTCCAATGACAAATGTCGCAAATTTGCTTTCCCAAGATGAAACGTATTGCTTACATACCACTTTATGTATGGCCAGGATTGTTTGAGTTGTACTTGAATTCCTTGTATAATGAGGGTGTGACTTGAACCTTTCTCTCACGAGGATTATTTTCAGTTTCTTCCGGTATGGTTTGCTTTTTGAAAATTTTAGGCCACCAAATATCGAAGTTACTAATCACTGATCAGTGTTTCAGAGTCTACAAGTTTAACTAATGTATTTTTCTTGCTTTGTATGATTCTTTCTAAATATTATTTTATTGTATAAACCCTTGTCCGTCCTTCTTACTGTTTTTTTAACCGAAATCCCTATCACAAGGGAGGAAAGAGTGACCTCGCTCAGGAAAATGTTTTATACTTCTGAATCTTCCTAAAGCTGCCAGGCCAAGACAAAATCTAACAATTGTATGATTTTTGTTTTGGCCTGGGCAGCCATCTGAGAACATGTGTATGTTTTCTATATTTTGGGGCACAAATTCATTAAAATAACTTTTAAAAATGAACAAACGCCATTTGCTCCCTTTTGAGCCTGTCCTTCATTGTACACCCTTAGACAAAAAAAAAAAAAAGTCATCCGCTGATACTATCAATCGATCGGGGAACTTCGTGAGCGCTCGCAAAAGCCGTATTCACATCAACACGTTTTCAATAAATGTACTGGGTCCTTTGCTAGTTAATGCAGTGCACACTCAAGCGACATTAAAGAGAGAGTTTGTCTTAGTTTGTTTCCGTGGTCGAGAGGTTTAAAAAACATCGTCTGCATTCTTAACCTCACGGGTTCGATTCGCGTTCTACTTTTTTTTTTTTAACGGAATGTTAGAATAGCATTTTGCCTGTAATGTAGTTTCATATTTAATTTTATAGTTGAGTTTTATGGCATTAATGCACACACAAAAACATAAATTAAAACCTTCTTCTAATAAGTAAATGAGGAAGGAAAATAATATATTCTAAAATGAAAACTTTAACAAAAACAAAATCAATATCGGGTGTATGAATCCTCAGCATCTATTACCGCCATCAATCTGCGGGGCATTGATGCAATCAAATTTCTACAGGCACGTGGACGATCAGCTAGAGCATCCCAGGCGTCTTGAATTTGTGCCCATAAGCCATCTTTCGTCTTTCGTGCATCTGCAGGCCAATTAGAGTTCATCTGTATTTTTATCTTAGCCCACACATTTTCGATCGGACTCAAATCTGGTGAACAGCGAAATTTCATTTTCCTTGTCCTTTAACAATAAAATCAAATTTCGCTGAACACATTTCAGAAAGCGGCCACAGTTTCAACAATATCGATAATACAATGTCAATTATACACAGAGAAAATAACACACATAAAATTAACATTTTAGAAATAATCGAAATTATCAAAAAGGCCAAGAATACAAACATTCTCAACGAATATATGTCTAATGAGCAAAACCCCCTATTAGACATACAGTTAATTCAATACTACTGCAACAACTCCAGAAGATGAAGCATGCATCGAAAGGCCTAGAGTGAATTCAACGAAAATTTTAAATAGTTGAGGAAGGCAGTAGTATACAAGGTAAAAAATATATAATTTAACATTGTTATAACCTCAACGGTATAAAAAAACAATTATGAACTTAAAAAGTATAGATTAATTGAAATGTCGAAATAAAATGTATTTAATTCATAATACGTTTTAATACAAATATCACGAAAAAACTGCGTAATTGAAGACATTAACAGAAACATTGACCGCATGCTTTACCGCTGAGCTATTAGCATACGAAGGAGAGTCTTCAGTTCATGCCACATAACACAGTAGTTCAGGTACTGCACAATTATGACTAGTTTCCTAGTTTGAACCCAGCGCTGTGCCGAGTATGACTTAGAAGAAATGTGCGTTCAAGAGATGACTCATTTTTTTGTCGAAGGGTGTACATGTACAGCACATATTGGTTGGCTTTAAGATCATGAATGCAAAATATATTATTGACCCATACTGTACTCTGACATGTTTTCGATACCCAAACGGTGAAGAAACGCTCTAACTTCCTGATTTAGTTCTATTCTTTACCATATTATAAACATCACAGTGTTGTTAGAGACACATGGAAGGGTCCGACTAAGCTGATTTCTTTGCCAATCAATGCGTCTTGGCAGTGGTAATCATTTAGCAAGGAAAAACAAAAATGACAAATTTTGACTTAGTTCCTTTCTGAAAAGTGCGATTCAATTGTTATATCCTACAGTTTGTCGCAGGTATCTCATGTCAGCAGCTCTGTTGATATATTTTTGTTTCAGAATCAAAATCTGGGTTCCATAGAGGATAAACGGTAGTGTGTTTTGTACAGTAATATCCTAGCATGTTTTAGTATCAGATTTGCTTTAAATGGGATTTAGTAATATTGATATCATCATCATTATCATCCAGGGATTACGCCTGTTGACTCGTTCCGGTTTCACGAAAGCTAGAATTGTTAAAATTGTTCAGACAATCTTCTGTGTGGGCGTCCAACATTTCTCCTTCCGTGCAGTTTATAATTTAGCAATAATTTTGGAAATATTTCTTCTGGCATTCTATCAATATGTTCTTTCCAGGCATTCCTGTATTTAATTATTCGGTCTGTAAGTTTGAAAATATTTAGTTCCTTTCTTATATCTTCATTTCTTTTCTTATCCAGCAGAGTATATCCCGCTATATTTCTTAAAAATCTCATCTGAGCTGCTTCCAATCTTTGTTCATGTCTTTTAGTGATCGTCCAACATTCTGATCCATACATCAGTACAGGAACAGCCATTACTTTATAAAATTTCATGTTTTGTTTGTTTTATATTTGTTTCTTTCGTGTTTGTTTCTTTGTAATATTAATAATTACAGAAATTTAGTCATTTTAAATTATATCTTTCTCTCCTGCTTATGTATCAAGGCCTACATCCTGAATATGAAAATTATTTTGTTTTAAAATCAGGTAATATTATATCCTAAATATAAAAAAATATGTTTTATTTGTTCTAAAAATAAATTAAAAAATACATCCTAAATATAGGCGAATCCGTGGCGCAAATGATTGGACCCTCGACCTTTGCTCTGGCCCCGAGTTCGCATCTCCGTCACCCATGTGGAGTTTGAGGTGAATGAATTGTAGCCAGGACAGGTTTTTTTCGGAGTTTCTCCCATTTTCTCCTGCTAGAACTTAATTCTACCATTTCTCTTTACTCATTCGTCCATTTCGTTTCATTTCATTTGCCTCTAAATGATGCGACCGGCCCGGTCAGCTGAGCCGGCATCCTTGTACATCACACACCTTGAGTAATAAATAACTCACTAACACTATCGAACCCGTAGGTTCATGGCCGCACGGACATAAGCTCTCCATACATCCCTATCCTGATCCAATGTTTTCCAATCATCCCCTGTATAATCTACTTCCCTCAAATCATATTTAATGTTATTCTCCCACCTCATTCTTGGTCTACCAACTGGCCGTTTTCCGTCTGATTTTTCTAGAAGAAGCTTCCATGCACGTATTTCATTCTCCATTCGTGCCACATGTCCTGCCCATCGCAGTTTACGATACTTAACTGTTCTCATTATATCTGGCTTCCTATAAAGACCATGTAGTTCACTGTTAAGCAGTCTTCTCCATTTACCTGTCTGTTCATCTCTCTTTGGTCCAATACTTTTTCCCAAGAACTTTATTCTCAAATACTCGTAATCTCCTTTCCTCCCTTAAAGTAAGAGTCCATGTTTCACATCCATATAATATAACTGGTAGAATAATAGTTTTATATTTTTTCAGTTTAGCGTTTTTTGGAAGGAGTTGGGAAGTCAAGAGTCTCTGTAATGCATAATAGCATGCATTTCCAGAATTGAGCCTATGTTTAATTTCATTGTGCATCTCATTCCTGTTTGTGATTATTGTTCCTAGGTATTTGAATTCAACCACTTCCTCAAAATTTCCCTCATTTGTCATTAGCTGTCCATTTCCATTATATAATGTATTTCTATGTGTGACCATATATTTAGTTTTATTGATATTTACTTCCAGTCCCAATTTCTTAGTGTTACTCAGTAATGTGTGCGTGTTGGCCTTTAGTTTATCCTCGCTATCGCCCAGTAGTACTACATCATCGGCATAAACTAACGGCTTATTTATACCATTAAGTTGTAGGCCTTCTTCATCCTCTAAGTATTTGATGGCATGTTCTAGTACAAAATTAAATAGTAGAGGAGATAGTGCATCTCCTTGCTTCAACACATTGTGGATTTCAAAAGTATCCGGAAACTGTTTTCCTACACGCACCCTACTCTTTGTGCCATTTAGACACATTCTTATAAGTCTAACTGACTTTTTAGTAATTCCGAACTCTAGCAGGATACTATATAACTTCTCTCTCTGAATTGAATCATATGCCTTATTGAAGTCTATGTATAGTTGATGTACAGTACAATTATATTCCCATTTATTTTCTAAAATCTGTCTTATACTAAAAATCTGATCTGTTGTAGACCTGTTTCTTCTAAATCCACATTGATGATCTCCTATAATGTCATCAATATAAGGAGTAAGTCTGCTTACTAATGTATTTGTTAGAATTTTGTGCGAAGTTGAAAGTAGTGAGATGCCCCTATATTTGTTGCAATCAGTTTTATCTCCTTTCTTTTAAATTGATACGATAATTGATTATTTTCATTCATCTGGAAGAGCTTCTTTATCAAAAATCATATTAAGTAATTGTCGTATCTTGTCCATCAAATGTTCTCCCCCCCCCCGATTTTATCAGTTTTGCTGGGATCTCATCTGAACCTGATGCTTTATACATCTTCAATTTATCTATCGTCATTTCAACCTCTAATACACTTGGTTCTGCAATTAGCATTTCTGCTCTCTGTAAATTATCCTCTTGAATATCCTGTTCTGTATGTACATTTAATAGTTTATTAAAGTAACTTTTCCATCTATTTAATATACTCCTGGAATCTGCAATCATATCCTCATTTTCGTTCCTAATTATGTTTGTTCTAGCCTGAAACCCTTTCGTCTGTATCCTAATTCCCTGATATAATTCTCTAATGTTCCTATTTTTGGCATTAATTTCAAGATCGTTAATCTTCTCTCTCAAATATTCTCTCTTTTTACTCTTTAGTAATCTGGTGGTTTCCCATCTAACACTACCCAATTGCTCCAAATTTACCTCATTTGCCTCGTGTAACCATTTAATTTTTGCTAACTTTCTTTTCTTTACAATGTCGGTACATTCCTCGTCAAGAATTTCAATAATAAGGGCTTTATTTAATCTTATCCCTCGACTTGGTATTACTCCGGACACGAGTATAGAGAGTTTACTATACTTTATGTCCTAAATATGAAAACTATTTTGCTTGTTCTAAAATAAATCAATTTTACATTCTAAATATGAAAAGGACTTTCCCTGTAAATTCAAGAAAGATTACATCCGCAATACGAGTATGAGAAACACTTTGTTGTTCTAAAATTAACTAAAATATATATTTCATAAAATTAGAAATGAGATGTTATAAGTAAGAATATCAAATTTCTGCAAATAGTAACAATATTTCCGCTTTGAATTAAAATTTGGTACAAAAACATTACAGAATACATATTTATCTCTTGAATATTATATTATGTCGTACGTAGCAGTATATATATATATATATATATATATATATATATAGAAACAACTTTGTTGTTTGTAATTTTCTAAATATAATTTAGTGGGAATGCTTACCACTTTTTGAAAAATTGATTTCTCTGAGTTATATTCTTAGCGTGAAGCAAATGAAGTTATGAGCTCTCTTATTAGAAACATTACGATTGTAAATACAATGTGCGGCAGAAATAATTACCCATTTTAAACATGTTATTTTAACATGAAGAAATACACTACACATTATTATTAGTGTACATTTTTCGAAAGAACACATTCTACCATTAATTACACATGTCACATTTTGTAAATTATGTCCTTTAGGTGTCCACCATTATTGGCGATGCAATCTTCTGCACGAACACGCACATTCTGCATAACCTTACGAATAGTGTCACCTGTTAAGGCCTCAATTTCGGCGTGAATGTTGTTTTTCAAGTCTTCAAGAGTTGTTGGCTTATTAGCATACACTTTGGATTTTAGGAATCCCCACAAAAAATATCACAAGCCGATAAATCGGGTGAACGGGGTGGCCAGTTGTCATTGCCAAAGCAGCTCTTACTCTTTCAATGTGGTTCGGGGTGCGAACCGTACATGTCCTACCAGGTGGCTTATTGTTTGTTGCAGATGCTGTTGCTTTGAACTGCTGGACCCATCTCGTAATCGACTTCCGAGACGGAACTTAATCATTCCGACCAATGTTAAAGTGTGGCCTGAACAAACACCGAGTCCGTATGACACTGTCACCACATTTGAAAAGCGTTTCTATTGCAAACGCACGATCTTCGTTTGACTAATGCTCCGTACTGACTGACAGTGCTTTGAACTGTACTACATATTGGTACCAATATCGACTCTCTAGGAAGCCGTGTCCAATAATGGGGATAATTTAAAATGAGTCATTGTTTCTGCCGCATCCTATATTTTGGTACATAGAAAATTCCTCTCTAATTTTTGTATCAAGAATTACATATGATATATATATATTAAATATGCGTTGTAAGTGTGAATAATTTCAAATCAGAAACGCCGGTTAACATAAATGTACTGCACATGCGTATTATTTGCATAGTTAAAAGAGATAGTCTCTTTAATTGCCTAATTTCCAGGAGATTAAATCGACCATAATATAGAAATGTGTCACTGCTCAGGCATTTAATTTTATTTGCATGAATGAAGTGAAACCTCATATAGACGTCATTCCATTTGATACATTTTAGTATACAGACCAACTTCATGGTCTTGTGGTCAGAGCTTCTGACTACTGTTCATAAAGTCCCGGGTTCGATTTCCAGTGAGACCATATATATGTTTCCTTAAAGGACATTATTGCTGGTTGCCCATGGTCTGGGATATAAGTTAAGGATTCTCCTGGTGCTATATCATTTATCATAAGTAATGCCACGAGTGATTTCCAAATTGTCGATAAATTCACGACTCACGAAGCGAGGAAATCAAGAGTGACATTTGTTATGGCTATTTAACGAATACAATTAAGCTGTTTACTCACAAATCATTATTTAAATATAGTTATCTTAAAATATTTATATATTTAATGTAAACGGCGAAGTTTGAAAACAAATGAGAAACGTTTGTTATGCTTTATTTGTGCATCATTGCAACCAGATCATATTATTTATCGCCAAAGGATCGCAATATTGTAAGAATGCTCCATAGTGGAGAAAAAATGAAACACACCAAACTGTTTATAACCTAATTTTAGGTTATTAATTAATTTCTGATATCCTATGATCTAAATTATATTTTTCATCATCATCATCATCATAGTACATTCACGAATTTAGGCCATTTGTTGACCTGTTTCGGCCTCAAGAGAAACACCATCCAGAAGTCTTTTGAGTGGACGTCCTGGTCTTCTTCTTCCTGCAGGTTGATATCTTAACATTAGTTTGGGTATTCTGTGATCTTCCATTCGATGAACATGTTGTATCCATCTTGACTTATAATCAGAAATTTTGTTTTCTAAAGATTCCATGTGTAATTCTTCTAAGATGTCTTCATTTTTTTTGTGATCTAGTAGTGTGTATCCTGCAGTCCTCCGAAGATATCTCATTTCAGCAGATCTAAGTCTCTGTATATCCTTCTGTTTCAACGTCCATACTTCGCTACCATACAAAAGAGTTGGAAGAGCCAGTGTTTTGTACACTTTCAGTCTTGAATGCTTTTGGACTAACTGTGGCTTGAAGATAGAATTTATTAACCCTAAAATTCTTAAAAATTTAGATATTTTTGCATTTACATCCTTTTCTTCTTCATATGAGATATTGCATCCTAGATATGTAAAATTATTCACCTGCTCCAAAATTTTATTGTCCAGTACAATTTTACTTCTGACAGGATCTACACCTTGAAATGCCATAATTTTTGTTTTTTCTGTAGATATCTTTAATCCATATTCTTCTGTAATTTTGTTAAGTTCATACAGACCTTTCTGTAGATTATCTTCGGAATTTGCTATTATTATTTGGTCATCTGCAAACAATAGGGTGTTTAATTTTCTATTTTCTGATATTCTTATTCCAAATTTATATGTTTTGTTCCAGCAACATATTACTTCATTGATATAAATTGCAAAGAGTGTTGGGGATAGGGGGCAGCCTTGTCTCACACCACGATTTATAATTCCTTCTTCAGAAAATCTGTTATTTAATTTAATCTTTATGGTGTTGTCTTTGTAAATATTTTGTATGTTCTGCCGAAGTAAATTTGGTATATTTCTGTCTTCCAATATATTTAAGAGTTTTGATCTCTTGACTGTGTCGAATGCTTTTTCAAAATCTATGAAAGAAATTGTAAGGGGTAGTGACGTGTGTATAACCTCTCCTACCCAATTCTCATCCTCACCTTCTCGTGGTACAACCTGTTTTCACAAACGAGGCTCTGAGGACCGAGTCACGGCGGTATAACCGTTCCATCAGGTACTGAGTAAATGCGGTATCCTAATGTCTGTCCAGAGACTAAAAGGTAGCAGCCCTACCACTGGACTACTTAGCGTCGGGCCAGTAACCTGTCCTAAGGAACTTCAAAACTACTTTCAAGTCTCAACACGAAAAAAGCCAGAAGGAATTGAAAATTATATTTTTCTGGAACGTAAATTCCTGGGAAATAATACGTTTAAAAAAGTACAAACAGTGGTTTCTTTTTATTGTACTTACTTACTTACTCACTAGCACTATCGAACCCATAGGTTAATGGCCGCGCGGACATAAGCTCTCCATACATCCCTATCCTGAGCCAATGTTTTCCAATCATCCCCTGTATAATCTACTTCCCTCAAATCATAGTTAATGTTATTCTCCCACCTCATTCTTGGTCTACCAACTGGGCGTTTTCCCTCTGGTTTTCCTACAAGAAGCTTCCATGCACGTCTTTCATTCCCCATTCGTGCCACATGTCCTGCCCATCGCAGTCTACGAGACTTAACTGTTCTCATTATATCTGGCTTCCTATAAAGACCATATAATTCACTGTTATGCAGTCTTCTCCATTCACCTGTCTGTTCATCTCTCTTTGGTCCAAAAATTTTCCTAAGAACTTTATTCTCAAATACTCGTAATCTCCTTTCCTCCCTTAAAGTAAGAGTCCATGTTTTGCATCCATATAATATAACTGGTAGAATAATAGTTTTATATATTTTCAGTTTAACGTTTTTTGAAAGGAGTTGGGAAGTCAAGAGTCTCTGTAATGCATAATAACATGCATTTCCAGAATTGAGCCTATGTTTAATTTCCTTGTGCATCTCATTCCTGTTTGTGATTATTGTTCCTAGGTATTTGAATTCAGCCACTTCCTCAAAATTTCCCTCATTTGTCATTAGCTGTCCATTTCCATTATATAATGTATTTTTATGTGTGACCATATATTTAGTTTTATTGATATTTACTTCCAGTCCCAATTTCTTAGTGTTACTCAGTAGTGTGTGCGTGTTGGCCTTTAGTATCTCCTCGCTATCGGCCAATAGTACTAAATCATCAGCATAAACTAACAGCTTATTAATACCATTGAGTTGTAGGCCTTCTTCATCCTCTAAAGATTTGATGTCATGCTCTAGTACAAAATTAAATAGTAGAGGAGATAGTGCATCTCCTTGCTTCAACCCATTGTGGATTTCAAAAGTATCCGAAAACTGTTTGCCTACACGCACCCTACTCTTTGTGCCATTTAGACACATTCGTATAAGTCTAACTAACTTTTTAGGAATTCCGAACTCCAGCAGGATACTATATAACTTCTCCCTCTTAATTGAATCATATGCTTTTTTAAAGTCTATATACAGTTGATGTACAGTACCATTATATTCCCATTTCTTTTCTAAAATCTGTCTTAAGCTAAAAATCTGATCCGTTGTAGACATGTTTCTTCTAAATCCACATTGATGATCTCCTATAATGTCATCAATATAAGGAGTAAGTCTGCTTACTAATATATTTGTTAGAATTTTGTACGAAGTTGAAAGTAATGAGATGCTCCTATAGTTGTTGCAATCAGTTTTATCTCCTTTCTTTTAAATTGATACGATAATTGATTCTTTCCATTCATCTGGAAGAGCTTCTTTTTCCCAAATCATATTAAGCAACTGGCGTATCTTGTCCATCAATTTTTCTCCAACTGATTTTATTAGTTCTGCTGGGATCTCATCTGAACCTGATGCTTTATACAGCTTCAATTTTTCTACCGCCATTTCAACCTCTAATGCACTTGGTTCTGCGACTAGCATTTCTGCTGTCTGAAAATTATCCTCTTCAATTTCCTGTTCTGTATGTACATTTAATAATTCATTAAAGTAACTTTTCCATCTATTTTCTATACTCCTGGAATGTACAATCAATCTCCCCATTTTCATTCCTAATTATGTTTGTTCTAGCCTGAAACCCTTTCTTCTCTATCCTGATTCCGTGATATAATTCTCTAATGTTCTTATTTTTGGCATTCATTTCAAGATCATTAATCATCTCTCTCAGATATTCCCTCTTTTTACTCTTTAGTAACCTTGTTGTTTCCCGTCTGACACTGCCCAATTGCTCCAAATTTACCTCATTTGGCTTTCTTTTTATTGTGGTATAATAAATTACTACGAATGTTTTTCTATTATATCCTGCAAGCAGTATATGTTTACATTCGTTCACTATATATACAATCTGGTAGCCGTATTTTCTTGGAGAGTCAGTCACTGCAAAATAATGCTCTGGCCTATTCAGAATGTTAAAAAGGAGGAGCTTTCTTTAATATGATAAACTTATTTGATAAATTGCAGATGAAACACGACTGTGATTGGTTGCAAATCAAAATTCATTGAAACGCAATTGGTCATTGATTCCAATTTGGGGCAGAGTTAAATAGTCATAAGTAATGCCACGAGTGATTTGAAATTTATCTAGAGGATTTGGAAATCAAGAATGGCATTTGTTGGGACTATGCAACGAATAAAATTGAGCTGTTTACTCAAAAATCACAATTTAAATAGAGTTACCGGTATTTTAAAATATTTATATATTTAATGTAATCGGCGATGTTTGAAAACAAATCAGAAATGTGTGGTTATGTTTATTCACTGCAACTTGTTCATATTATTTATTGCCAAGTAGGATCGCAATCTGCGATAACCCACTAAGGTCGCAATATTGTAAGATTGCACCATAGTGGAGAAAAAATGAAACACATCAAACTGTATATTATAACCAACATAATAGGTTATTAATTTATTTTTTTAGTAAACAACTTTGTAAAATCATTATTTAAAAACACAATTATTGAACACATAATTATCAAATGTGTAGTTGGAAGGAACCTGTTCATTATATGATATATTCAATGCAGAGTCAAGTCATTGCAAAATAATGCTCTAAGCTGTTCAGAATATTATAAAGAATGGACTCTCTTTATTTTAGTAAACATAATTCGATAAATGGCGAGGTGAAATACGACTGTCATTGGTTGTAAAACAAAATTCATTGAAACGTGATTGGTCACTGACTCCCATTTGGGGCATGAGTTAAATAGTCAGATTAATATCTATCATATTATCCGGGTAACGTAACTCCGCATTCTAGGTGCCTCAACCTCAGAAGTGGATTACACTATACCAGAAGTGTCGTAAGACAACCTGGAGCCATTGGAGAAAAAAAAATTGTATCCAAGTCTAGAAATGATAATGATTGTGTTAATATAAATCATAACATTGGTTTTGAGGCGACATCTCTGATATCGAGAATTTCTATAAAAGAGACATCCAATTAACTCCAATGGCGCCCAGTCTTGTTGGAAGAAATTCACACTAGCGAGAAAAATAAATTACTCCTCTCATTTATTACAGTTGTCCCAATTGTGTTTTATTTTGTAATTCGCGGAGCAGTCTGGGATGACGATACATTCACCCACTCCAAGTATTCTTTTACAATCTTCAATGAAGATTCTATATAACTTCAATTAAATATACAGCTATGCCATATTTTAGACATAAGACGATTTAATGAAAATATTAATTCACTATGTAAACAGTATACAGAAAACCTGTTAATTAAAATTCTATATTTAAAATAAATATTTACTCCATCTTGTCTGACACCAAGACTATAATGAAATATAGGCCTACAACTGTACAACATTTAAAGTAAGCCCAGTGTGAAATTTCCCTTCTTTACCTCAGTTTAATCTCTCCCTTTGTATGTACTTTTACATGCCTCACGCCACCCGGGCCTTACAAGGATACACCTGTCGAGAGTGGTTAGTATGAAATATAGACTTTGTAGATTGTTTAATATGATCTAGGTGTACTATATATAACTTACAATATGTAATGTGTGTCAAGTATAAAATATACGTTGTACAAAGTAAAGTTTAAAAGGTATATAACTTTACAATACTTATTTAAAGCGGGCCAATTAATTCATTTATTTAGATTTCACTCATTATAGAAATTTCTGTTAAATTTCGTTTTAATAATTGCATGTAAAATTCTCGACACTTTCATCTTTCAACATTTATTGTTATCATCTAAATCGTGACGCGCATGAATGGATTAATGAGATTCCCCCATTCCCCTCTTCATAAATTCTTACAACAGTTATTTATCATTTCTTCATAAATTGATTGTAGAGTCTACTGTTTTGGGTTTAGGAATGTAAAATCAACTATGAAATTATCGAACAAGTACAGAGTTTTAAATATTTAGGAGTCACATATCTTACAATTGGGAAAATTATATAAATGACAAAAATTATGAATTTCAAGTATGTGTGGGACTATTAAAAGAGCACTACAAACAAAAAACAACAAAAGAAACAATGCTAAAGTTTCATAAAGTAATGGCAGTTAACATTGTGACATGGATCAGAAAATCGGGCCATGAATTGATCAGATAGCAGATTACTAGAACGTCAGAAATGAAGTTCCTCAGATACGTTGCAGGATATACTCTAAAATACCATATTCCTAATGACACAAGGCAAGAATTAAACAAAAATTAATATAAATGAAAAAATACAAAGCTATAATCAAAAATGGCATGAACATTTTTAAAAAAAATGGACTCTTCTAGGCTAACAAAACAAGCACTGTTGTACCAGCCTCAAGGCTGTAGAGATGTGGGACGTCCTAGAAGACGATGGGAAGATAAATTCTGAGAGCGGAATAGGCCGAGGGCCTACCATGAAGATAATGATGATAATGAATATAACATCAAAATTTTCCAAGCACTAATTGGATACTTTTTATATTTGGTACATTCAAAGTTCTCAAATATAAACTGGATAAGATGGATACAATTTACATCCGCTTAATTGAAATCTATTACTGTTTGTTGACGTCATGTATTTTTCCATGTCCAAATATTTGCATTTTTATATCATGATTATAGAATATATTATATTTTCATATTCTATTATTGGAACTGAACTGAATTAATATTTCCTTAGTTATGATTTAACTTCCATTTCATTGGATCTGTATTTAACTCCAGGTATATGCCTTACCAACTCTTAAATTGAGATCTAATATTATCACCACTTCATTATCAGGTATTCTATCAATTAATGTTTCTAGCTCAGCTCAGGATAGTATGTGTCCGCGCGGCCATGAACCCATGATAGTGACTATAAGTTAATTAGTTATGTTGAATAAATAAAGTTATTTTTTAGTAGTTTCACTTTCATCTGGGGAGTAAACACTAGTTAAATGCAAATATTAATTATTTCTTTGTATTGTTACCAATAGCATTCTAGCATTATTAAATTTCCTAATTTGTTCTTCCTTTATTATAGTCGGACCTGATTGGCTAGTGGTTACCATATTATTATTCTTTTTTTCCTTTCTTTCACTGTTAACTGTATATTGTGTAGCCTATACATATTATGTATCATTAAGCAATATCTAGATAATTCATAATTGTTATTATGTGTATAATTTAATCCTGGTGAAGTGAAAGAGAAGACCTTATGGTCTTGATTCCATCAGGTAAATTAAATAAATAAATGCTCGCCTCTGGTTTCAAGATTCGCTAGTTCAAACCCGTCCGGAAACGATCAATTTTTCAGGGCATAAAAATCCTGAGTATGGTTTCCTTCGGAAGGAAACTAAAGCCGAGGTTCTGTGTCTTATATTAACGGCCTTAAGTCTGAAAAAAAAGTCTTTAAAGAATTTTTGTCGGTCCTCTCATACCCAGATTTGAATTGCTACGCTAATGACTTTACCTGTTAAAGAGCGTTTTAAATAAAATAATAAGATAGCTTATATTATTATAATAAGTTCTTTTGATATCATGTTGTTATATTCCAGAAACTAGCTATTTTAATTAATAAATTAAATTTAGAATTGAGAAGCACAGATTCTCGGACAAGAATTTAATTTCCTTGAGCAGGAGATGCCAAATTACTTCTTAATGACTTTATCTGCGCAGAAGTGAAAATTAAGGTTAATTTCATAATTTAGAATTATGTTTTGGAATTTATTTTAAACTAGAATAATACATTTTGTAGGGACGGTTTCAAATATGATTTATTGTATTGTCCAAAATTATACACCGCTTGGGAATAAAACGGCTCGGTTTGTACATGTGTATTGCTACTAACGTCATTGACGTTTCACATCAATCGTCTTTACGTGATGTATAAAAATAACTTTTGCATAATTATTTATATATAGATTTCCAATGTTTACTTCTGTTTCTGAGCCTAAAGTATGGATTGGTTGTAAAATAAACCTTATTTGAATTTCTGTAAGAGTAGTGAGGGGCACTTTGGTTAGACTGATTTGTATGCGCCAAACTGACTTGGAAGTCTTTGATTGCTTAGCCTTCAGTGACATATATAGGGATTGTTATTGGTGGTCTAATGGACTGTCCTCTACATCCCTTCCATATAGTCTAGTCCTCTTTCAATCATTCCTAATAATATAGGCCCTATTTGGATCCTTGCAGAATGGGTTTTACCATTATTGTTAAAGAGAAGTCTATAATTCCCTATCTGCTTTTGCTTTTTTTTTAGCTTTGTTTAGCTACATTCTGTCTTCTTTGTGTGCATTTGTTTTTTTTTCTTTCAAATTTAATTATTTATTATCATTTTAATTATTGTTAATATTGTTAGCGTTTATTAAACAGAGTTATTAAGTTTTTTATTGTATATATACATTAATTTTTTATTGTAATATTCTTTTACTGGTGGAGTGGACAAGAATCCTCATGGTTTTAATTACATCAGCACAAAAAACTTCCATGGTATCTTTACCTTGTCGTGGTGGAGTGGCTTGCGTGCTTAAATGATCCTGAGAGCTATGCATTGCTGCCGATAGGGTTACCCATGCCGGACTGGTTGAAGGTGATAAGCCAGACGAAAAAAGTACCTTGGGCGAAAGAGTGACGATCTTTCACCGTAAAAATACAACCGTCAAGAAATGTGGACATGGGTTCATCTGGGGTAAAATTTTCCGGAGGTCAAATAGTCCCCCATTCGGTTCTCCGGGCGGGGACTACTTCAGGGAACCCATGCCAAAAAACGTTATTAATAACAATAATAATAATAATTTTATTTAGTTAAATTGATAATATTAAATTCGTTATCGTTATTTAAAACTATAAAGTTAACTACATCAACTACTGCCAGGGAATATTATAAAGGAATACTCATTAATTTTATTTATTTAACAGATTTCACAATGTTTCACAAGATCTGCCTGCGCCCAATTAATCTACTGTCGTTCTCCTCCACAGCTCTCTGTCATTCCAATTTCCAGCATCCAAACCTTTTTCCTTCCATGCTACAATAATAATAATAATAATATTTGAAGAGAAAAATTATACGCTCAGACCGGGACTTGAACCCGGGACCCTTGGTTCTCTAGACCAAGTGCTCTACCAACTGAGCTACCTGAGCAAGTACCGATCTAAACGCAAATCTTTCTCTATATACATTGTAATTCCCATCCACCAAATGCTGTGAAGCCATGCTTCTATCTTGCAAATGGCGGCTCCTTTATTAAGAAGACATATTTGGGAATTATACATTACAGCCAGTACGGCTTTTTCCAAGTTTTTATTATTGATTTCGTACATCTCAATGATGGATAAATCATATTTGAAGAGAAAAATTATACGCTCAGACCGGGACTTGAACCCGGGACCCTTGGTTCTCTAGACCAAGTGCTCTACCAACTGAGCTACCTGAGCAAGTACCGATCTAAACGCAAATCTTTCTCTATATACATTGTAATTCCCATCCACCAAATGCTGTGAAGCCATGCTTCTATCTTGCAAATGGAAACTAGGATAATTAGGTATTATTTATGTTTAACGACGACGCTTTTTCACGCCTGAAGTCATTAGCGTCGTAATTTCAAATCTGGGAATAATAGGTCCGACAAATCTTTGCAAGTTTTTTTTTTCTTCAGACTAGAGGTTCTTTTACGTTTCGTCAATGTACAACATTTGATTCACGGCCTTTTTTCCCTTTCAGAAGGAAGCCATACACAGGGTTTTTACACTCTTAAATCTATCGACTTCGCCGCGCCGGTTAGAACCCGCAAACCCTAGAACCAGAAGTTAGTATGGTAACAGCGGGAGTAACAACTTTCACTCACGTATTTCAGCTTTAATAGTTGTATTGGTAGTATAACCTTATTTATACTGAACAGATTACAATCCTAGGTTTATCTGCTTAAGCAGCAAGATTTCATAAGTTAAAAAAATGCATACAGTAAGTGTAAAAAGTGATCGTACTGTTATTTTTTTTAAATTCCAAACTAACGCCAATCGTTTTCATAATTAATATAGCATATAATATTATTTTTTTAATATTTTATGGCAGGTTATCATTAATACGATGTACAAATAAGTTATATTGCTATGGAAATGAACAAATATAAAAATCTAGCCGTTATTCTACGAGTAAGAATTGTGTATACGGTGCCCTCCCCTACCCTTACAAAGATTTCTCAAAGTACACAGTACAAACCACAGCCGTGCATAACCGGTACAGTTGTGCAGAAACAGTTAAACAGTTCCAAAAAAAAACAATAGAAGAACCTAAAATAGTAATATAATTATGCACAATATACATTGGTTAAATGGCTCCGAAAAGAAAATATAAGAAACAAAAGAAGTAGACCTATAACCTAAAATGATTTACGGTTGCATGATAAATAGAAATCATCAAAAATGATTCCACAGTTCGTAATTCCTTAAGAATGAAGAGTGGTCCGAAGGAAGGATTTTGCCAATTAAATAAAATCAATTAATTGATCAAATTACCCACTATAAGTGACTTTTACACTAGCTATATATAGAAATTTATTGCATATCATATAAGAGGTATTTTATTGTAATCCTAGTCTTACTGAACTTGAAGGCAAAATCAAATTATGCAAAACCTGGATCAAGGCCACGATTTTATTGTATGTTTTTTTCTCTCTAATAAACTACATATAAGCTGGTAGGTAAAGTGATTCTACTACAAGCCTTAAAAGCAAAATGACGGAAAATTATTATTATCGAATCCACAGTTTAGGGATTGCTAAACTGATTGGTGATAAGAAGATTGGGATAAATATCCAGACAACGCGGATAATAATCAGCTAGTTAATATTAAAAGGTAATCATTATCAATACTATCATGGATTAGCCTTTAAGGTCTGTTTCGATCTCATTTCAGATTTTGTCTGTCCATCTTTTATTGGGTCTTCCTATATTTTTCGTCCTAAGGTCTATATCGAAGAATTTGTTTCGGGATTCTGTTGTTATCCACTATATTGGTGTGGCCCATCCAATCGTATCCATATTGTGCAGGCCTATCTAATAGATTGAATATATTTAGTTCTGTTCCTATATCTTCATTTCGTTTCCGATCTGCTATTGTGTAACCAACCACACCCTTCAAAAAAACTTAATTTCTGAAGTTTTTATTTTTCGTTCCTGGTTTCTGGTTAAGACTCAGTAATAAATAATAATAATAATAACAAATAATAAATAAAATAATGTTAAAAGTTGTTCTATGAAATGTTTTTTATTATGATTAATTTTTATGTTTTATTATTTAGGTTGTGTGTTAAGCATTCAAAAGGAACATCATATAGATTGGAAACTTGATAAATTTAAAATTAAGTGTGGTAGCACTTAATAATTCTTAGATAACAAACTAACTGAGGGACTCAAACGGAATTTTATAAAATCATGGCATTGCGAAAACTTATAATGAGGCAGTGAGAATTGGGCCATTAACAGATTAGATAGAAGAAAAACAGGAACAGCAGAGATGAAATTTCTAAGAGTATCACTGAGTTGTGCAATTAAAAAAAAAATCCCTCTTCCGTAGGTAGATGTTTTTTCCACAACACCAAGTCCAGGTGCCTGCGTTTTCCATACTTTTTTTTTTTCCTGTGTGATGGGCCTACTTGTAGACTAGGTGAAAAATCCTACAATCAGGGAAGAGTTGTCTTCCATATAACAAAAAAGAAATCAAAATCATAAAAAAGAATGGATGGAAAATACTATACTCCATAGGTTATTATTACACTATAAACCAGAAGGAAATAGAACTGCTGGAAGAATATGGGAAGATTGCTTTAAAACTTACGGATGTCGGAACAGGATAAAATGTCTATAATATGTAGGCGATAATATTCTATATTTTATTTAAATTAAACCACAAAATACACGAGCTTTAGAGAATAGAATAAATTGAAATGTTTCATAGAAATTACTTCGAGTATTATCTACAACGAATGTATTCACAACGATCATTACCAAACAAAGCATTTAGGTTGTACTGGAACAATCAAGTGTAACTTATTCTTAAGACATAAGAACAGTTTTAGGTTTGGTTATATAAATAGTTTTTAACTGAGACCATGTATTAAAAATGGCCGCCATCATGTTTAACCCAGGTTTCGTGTTGCATAAACGTTAATGTAAGGTTATTTAATCCTAATCTAATTTTAAAATAATATTCAATTCCACCAGATTATCTCCTGTTAATGGTGTTATTATTACCCACATCTGAGGTTGGGGCGCCCGGAAGGCGAAGTTACGCTGTGCCGATGATGATGGTAATGATGCGCCAGGAGAAGCCTTAAACCTAAACTTGATCTAATGAGGTGAATATGTCAATGATGACCAGATGATGATCGGGGTCCGTTTGAGCCTTAAAGTGTCCTGACATTTGTCTTACAGGTGAGGAAACCCCCGAAAAAGACATTACCCAGGAAATTTGTCCGGACCGGGTATCGAGCCAGGGCCTGCTGCATACTTGGCAGCGACGCTACTCTTAGACCACAGCGGTGGACAACAGTTTTATGTAGCAAAAAAAAAATTGTAACAGTAAGGCTATATTATTAAATAATTATTGAACTTAGAAAAGTATTCCTAAATATCTTAACGGCCCATGTGTAAATTTATTTTCTCTTTATTTTAACTGCAGTCAACAGACAACTAGTATAGAAATATTAATTTCGATATCAGACGTATGTTAATTTATGATTTAACTATTTTAAATAGCTTTATCTTAATTTCCTTCAGTAATGGATTTAAATGATAGTTCAGAACTTTCATAGCAAAGTAATTTTCGTCGTAGCTTCCAAGTCCCAAAATCCCTGCTGTCATCTGAAGAAGTGAAAGCAATGGCACATAGATCTCAGAATTACGGTCCTATGGGAGAAAGAGTGCTTGCAAACTGTTAACTGTTGCAAAATGTGGTTTTGGTGTATAATCTCTCCCCCTCAGTATATAAAGATGCACATTCCGGAATTAATTAGGTTTATTTGTAATTATGACCGGTTACGGCTAATACTTTTTGTCGTCCCGTTTTGTTCACTTCAGCATATATTCTGAAGTTTTGAAAATGTAGTGTTCGAAAATGTTATACAGTGATGTACAGTGGTGGGCGTTAGAATAAAAATAAAAAAAATATACAGAGAATCCTTCACTCACTCACATTTGACCACACACACCCGCTCAGGTAGGCTGGTAGTATTTTATTTAATTTCATACTATGTCGAATTTGATACGTTTACGTTATTAAAATAAGTGTGGAATACGAACTACAATAGTACTTAAATCCTTCACCACACGCAATTGTCGCCTATATAAAAAATAAAATGTGGCACGTGGTGACCCATTTTAACATAAGCAATATTAAGATTAAACGCTAATTTTTCTTTTCATGTCATATTTGGCTTTTATTCTAAATGTCAAAATTAATTATAATATCGAAGTAAAAAGGCTTTACTGCTATAAAGTAAGATATTCTCATTAAAATTCTTTCTTGTTATAGAAACCATAAGATGACACTGCAGGCGCTGTCTCTTATGATTGAAATTATAGGCCGATATAAGGAAAGGAAAATTTATGTTTGCACTGGAATACCTGGGTAGGAAAGTGAGTATCGCGCTAACTTACAGAGGTGGAGGTCCCGGTACAAATCCTGGTTCACGCGTTAATTTTTATGTTCATGTCATATTTGGCTTTCATTGCTAAATGTCAAAATTTATTTATAACATCGAAATATTATATATATTTTATATATATATATATATATATATATAAGAGAGGGAGAGAAAGAGTGAATAACGGTGTGTGTGTGTCTGCAAGCGATTTTATAAAATCTAATCAACGTTTTATTAAGATATATAAGTAATAATGCTACTTGAAGGGTAACGGATAAAAAAGATGTATTGTCATTTCCCTGTATATATTTTCCTTCCCTTTATCTGAATTAAAAAAAAACTTTTTATTTGCATTGTGATTAATAATTAATTTTTACCATTCTTGTAAGATTGGAATATTGATATATGTACTGCCCTAAAAGTTAAGTAAGCTGAAAAATTAGCCTAATGTGACTCTGCCATTTTTTAGCCGTCACCCTTCACATGCTACAATTACAGGCCTATTACAAATTATTACTATTTACAACAATCAATTACAATATTATATGTATGTTTATTTCCTATTCTGATTGCTAAATTACAATTATTTAACATATTTTAACGGATAAGTCTCTAGAATTCTTTCAATATTTTAAGTTAATCCTCTTTCTATATTCAATACTATCTTGAAAGCAGCTCAAGATTAATTTTATTTACAAATTCTGTTCTGCAGGATTCAATTATTTAAGTTTTCGATATTGGTAATTTTCTATATTTCATAATAATAATAATAATAATAATAATAATAATTATTATTATTATTATTATTATTATTATTATTATTATTATTATTATTATTATAGGCGGCGGAAGGGGTTAGACGCTCGTCTCTCACCGCTGGGGTCCCGAGATCGATTCTCGGTCACTCCATGTGGGTTTCGTGGTGGATGAAACGAAGCTTGGGCAGGTTTTTCTCGGGGTTTATCCCGTTTTCCCCTACCACAAATTTCATTCCATCATTTCTCCATACTCATCTCATCCATTTCGTGACGGTGCGTCAGGAGTGGTCGGCGGGCACCCTTGTCGTTCACAGACCTCTATAATTATAGGGACTTCATCTCATGCCTCGGCCCGATCCTTAATTTTACACGAGTTGAGGGTATTATTATTAGTATTATTATTATTTAACTAATATTGTACAGCCGATTATTACGTGGTCCACCATATGCTGTATCGTGTTAAGTGTTCATGCTATTTTTTAGTGATGTCTCTATGGATATATATGAAAGGGTGAATGTGCGAGCGATTATATTAGTTAGTGTGTATGAGAATGAGAAAGCTGGTTTGTTTGAGAGAGTCTGTATATAATATGTAAACAACTGAGAACTCAGAGACTTATGCCTGAAATCCTGTATTCTCCATCTCAAATAGCCTGCCTTCAATCCCTGTATATTATATATAAGGCAAAGCATTTTTGAAACTGAAGCAGAATCTTTCACTCAGTCTCTCCGCAAACGAGTAATCACAGAGTTAAGAAATAATAAATGAAATAAAACTCAAATTAGATTAGCATAGAGTTAAGCGAAATAATTATCGGACATATACGATATGTATACTCAATTTACTTGGGAGGGAAATTAAATGCAATTCGAAAATATGATCGTTTGTGAATAAAATAATACAAAGACGTTGATAGGATTATGAATAAACGACCAGTTATTTATTGCGGAAGACGTTAAACGAGTACACGGAATCACTATTGTCGGGCGACAGGTCTTGAAGCGCAAACAGTGGAGTGTAAACTTGGCGTAATGTATTGTGCCAGCAGCTTAGAGAGCATTTCTTTGTGGGCTGGGAAATTAACAATATTTAAACCACACGTTTAGACGCTCCAGAAGAATACTTGATATATGCTCGGGGAACTACAGTTTACACGCAAACAACCCCATTAAAGGCAAATAGACAAAGATGTGAAAACACGAAGCTATCTAAGGGCGCGAAGATAGGTGAACGCAATAGGAGAAATCCTAAACAGCTGAGGTATAGCGTGGGTGGACTTAGGTCGGAAATCCCAGATTAGAAGGGGTCAAAATGTATGATGTTGGTTGTACTCTGTAAAGAGGGCGTAAACCGAGAAACACTTGGTGATTTCGTACCTATCAGGAAAAGATGATCCCTACTCCCGATGACGGAATGGGTGATCCTCCAATTAAATTACTCGTTATTTAAGGGCAAAGGTAACGATCTCAAGGTATCATAACCACAGAGGAGGGGAATCGAGGTTTCCTAATATTGATTAAAATTAAAACTCAAGTTAGTTAGAAAGTCACCACCACTCAGTTAAAAAGTCAGCAAGTTAACATCACTACACAAGTACTCGGCTGTGAGCCGGCAACAACAAAATGGTCTAGGAATCGGACTTACAAATTCGTCGACATGAATCGATAGTTACCAGGGAAAATTGGACTTAAACATTTTAGTAACATCGCGGATTCTCATACTCAGAAATTTTCGAGAATAACGCGTAACTTGACAATGCCATCAAGAACATGATTATAATCCTTGAGGTCGGCACCTATTAAAATATTATAAAAGTGTAATATTCTAGGTGTCCTAGTGTTCATTATTAGAAGAATAAATAATCATGAATAAAATTCGTCTCACACAATATTGTGTCCGCCACCATTATTTGCTATCCCTGAGAAAGAACCTCAACTCTACAAATAAACCAACCTGAGCAACCTAATTTCTCAAATACTGAGAATTCCTATCATTATCCCGGCGTCCAAACAATCCTTTTAATTTATTCACGTAGACTTTCACGGCCGGAGTTGCTATGATGATCATCAAGACGATTTTCGGGCTGTAGGCCGTGGTCGTGAGGCTTGTAGTTCCCCGACGTTTCGCCAGAGACTGCGTCTGGCATCCTCAAGGGTTATCTTGTGACTGGCAATTCTGTCCACTGTCTGTTCTATTTATACGTTCACCGCGATGTGTTCGTAAGTTGTATCTGCCTTCTGATTGGTCAGCGTTAGGGACTTCCATTGCTCCAATGAGATTGCTGTTTGATGATCTAGTCGCTGTACTTTATATCTGCCTTCTGATTGGTCAGCGGTAGGGACTTCCATTGTTGCACTGAGATTGCTGTTTGATAGTCTAGTCGACTGTGCTTGTAGAGGTTTACATTTTGCGTTTTTTAGAACCGGTATCCATACTTTGTTGACTTTTAATGATTCTTCTTTTCTGTTGAAACTGTTTTTATGTTTGAATATTTCGATGTGTGTGCAGTTAGATAATATATCCCGTCTACAACGAAAAGCCATCGAAATATTCAAACATAAAAACAGTTTCAACAGAAAAGAAGAATCATTAAAAGTCAACAAAGTATGGATACCGGTTCTAAAAAACGCAAAATGTAAACCTCTACAAGCACAGTCGACTAGACTATCAAACAGCAATCTCAGTGCAACAATGGAAGTCCCTACCGCTGACCAATCAGAAGGCAGATATAAAGTACAGCGACTAGATCATCAAACAGCAATCTCATTGGAGCAATGGAAGTCCCTAACGCTGACCAATCAGAAGGCAGATACAACTTACGAACACATCGCGGTGAACATATAAATAGAACAGACAGTGGACAGAATTGCCAGTCACAAGATAACCCTTGAGGATGCCAGACGCAGTCTCTGGCGAAACGTCGGGGAACTACAAGCCTCACGACCACGGCCTACAGCCCGAAAATCTTCTTGAAGATCATCATAATCCTTTTAATTACCCTAAACCAAAAGAAGAAGTAATCTGTACCACAATCCTACTTCGCATGCCTCTGAACTTAAGAGCACATTAAAATCCCATCTTCAAAACCTACTCTATATTATATTGAGTGTCTTGAAATTTGTTCAGTTTTGAAAAATTGTATAGGCCTACAGAGAAATAACCAGGTAAGTAATTTTTGTCAAAATGAAGTTTGAAGTGTCATACGATTCTCCATGGTAAACATTTAGAAGCGTGAAAAAGTAAGAGTCCCGCGCCGTAGCCGAGCGTTTAAGGTAGGAAGCCTTGGCGCAGAGCTACGGGACTTGCGCTGGTTCGAGTCTCCATGGGGGAAAATTGTCTCATGGTATTTCGGCCAGTATGGGACCGGTGCCCACCCAGCATCGTGAGGCAATTGGGTAGCTACAATAAGTAGCGGCTGCAGGTTGAGGAACCAGCTATAACGGCTGGGGGACTCGACATGCTAACCACATGTCACCCCTACACTGGCTGTTGATCATCTACCTCTGTGATTGACACATGTGGATGTGAAGGGCCAGCAGCCGGCTGGTAAAAGGGCAACCGCTGAAAAGTGGAAAAACCCTCAATCGGAAAAAGTAAGAGATACAATTCAGTCAAGGGTTTATTTACCTCCAAAGTTTGGCATACATGTAAGGAAGTATGGATGCTGTATAACTAAAAGTTCATTTTCTAGGTTTCAAGGAAATTTAAAATGACTTTCCCTGCACACTTCATATATCCATCTATCCATAGGAATTCTGCCCGAGGACAGGTCTTTCACTGCAATCATAGCATTTTGACACTAATGCTTTGCTGCTTTACTAGGGAATTATAGGTATAGTAGCTCCCCGTTGCTTTTCACACCGGTGAAGGGTGATGATGATAGTGATAAGGATGATGATGATACCGAATAATTTTCGGAGACGTTGGACTCTAGGCTTCCTGGCATTTGTCTTACAGGTGAGGAAAAAAACCGAAAAAACCTTACCCAGGAGCCTGTCCCGACCGGGAATCGAACCCGGCCCGCTGCGTGACATCGAGACCACAGCGGTGTGGACACTTCATATATAATCATTTTTAAATTTAAATAGGAAACTTCCTGTATGTATTTGATAAGATTGAGCATTATCCCCTCTATTACATAGATATATTAATGAAATATTACATTTGAGGTCAACGTACACCCATATTGGTCCGGATATAACATGAGAGTGGTTATTCCACATAATTTATCTCTATCGAATTCAATTTCATTTCCATCTACCAATATATTTATGGTATTTTTTTAACAATTTGTTTATAATAGAAAGCTGAATGAATTGCAAGTTATTTTGTCACGAAGTAGTCTCAGTGCAACTGCCATTATTTATATGCAACGCCACGTTTTCTAATTTGCACAAATGCGCGCACTTAATCTGTGCGAATTGTATAACAATACATGCTCCACCAATTTTAGCTGCGGAGCATCTAAAGGGCAATTAAATTAATATTCTGACAGACAAAACAACAGTAACAGGCCCTAAATTTACTCTCGCTCAAAAACTTACCAGCACAATGGGTAAATTAGCACTTACAACAAAACGTGGTGGCAATAAAAGCACAATATTGAGAGTACAAAAAAACAGTTTCTAGTAAAATAATAGTTCTAGTAATAGCGAATGGTTAACTGTGGCGCGACAGGCGAGTCGACCTGCTTGGGGTCGAATGATTTTTCAGGACGCGAGTATTCTCATTAGGGCTTCCTCCATAAGGAAATTAAGACCATGAATCTCTTTTCATAGATATAAGGTACGTAAAAGTACCTCATGGGTAAAATAATACTGCCCCGAGCGAAAATTTCTCTTTTTTTTTCACATCCAACTCTGAATTGCAGCGCTGATATCCTGACTTGTTAAAGTTGTAGATATACTAGCGCAGAGTATCTGAAAGCCTGGCTGACCATTAAACCGCCTAACCATTCGTCCTTCGCATTATCTTTAAACTGAAACATCCAAAAATAATCATAACGCGTTTCCCATAACCCCCCGCCCCGGTTTTCTTTCTCTCTCTACTTCAAACTCCAAACAGTAAACACCAGTTTTTTTGTTGAGTGCTTCAACTTTGCTGGACACTCATATGAAAAAAGCTGAATGGAATAATTCTATAACATTCTCTGCACTTTGTAGCTACTCCCATGAGATGTTGCAGAAGCTTTCAGTTAACTTGCGCTTAATGTAAATAGGTAATATTTTTATTTTAAAAAACGTTCCTTAATAGGGTTGCACTTCAAAGCTGGGAATGAAAAGTCCGACAAATTTGGCTCAGAGATCTCTTATTTCAAACTTGAGATTTTTTTTACGTGCCGTGAAACTACGACATTGGATCCACGGCTTTACTTGCCTATCTCAGAAAGTCATGTTTAGGAATTTAACGCCCCCCCCCCAAAAATAAAATTCTAACTCGGAACCGTCCAACCAGAGGTAGTGCGGTAACCATTACCTGTGTGTAGTTAAATAAAATAAAGGTTTACTAGAAATATCCGAAGATCCTTTAACGTGTCATAGTTACTTCACACGAAATCGGCGGATATTTATTTTTCGTATTTTGTCAGGACTAAACATACGACTCTCGCGCCCCGAAGCACAAGTATAATAATAATTAAGGCAAGTATAATAATAATAATAATCTCTGTGACCCTACTTCTCGAAAAAAAGTAAGCTAAAAATATATTAAACGGTTAATCATTCAGTTATATAATATATGGATATGAAAAATGTGATCTTACTTAAGGGAGGAGAAAAGATTGCAATATTGATAGTAAAGTTCTTGGGAAATGTCTTGAACCAAAATGAGACGAACAGACAAGTGAATGGAGAAGACTACATAACAATGGGCTACATGATCTTCATGAGGAATCGGATGTAATAAGAACACTTAAGTCTCGTAGATTGCGATGAGCGGGACATTTGGTACGAATAGAAAATGAAAGAGGGGTATGCAAACTTCTTGTAGGAAATCAGAGGGAAGATGACCAGAAGATTGGCCAAAGAGAGAAATGGGAGAATAATATTAATAATGATTTGATGGAGGTGAATTATACATGGACTTATTTGAGAACAATCCTCAGGATATGGATGTATGGAGAGCATATTTCCGCGCGATCATGAACCTTCGAGTTCGATAGTGCCAGTGAGTTAGATAAAAATTATGTCATAAGGTAATTAGAATGTAGAATGTAATTTGATATCCAGATTAGTTTAATCAGTATTAACTAATTTGGAAGGAATGAAGCTATCAAGTACTTCTTAAAAACATTTATGAAAAAATTATAGACTATATCCTTAGCAACACCGAAAATGATTATAACTATAACTATTTCCGAGCGTTAGAAATTAGAGTTTACCTGAAACTCTAAATTGAAAAATAGCACTAGCAGCCGCCATGCTTTTCTAGAAATGTAACTGTATAAAGATAGTTTATTTCATAGAATGATATAATCCGTAAACACGCAAAATTGGGCCATAAATTGTACTTGTTGAAGAATTCGCTTAGTTTACGCAGTTCCTGGATGGCGGAGTTTCAGTTGTAACCATATGATAGAGCGCATGACAATTGTTTCAATCTTACTCTCATCATCATCAACAACAAGGATTAAGCCCAATGGCCTATTCCGATCTCGTTATAGGTCCAATTGGTCCTTCCATCTCTTCAATGGTCTTCCCAACAATCTTCTCCCTTTTGCTATTGCTCTCAACATCTTCATTTCTGTAGCCTCTATTTGTTTACTATCTGCCTTTGTTAATGTCCAGGTTTCACATCCATAGATAAGAGATGGAACTGCCAATACTTTGTAGAATTTTAAAATAGTTTCTTTTCTAGTTTTATTCAATAAAGTATGTTTAATTGTGCCACATAGATAATTAATCGTTGGATATTAATGTGTTTATCTACATTTCTGTCATTACCTAAAAGACATCCCAAATAATTAAAATTCTGAACTTGATTTCTCTCTCTCTCTCTCTCCTCTCTCTCTCTCTCTCTCTCTCTCTCTCTCTCTCTCTCTCTCTCTCTCTCACACACACACACACACACATATTCCAAGTGCAGATTTGTATCCTCTCCTCTAACCCTAATCGTTTGCCCTTATTTCTTGCTGTGATCATATCCTGTAATCCAATCCGGCCTTTGCTTTGAGATGAATCAGTAGTAATAAATGTCCCCTGACCGCGTTACGAGCGCTGTGCAGGGTAAGGATAATGACAGGCCTGCTGTCTCAGATCATTTATCCATGCTCCTCTAAGTACTTATATACATAGTACACCGGAGGTATTAGGCGATGTGGAGGAAGAGGTGAAAAAATTAAGATTACTAATGTGGGAAGGGGGGAAAATATGCAGATTAGAGGAAAATCAGGGCAAAAACGATATGAAGGCTGGTACGATAATGCATGTAGGGAATGAAAAAGACGAGCGGAGAGCGCTTTAGTGAGGTTCAGAAAGGAGGGTGGCGACTTCAATCGGCGGGTGTACATAGAGATGAGGAGACGATATAAAGAGATAGCGGCTAGAACCAGGGAGAATTGGGAGGGAAAAATCTTGGAGAGAATTAATCAGGCTATGAAGGAACGGGATGTTACCAAAATTTGGAAAGTAATTAGGGAAATTAAATATCGTAAAAAAGTAAATCAAATTTCGCCAGAAACTAGGGTACTTCATTCGAAAGGGTGTTTACAGGAGGGGGGAATTGGGAGGGACCGCGGCTATTATTAGTTGGCCAAGACGTACCAATGCTAGACTAGGAGATAACAAAAACTAGAGGTGAGGGATGCGATTCGATCCATGAAAAATGGAAAAGCTCCTGGTCTAGACGGTTTATAACCAGCCGAGTTCTATAAAGAAGCCTTGAAAATTGATAAATGGACGGGTAGGGTACATAGTAGGTATTTTTAACAAAATTTTTGAAAAAGGAAGCTATCCAGATGAATGGTCCACATCAATACTGCATCCTATTTACAAGGGTAAGGGTGGAGTAGTAACAATCCGGACAATTACCGCGGGTGTCTCTCTTCTGCCGGTGTGTTTGGAAAAATTTATTGCACAGTGCTATATAACAGGCTAAAAAATTGGATAAAGGAAAATAATAAAATTTCACGATACCAAGCCGGGTTCAGGGAAGGCTTCAGGACGGCGGACAATCTATTTGTCCTGAGAACTGTAATTAACAGATGTTTGAGTGTCAAACGAGGCAGGTTACACTGTACTTTTATAGATCTGAAAAAACATTTGACTCTGTTGAACGCAATGCCCTATGGCAGAAATTATGGCAACTAGAGTATCGGGAACTATGATTAGGGCGCTAATGGGAATTTATAAAAAAGTGGAGTTCTGTGTTAAATATGGGAGGGACCAAGTTTCAGAAAATATAACGGCAGTTAAGGGTGTAAAACAGGGATGCGTATTGTCACCATTGTTATTTAACTTATTTATAGACGATTGTAGCTTTGATCGGTGGAAGTAGAGGGGATCGATGCTCCAACGGTGGGTGGGCGAAGTATTCCTGTTCTAATGTATGCAGACGACTTATGCCTCTTTTCCACAAAAATAGATGGCATGCAGAAGGGTTTAGATTTACTATCGACATACTGTACGACTTGGGGACTTACTGTTAACGTTAGCAAAACTAAAGCCATGACTTTTAAAAACGGGTCGGTATACAGCGGGAGGGAAAGGTGGACATACCGTGGTGAGAATTTAGAAAGTGCTAAAAACTTTGTCTACTTGGGGATGACTTTGGCAATGAATGGAAAATGGACGAGACACATCGAAAATGCAACAATGAGAGCTAGGTGCCGGACAAGCGAAATGCTTACTAATATGTCAAAATTGCGAAACATACCGATGCGTACACTAGAACAGGTTTATTCTTCGACTGTGAGAGCGACCATGCTGTATGGCTCAGAATTATGGGGTTGGGAACGAACGGTGACACTAGATAAAATTCAACCTATGTTTCTTAAGAAAGCGATGAGATTAGCAACGGGGACTTCAAATTGTGGCATACTGAAAGAATTCGGTATATTTTCGGACACAATAAGGGGCAAAATTATGGCTATTAAGTATTGGTTGGACATAATAAACGGGAATCAGGACTCGCTTAGAGCAGAGTGTTACAATGAACAGAAAAGGCAGTGTGTTTCGGGAGATTGGGTAATCGGTGTAGAAAGGGGATTGAAGGGCATAGGGATGGGTTGGGTATGGTAGAGGAGTACGCGGAATAATAGAAATGTTTGGAGGACAGTTAAGAAGAGACTAATTGATATAGACAGACAGTATATAGAAGCAGAGTGTAACCAGAAAATATCGCTCACCCTGCAAACGGAACTGAAACTTTCGTGGGGAAGGGAGAAATATATTGACTCTTTGGATGGGGATGATAGAAGTGCTATTGCATGGTTTCATTTGGGGGGATGGATGACCCATAATTTAACAAATGATGAAGGCATTAAACTATGCCCACTATGCGATGACCATGAAAACTGGCAGCATATTGTAGCATTCTGTAGAGAGACAGAACAACTTAGATTACAGATGCTGCCGGAGAGATTTCTCAGGTCGGATCGAGGGAGAGTGGCGTGTTGGGATCTTTTAGGACGGATCGAGAGTGAATCAAAAACATGCAAATTTTTTGGGTACAGTAAGAAAATTGAGATTTAACAAAATTGTAGATTAAGGATATATGTATTAACAATAAGAAGAATCTCAATATGGTCTTTGTTTTCGATCTTTAATCATGTTATATAATAAGTAGGTCGGATAAGTTGAATAGTCTGATAGTGCATTTAATGTCTGCAGGGACGGGGGGAGGGGGGTATGAGCGTGCGGTGTGTATATGTGTGGGGTGTGTGTGTGGTTTGTGTGTTTTTTTTTTTCTAATTTATTTTCTAGCATTTTTTTTAATATTAATGTACGGAATGTGGATGAATGTATGTATATGTATTATTGTGATTTAGTGTAGACATAGATTTTACTTATATGTAGCCTGTTATTGTTTTTTGATACAGGTGTATTTGTAGGTATTTGTTTATATTATTAGTTTTATTTTTTTATTCATGGAAAAATAATGCACGTACGGCCAAGCAGGCCCGTGCGCAATGTAAATGCATATGTATTTTCTTTATTCTGAAAAAAAAGGCAATAAATTCCATTATCTATCTATATACCTAGTCTTTTCATGGATGAGTGTAGATATGTATTATTGTGATGTAGTGTAGACATACATTCTACTTAGGCCTATATGTAGTCTATTATTGTTTTTTGATACAGGTGTATTTGTAGGTATTTGTTTATATTATGTAAAGTAAAGTAATCACACTCGGGACGCCCTTGAGGTTGTGGGAGGTTATGGCTCCCACTTTTTCTAGAAAATCGGCACTTGATGTCAGCCCGGTTTCTGACCCTTAACCCCCAGAACAAGCGTAGGATACTCATTTCCGTTAGAGGCTGAGTCGACCCCAGGGTCGTAGTGCCGCCAGAAGGTTTTGGTCAGTTTAAAAATCCTGACCCACCGGGACTTGAACCCTCGACCTTCCGACTTGTAGCGCAGTGCCTTGTTTATATTATGATTAGTTTTACTTTTTTATTTATGGAAAACTAATGCATGTACAGCCAAGCAGGCCCGTGCGCAATGTAAAT
Source organism: Diploptera punctata (assembly GCA_030220185.1). Taxonomy (NCBI): domain Eukaryota; kingdom Metazoa; phylum Arthropoda; class Insecta; order Blattodea; family Blaberidae; genus Diploptera; species Diploptera punctata. The sequence goes on along the minus strand of JASPKZ010002692.1, from coordinate 920,742 downwards.
GCATATGTATTTTCTTTCTTCTGAAAAAACGCAATAAATTCCATTATCTATCTATCTAAAGTATTAACTCCTTTAGAGAGGGCTGCTGCTTCCGCCCCTTGAACCGTTGTGATGATCGCCTGGTATCACGTCGCCTCGTAGACTGTTGCAGACTTCTTGGTCGATGTCAACCTTCTGGCCAACGTCTCCCACGTTGCAACGCGTTGCTGACTATTCTTAGTATCCTCTCACCTCTAACCAATCGGCAAGTTAGCAAAGCTAAACTTCCCCGATTTGGTCGTCTGGTTCATTGAGTACTCGGCGCCCCCACCACGTTGAAGTGATAATCCACGAGGGGATCTTACTCTCACCCTTCAAAAAAATTAGGGCCTAGAAAAGAATAGCTACCATACTTTTCCTTTCAACCGATATTACTATATTTTCCTTCTCTGAAATAGAGTTAAATTATTGACTTTCCCTGCAGTTAGAAATACATTTTGTAGCATATAAGATCTAAATTATATACAATCCAACAAGGAATTCTCATGTCTATTATATTATTGATGATATGGAGCGTCGATAAACGTATGTTTTCATTTCCAACCTTATAGTTGTTGCTTCGCAACCTAAAGAATTTCCGGAAACAAAGATAAAATCCATGCTTTAGCTAATTCGAAGGAATGAAGTTATAGAGCCTGTTCTTAAATATATATATATATATATATATATATATATATATATATATCCATAGTAATTCTGCCCGAGGGCAGGTCTTTCACTGTAATCGTAGCATTTTCATGCTATGCTTTGCAGCTTTACTAGGGAATTATAGGTGTGGTAGCTTCCCGTTGCTTTCCACACACACACACAAACATATATATATATATATATATATATATATATATATATATATACACAAAGGTCATATCTTCATCGATCGTAACTAATTCTCCAAGCACAATAGGCCTAGAAGGCCCTTGGCCTACCAGTCGGCTGCTCGCCCCACATCCACATGTGTTAATCACAGAGGTAGACAATCATCAAGCCAGTGTAGGGGTGACATGTGGTCAGCATGTCGGGTCCCCCAGCCGTTATAGCTGCTCTTCTCACCAAAAATTTATGTGACAAAATTTATAGCCTATATATATATATATATATATATATATATATATATATCAGTTAACGATATTGCGGTCGCAATTCATTTTAAACCAAATTTGGCATCAATAATTTAAAAAAAAAATGAGTTCGTTAACTTGCAAAATCGAACCTTTAAGAGTGGGGATTAGTCTGAAGCACAAAATCTAAACATCGCTCTGGCGGCCACAATTTCTTGTGTTTCGCAAACTACGCTCAATAAATAAATATATCAAAAACGACAAAGTTATTCTCCAAAAATCAACGAAATACGATCATTAGAAGTGGGGGTTTTATGAATAACGAAATTTAAAATAGTTCTTGCAGCAGCCATTTTTATCTTCTCACAATTATATATCATAAGTAATGCCACGAGTGATTTCCAATTTATCTAGAGGATTTTGAAATCAAGAGTGGCATTTGTTAGGACTATTTAACAAATAAAATTAAGCTGTTTACTCAAAAATCATTATTTAAATATAGTTATTTTAAAAGATTTATATATTTAATGTAAATGGCGATGTTTGAAAACAAATTATAAATGTTTGGTTATGTTTAATTTGTTCATCATTGCAATATTGCCAAATAGTATCACAATATTGTGAGAATGCAGCCTAGTGGAGAAATAATGAAATACATCAAACTGTATATTATAATCAACATTGTGGGTTATTAATTTTTTTAATAAACTCAGTAAAATCAAGGAATCCGTTCATTATTTGCTACATTCAATGTATTTGTTGGAGAAAAACATTGCTCTGAGCTGTTCAGAATATTAATAAATAATAGTTTTAAAAAACTAAAACAACACGAAAACCGAACTAAAAAATGAAAAATAATTTTAATGTCCAACACGCTTGGGATAAAATTAAAGTGGTCAACAAAAAAAAATCATCTCCAACACATATAGAATAAAACTAGAGTTATCAACAGAAAGAAAATAATGTTACCATCAAAAGCGTGGGGTGCTCTATATCAATTAATATATTTGATAATAAACAGATATTGGTAAAAATAAAGTCTCTAAGAAAAAAATGTCATAAAAAGTCATAAAAAGCACCCCGCGCTTTTGATGGTAAAATTATTTTCTTTTCGTTGATAACTCTAGTTTTATTCTATATGTGTTGGAGATGATTTTTTTGTTGACCACTTTAATTTTATCCCAAGCGTGTTGGACATTTAAATTATTTTTTAATTTTTTAGTTCGGTTTTCTAATAAAGCGTGTTGTTTTAGTTTTTTAAAACTATTATTTATTTTTTATTTGTTAGTTTTAATATTTTACAGAATTAGATAAAAATGTAAATATCTTTAAATTCGATACTATGTAGTATGAACTAAAAGTAATACTCTTATAAAAAAATCCTCCCAGCCAGATTTGAATCAGCGATCTATCAATTACTAGAGTTCATCGCTCTACCAACTGAGATCTTAACAATGATTGACTAAAAGGTCGACAAGTCTGCAACCTATTATACCAGTTTTAATTTTTTTATTTTCTGATGATTCTGGCCAGTATTTTAGAAACCGATTCCGATTGAGGGTCTTTCCACTTTTCAGCGGTTGCCCTTTTACCAGCCGGCTGCTGGCCCTTCACATCCACATGTGTCAATCACAGAGGTAGATGATCAACAGCCAGTATGACATGTGGTTAGCATGTCGAGTCCCCCAGCCGTTATAGCTGGTTCCTCAACCTGGAGCCGCTACTTATTGTAGCTACCCAATTGCCTCACGATGCTGGGTGGGCACCGGTCCCATACTGGCCGAAATACCATGAGAAAATTTCTTCCCCCATGGAGACTCGAACCAGCGCAAGACCCGTAGCTCTGCGCCAAGGCTTCCTACCTTAACCGCTCGGCTACGGCGCGGGACTATTTTAGAAACAAAATATGAAATTATTGTATTGTCACGGGTCCTTTGCAAGTATACAAAGTTTCAACTCGATCCAATGTTTCTAAGTGGGTGAAAATCGTGTTCAAAGAATCCGTTAAGTAGATACAAAGACACTTTTTTTTTCTGACGATTCTGGTCAGGATTTTAGAAAAAAATATGAAAATATTGTATTGTCACGGGTCCTTTACAAGTATACAACGTTTCAAGTCGGATTCAGTGTTTCCAAGTGGGTAAAATTGTGTTCAAAGATTCCGTTACATAGATACAAAGACACTTTTATTTTCTGATGATTCTGGCCAGGATTTTAGAATATAAATATGAAATTGTTGTATTGCTACGGGCTCTTTACAAATATACAAAGTTTCAAGCCGATCCATTGTTTCTAAGTGGGTGAAAATCGTGTTTCAAAGATTCCGTTACATAAATACAAAGACACTTTTTTCCTGACGATTCTGACCATGATTTTAGAAACTAACATGAAAATATTGTATTGTCACGGGTCCTTAACAAGTATACAAAGTTTCAAATCGATCCAATGTTTCTAGTGGGTGAAAATCGTGTTGGAAGATTCCGTTACATAGATACAAATACACTTTTTTTATTTTCTGATGATTCTGGAAAGAATTTTAGAAAATAAATATGAAATTATTGTATTGTCACGAGTCCTTTACAAGTATACAAAGTTTCAAGTCGATCCAATGTTTCTAAGTGGGTGAAAATCGTGTTCAAAGATTCCGTTACATAGATACAAAGACACTTTTTTATTTTCTAATGATTCTGGTCAGGATCTTAGAAAATAAATATGGCATTATTGTATTGTCAGAGGTCCTTTACAAGTATACAAAGTTTCAAGTCGATCCAATGATTTTAAGTGGGTGAAAATCGCGTTCAAAGCTTCCGTTATATAGATAGATAGATAGATGCAGGTCAAGCCAATATAAAGCGTGTAAAAACGTTAATTTGTGCGTATTAGTCTATAATACTTCATGAAATTGGAAAGTATTGATCTTATTCTTACACTTTATACAGGAAACTTGAAAATGAAATCCCCCACACTTTAGTATTCTACAATTAATAGATAATACGCCAACTGAAATGCCAGTTTTCCTTTCGTAATATTAATAAAAAGAACTGTTATTTTATTCCGTATATAATAAATTTATTTTTTGCAAAAATAGATCACGGGGAAAAAATTACCAAATAAAAAAGTTCTATTTCACATCTATGTAATAGTAGCAGTAGTAGTATAATCGTCTCACTATGATAGTTGAGCGTTTATATAAAAGTAGGTCCCGCGTTGCAAAGCTTGACAATGATTAACATGCGGAATTATTATAGTGGCGGTAGTCGGCATATTTGTATTTAATTTTTTATATATATATATATATATATATATATATATATATATGTAACAGCTGCGGGGAAACAAAGCGAGCCGCTGGAAAACCGTCATAGTGAGGCGATAATACTCGTATGTCCTCTTATTCAGAGCTTAGTGCCTCAACGCAGCAACTCCAGCGCACTATATTCCATACTAAAACCTTCAAAAGTGTCCCCGTGTCTTTCCTTTACTTCTGTCTCCATCTTCCACACTCCTTTTTCACGACACACAGTCCTCTCCTTTTCCTCTTGCCTGGAAAGTTCAAAAAAATGATTTGTCTTATTTCAATAGCATTCTGATTTTTACCAAGAGTATGGTTAATTCATCACCATTTTTATTTTCACGTTCCTATGTATTGCGTGAAAATCAGACTAATATTAACCATCATTATATAGTAATGCATCAATAAATTTCTGTAGGCTTTTTCTGATTATGTAACTCATGCCCCAAATGGTAATCAATGACCAATCACATTTCAATGAATTTATTTACAACCAATCACAATCGTTTTTCACCTCGATTTTATCACTTTCATTTTATCAAGTGACTCCCAGATTGTATATTTAGTGCACGAATGTAACCAGATTCTGCTTGCGAGATATAACAAAAACATTCGTAGCAATTGATTATACCATAAAAAAAGAGACCACTGTTTGCTCTTTCTTAAACGTATTATTTCCTGGGAATTAATGTTGCAGAAAAATATAATTGACATATTTACATCATAAGACATCAGAAATTAATTAGTAACATGCAACGATGTGTTTTATTTTTTCTTCACTAAGGTGCATTCTTACAATATTGCGATTCTATTTGGTAATAAATATGATCTGGTTGCAGTGATGAACAAATGAAACATGACGTTTCTCATTTGTTTTCAAACATCACAATTTACATTAAATATATACATATTTTTAATTAATTATATTTAAATAATGATTTATGAGTAAACAGCTTAATTTTATTCGTTAAATAGTCTAGATAAATTGGAAATCACTCGTGGAATTACTTGTGACAAAACCATAGCTTTGTGACCCAAAATGTATAAACATTGTATTTACCGCAAGTAATTGAAATTTAAAGCCCGGGCACTTAGATTACTTCCACTTTGTTTAGAGTCCAGTGAAAAGTTTTATTTTATTTTTTTTTACATATGTGATAGTAGGCAGCAAAAGAAGGGAAAAAAGTTCTTAAAAGCGTGGCAGTAAATTTAATTTATTTGTTCTTTATTTCTTTATTTAAAAAAAGGCTGGTAACACTGGCAAAGCGTAGTACAATCTAGACTGACCAAAATTGTAGAATATACTATATACTATATTGTATAAAAACAAGATAACATTAAGAAAGTAAACTGAAAACTAATGATTATGTGAAGGTATAAAAAAATAAAATAAAGAATAAATATGAAAATCAAATAAAACTACGTTTTATTTTTATTTAATTAATAAAGAATAATTTTGTCAAATCGTATTTCCGTATAAATTATTTCGTACAATATCCTACGAGTAATGGAACATTTTACAGCGCTTAGATTTATTTTGTTAGTGCTAATCATTTAAATGTATTGGCAAAGAAGTAGAACAAAACTAAAGTTGTATTTTTCTATATACATATATAGAAGCGGTATCTGATCGCCTTCGAACCTCAAACTTTCGTTCTTGATCAGAGAAAACATTCTTGGCAATTGGTTTCTCTTTAGTCCGACTTGCGGACGTTTCCAAGGAATTCACCCTTCTAAGTTCCGCCAATACGAATGTTATTTGTATTTATGTTTATTCGTCGTTTTAAATTGCTTGTAGTTGTTTTGCAAGTTGTTTCGAATCTTATGGTGGAGTCAGGAATATAATAAGCTGTGTTGCTTTTGTTATGGCTATTATACGCGTATCTATATCTTTGAGCGGTTGAGCGCTACCTCACGTAAGCCAGTCCCTGAACACTTTATTGGTGAACTGGTGAAACCAATCTCCTTTAGTGCCTCGGACAACATAGAACAAATGGTATGGTGGCGAATGTTGCGAACGGCATAACCAGTTGGACAGATATGTATTGTAAAAGTGACATAAATCGCATTCTACTGTGTCTCGCTGGATAATAATGAGACTATATATTCTTTTAAGGTTAGGGTGGTTATTTTTAGCATTTTTAACTGCGAAATTTAGCATTTAGATTTGCTGATATAGCATTCTGTAGCACTTATATATTAGCAATTTTCAATTCTATAACATTATTTTTTTAATAGAAACATTAAGAATTAATTGTAATGACTTTTGAAATTACTTTAATGTGGCATAAAATAAAATTTTAAAGGATTAACACGTAAATATGTAAACAATATATTACATATTTATTTCTAATTAATATATATGAGTGTATATATATATATATATATATATATATATATATATATATATATAAATAACAATACACAGAAAAAATAAAATAAATCGTTTGTCTAAAGAACAATGCAGAAAAAAGATAAAATAGAAGTGATGAAAATCAGAATTTAGTATAAGTAAAATACATCAAATAACCAAAACTAGAATAATAACAAAATACACAGCATTAACTTAAAGTTACGAAATTTAGTAATATGTTGAATTGAATAATAGATTATAACATTATGTTCTGTCATTCTGGTTCTCCTATCTCTTATAATTGAACAGTACTTAAAGAAATTCATAATTACAAAGAAATAAACGTTATCTCAGTCAAAGCATAAATTTATTAAGTCGACGTTTCAATCTCCTTATGTGAGATCATTTTCAAGACTTGGTTGTTTATAAATTTATTATACATAGTTACCATCACCATAATAAATTTATAAATTGTTGTTTATAAATTTATTATACATAGTTACCATCACCAAGACAATTTTAGTTTTTTATCATATATATATAACCAAACAACCATGTCTTGAAAATGATCTCACATAAGGAGATTTAAACGTCGACTTAATAAAGTTTTTCTTTGACTGAGATAACGTTTATTTCTTTGTAATTATGAATATTAATTACTCTCAGTGAAAAATAATTTTAAAAAAGTATAATATACCTAAAGAAATGCCTGCGTTGTTGCTAGGACACCAAATACATTGCGAGTTCTAGTGCAAACTCTGGGTTCTTTAGCTTAACAACCAATTGCGTTTGAAGGCAGTCTATACACCATTATGTTTATTGAAGTTTCTAGAAAGAAAAAGAGGGGGATGATCGATTTTGTATTTATATCACTTTTGCTATGGTTTTCACATTTTAGCCAATTTCGCATATTGTCGGTACTTTAAAAACGCATTAAAAATTGGGTTATACGAGGGTCACTCAGAAAGTTTCCGGATACTGGCAAAATTTTAGAGATAATATAAAACTTATCATTACATCTTCTCAAAGTACTCTCCCTGAGCTTTTATGCATCGTTGCATCCTCCTGAACAACTGGAAGCATTGGCGCCAGTCACTTTCATCCAGTGCACAGAGCTCCCCTTAGTATGCTGCAACCGCATCTTCAGGTGTTGAAAACGGCTTCCCACGCAATTGAGCCTTCACCATAGGGAACAAAAAGAAGTCTCACAGTGCCAGTTCCGGACTGTAAGGAGGATGGGTCAATAGCTGCAAAGGAGTCCCCCTCAAAAAATAATTTGTCAGATGGGTAGTGTAGGCAGAGACATTGTTGTGGTGCAACAGGATGTCCCTCAGTTCAGCTCTTGGGCACTTTTCTCACAATTTTTGGAATACCTGTGGGAAGGCAACTGTGGTGTACAACTGTGCAGTCACTGTCCTTTGATGTTCAAGTGGTATTGTTACCACATGACTACCTGTAGCAAAGAAAGTGAACACCATTTTCTTCCCAACACTTTTTGCTCTTTTCACTTTGACTGGTTGTTCATCATTAGGAAAGACCCATACCGATGACTGATGCTTTTTATCTGGATCATATTGGTAAATCCAGGTCTCATCACCTGTAATGATCTCAGAAATGTGGCGAGAGTTCCCATTGTTGAATCTCCGAAGCATTTCATGGCACAATTCCACTCGAGTGATCTTTTGACCTTCAGTGAGTCTATGTGGTACCCAACGAGATGACACGTTGCTGACCCTAAGATAAATTTGCAGAATTTTTGCAACACTCCCCCGATCCAATCCTCAGGGATGCCTCAATATCTTTATAAGTCATACGGGCGTCTTCTCACACCATCTTCTCCACAGCATCGATGTTTTCCACAGTCACTGCCATCGACGGGCCTCCCACTCCTCTCTTCATCTTCAAGAGAGGTTCTATCCCTCTTAAACTCCGCAAACCAATTGAAAACTGTAGCACTGGAAGGGGCAAGGTACCCGAAAGCCTGTGTAAGCCTTTCAAGTGATTGCGCCTGGTTTAAGCTACTTTTGAAATCATAGAAAATCATTGCTCGAAAATGTTCTCGCTGTGGTTCCATGTTGCAGTCTGATAGTACCTGTCACCCCTACCATTTGACCCACAGCTGCTAAGGGATGAGGGGTGCGGGCGGGTAGAAACTATGTCAGCTGACGAACAAAGGACCTCCCAACACACTGCTGGCACTGTTATCTTTCTATCATAAACGGTACAGCCAGGTCCGGAAACTTTCTGAGGGACCCTCGTAAGTTAAAAAAATAAAAATAGAGGAATGCAAGTCTTTATGAGCATTTCGCGCTATGTTACATTTACGAAAAATCACCACTCTTGCTTATAGAAGAACTGTATATGCATGATAAATATTTAATTTGATGCTAAATGTGACACATCAATCCATTTCCATCATAGGGTGAGGCGACGTATAACACGAGTATTTAATGAGCGATGGACTGGTCTGGCCGCTCCTTCTTCTGACCACAGTCCTTTGTATTTTTGATTTTGAGCAATTCAACACTTTATTTGGGCATATAGTCTAGAACATAGGCCAACATTGTTGTCATTTAATATTTTTACGAAACTGTAGAAAAATGAATATATACATAGGCTATATATATATATATATATATATATGTGTGTGTGTGTGTGTCTGTGTGTGCGTGCGTGTGCGTGTTTGTGTGTGTGTGTGTGTGTTTAAATTTGTGCTAAATTACAGCGAAAAATATAATAACAATATAATGGATTAGTCATTTTCATTGCGGTCCGACACTTTTAAATAAACTCATAAAAAGTAGAATTTTACCTCGTTCCAGTGGATGAAATCACTATCACTATCTGCATCGCAACTCCTTACAGTTTTGCCACTAAGAAATTAGCCCTCTAGGGGTATAGGTACCCCTGAATTATTACACTGGACGGCGCATTGTTGCATTCAAGTAAAAGAAGAAGAAGAGTTTCGCCAATTTAAGGGTTAAATTCTTGAAGATTCTCATGTAATTTACATGCTGTCATAAATATGTGAAAACGTTACGTTTACTCATTTTCAATACCTGTCAGATAATCTGACATCAATCAGAGTTGTTCCAATGAATGAGCGATTCCTTCAGAACTATAGTTCTCAGAACAATGAATGGAGGTCTTACGATGCACTTACAAAAGTAGATCGAAGAGCTCATAGTAGAAAATTGATGCTCGTACAAATTGAATTAATGGTAGTGTAAATTGACCATAACTTAGGCGATGATAATTTTAGGAATCATGTTTATTGGGATTTTGTTGCCTATTGTTTCCTCCATAACATTATGTAGTCACTGTTTTATTAATTTGTGCGTGTTTGTACTGTATTTAAACGTTTTTCTGTTATGTAAAATATGTTGTGTGTAGTGTAAATTGGAAAATTTGGTTTGAATTTTTTTTTTCAATTTTACAATGTTCAATTACATTTTCCAGTTTCCAAAATTATACAGTTTTTTTCTTTCAGATTTCTCTATTTTCCAATCGTATTGCCCTAGTTCCTTCATAACCATTATCTGATGTGTCTTCTGTATCCAGGAATGGCTTTTCAACTTCTGCTCATGGTTTCCATTCCAAAAACTGGTTGGGAACCCTTGTATCCTCCATTTTTTCATCTCTCTATACCACGACGACAACCGTTTTATGCTGTATAGTCCAAAATTTAATCTTCCTTCTTCATTTGTTGCTTATCTATGTATTCCATAACCTCTATATTTTTAATATCTTGACGAACAGGTAAGAAATTTCATTTCGGTTGCCAACAGTTTTATTTTCCTGCCCATAGCACTCTATTTATATGAGAAATAGTAATATTAAAACAGTGTATTTGGTTGAAAAAAAATTACCTTTAAAGTATAATATCCAACGTAAGGTTGATGGGATTGTAACTTATTTCACTTTTTCAATATCATTCAATGATGCTAGATTGAAATTGAGATAAAAATAGACTAAAATTTTGCTTAGGTAAAGTGATATCGAGGGCACTCGTAAAAAATCGATGTCAGTGATGCGCTCCAATTGCTTAGTTGAAGCAGAAGTCTCGCCTTTCATAATATGTAGTTAACATAATATGATGTAACCGGATGCTGAACCTGAGGTGATGGATAACATTGTCAGATAACATGCTTGTATATCACTTTTTCTTAATTTAACCTCTCCTTTTGTAGTTACTTTTTACGTGCCCATGCTATTCGTGTCGTAGAGGGACATGATCTGTTGGGGGAGAACTTTAACTTTGCACGAAATACATTTTTATTTTTTCCATGGACCCTATATGACATGGAATGCATGTATTTATTTATTTCTCACCATCTTATTTTAACCTCTCCTTTTGCAGATACATTTACATATCCCACGCCACACTTTTTTTTATAGGATTACAATCTGTCGGAAGAGAATATTTAACTCCTGGATCACATAATAATGTTTTACCACACACTATACATGGAGATTTCCCTGGATGAGAGATCAATTCAATGCCGAGACAGCGCGAACATTTAAGATAAGACACGCCATTCAATCATACATTGTTACTAAACAAGGCTAATTTTATTTGGATAATTATGATGATCAGATTTTCGGGAAGTAATTGGGGATTACAATGTCATAAAATTTGTCTTAAAATGTGAAGGAAAACCTATAAAAAAAAAAGTCATAACATGTTGTTCCGAACAGGGATCTAACCAGGCCCCGTTGCGTCTAAGACAACGACGTTAACCTGAGACCACAATGATGAACAATGTGTGTGTGTATCGTTTTCTCAAAATTGAGGATAAATCTAAATGTCAGTGTACATTGTGTGTGCATGAATGTATATGTTTGCGCGCGCGTTTAAGATTCTCTCAAATTTAAAAATAATATATTTACCAATTCTGAATTATAATTAGCCTATGCCAGTCTATACTCTTAAATGTTGACATGGGGCAAGGTGCTCCCTTGCTTAACCAAGTTTCTTGATGTTACGCTTATTTCCTTGTAATGTCAGAGAGTGAGTGAAAAATTGTTAGCTCATCTCCTCAAAGAGACATCTATTAGGCAACAAAGATATTACTTGGATGGAAAAGGCCGATTGAATTTTACCAGACGAACTATTATATACGGTGGCGTTAAATTATCTTTTATAACGTTATTTGAAGATGAAAGAGGAATCGAAGAGGAATAACGTTTTATGTACAAAAATGCATGTACAGCTTAAGATAAAAAATTGACTCTTGAAGCGATATTTTGCCTAACTATTGTTTGTCTTGTTTGTGTGTAGTGCAAGTAAGTTGTATGAGGGATGATAATGTTGCTAAGGGAGAAGATGGAATCCGGTGGCAGCACGAATGCCGAAAGACTAATGGGACCGCCAGCCCTATATTCCCATCCGACGAACGAATTGTTATGAACATTTTCCTTCTCAACATATCTACTGCGGAGAGGTTTAGAATTTAATCCAGGGATCGCCGTCTCAGTAAACCGCATGGCTAGGGCACGTAGTTGCCCCGACTGGGAACACAGTGGGGTACTGGTGGTGTGCCATGCTGGGATTTTACATGGTTTCCTCGGGGTTCTCCCGTTTTCCGAATTTCATCCCACGAACATTCTCCTTCCCCCTTCCCTCATCTTAATGTTATTTAATTTCTCTGTCATTAATTTCATACCACTCTTCGTCTCATCTCTGCCAGGAAAAAATCAATGGTGGTTTGAAAATATGTGGTTGCGGGAATCTAGTGGGGTCCCACCAAAGTGCTGCCTCATGACTCCGAGCCAGAGCAATAATACAGGGCAGAAGAGGCCGTTGGGAGGGTTATAGTCCCCCTCGCATGCACGGGCCCAATCCAAAAATGGCGATATGAGCCATGGGATGTTTGGTCCAATATGCTACAAAGAAGAATGGCGTTATAAGATATAACTCTGAGCTCTATCAGTTGTGTTACCACGTAATAACATCAATTAAAGTTTCAAGATTGCGATGGGCAGGGCACGTACAAAGAATGACTGAATATGAGATACCCAAGAAAATCATGCAATGTAAATTTGAACGAAAAGGAATGTGGGACGACTGAGATTTCGTTAGATGAATGGAATTTTGGAGAATATGAGGAAGCTGAGAATTGGAGGTCGCTAGAGACATATATGCCTGGAAGAGAGTTCTGAGGGAAGTCAAGGATCGAATCGGGGTATAGTGCTGTTGCTGATGATATTATCTATAGAATCTTGAAATGGGCACAGAAAGATGTGAAAAGTATTGTAAAACCTGAGAATAAATTTAATATGCTGCACAATCTAGTGATTATAAATGGTGGGCTACACCACCATTCCACCTAGGCTGGAAACTGAAAATATCTTCATCGTAAATTTCTCCAGAATGTATGTGTGCTCTCGTTAACACTTTTTAGGTCTTCCAATTCTTCTCTTACTCGATGGTCTGTATCTGTATAATTCCAATGCAAATCGATCTGTATTGCATTCGTTGCAAACGTAAATACCAATTTGATCTGTATTTGTCAGTTATCTTTAATTAATTTGATATGTTTAATTCCTATTAGACTAATATGTTTTGTGCTGAAGGAAATTGTATCCTCCCAGAGGTCTAAGTAATTTCATCTGTGCTGCTCCAATTCTCTAATTCTCTTCATCTTCCCATAGTTAGAATCCAGTTTTCTGGCCCGTATAAAAAATTTAGGTAGGGCTAAATTTCTATATAGTTCCGAATAATTTCCTATCTCACTTTCCTTAATACAGTTTATTCGTACTAATTAATTGAAGAAATTTCGCTAATTTGCATTTTTAACCATTTAAAATTTTGCAATTAAAATTTCCAACCCCGTCGAGTATCAAATCTGCTAGTTAGGGCGTGGTGACCAAGTTGTGGAAACTAAATTGATAAAATGAAAACTATAAATAATTGTAAGGCTGGTCCCGTGTCGCGACCCGCTGCCTGTGGTATGCAGAGCCCCACGCTTCAGTATTGATTCTCATTGTTGAGTGTCACGTGCTCTGACTACAGTCACCCTCAACACCCTGCTACTAGGTCATCTCGTCCGACCAGTACTTACTTTATACACATCTGTTACCATCCACTAATTAGTATTTTGTTCGTTTCTACACAATTGAATATTTAACTATGTGTCTTGGCGATTTTTTAGAATAAAGTTCTTAGGAAAATATTTGGACCAAAGAGAGAGAGACAGATGAACGGAGAAAACTACATAACAGTGAGTTACATGATTTTTATGGGGACAGATAGGGCCAGTGGGAATCTCGTTAAATCATTTATGCGCTTCACTAATTGGCGATCTTAAGGCATTTGGCTACCTTAAGAGAGTCATAGTTAATTTATCATTTGCAATAAGAACTATTAAATATCGTAGGCAGCGATGGCTAGGACATGTGGCACTAGTGTTTACTGAAAAAGGGGCGTGGAAACTGCTTGTAGGAAAGCCAGAGAGAAAGCGCCCAGTAGGTAGGCTAAACCTGAGATGGGAGTATACCGTAATATTTATTAACCATGATTTGAGGGAGGCGAATTATACAGGGAATGATTGGAAAATAGCTCATGGTAGGGACGTATGGAGAGCTAATATACTCGCGGCTGTGAACCTACGAATTCAATAGTGCCAGTGAGTTCATTAATTCTGGTGATTCGTAGAATCCATTTATTATCATGTAACGTTTTTAGTCTCGTGTTTTGTGAATTGATTATATGATTACCCTTATTGGCTTCAGTCATTTCATTAAATCCTGCATTTAGCATAAAGTAAGAGATTTATTTGACAAAAAGTACTTGAATGTTACGAAAAGGCTCTTAAAAATTTGAACGCTAGAAAGTAATATTATATTTAAATCAATTTATATTAACCGAATATTTTGAAGTTAGTTTAATAGTATTTTATCTAGTAACACACTGTAACTTAGGCCATTAGGTAATTTTACATGCTGAAATTCCAAGAAACCGGACATAAGATTTTATTTCCCTTACCAAGGGTGGTATATAGATAAATTTTATAAAACAGTATCCTCAACTCGTGTCCAACACAGGATCGGGTCAAGGGGTGATATGAAGCCCCTATATTTAGAGAGGTCTGTGAACGACAACGGCGCCGGCCGACCTGATGCGTCGCAGGAGGCGGATGAACGAAATAAAACTAAATGGACGAGATGAATATGGATAAATGGTAGAATGAAATTTGTGGCAGCGGAAAATGGGAGAATCCCCGAGAAAAACATGCCCAAGCTCCGTTTCGTCCACCATGAAGCCCACATGGAGTGATCGAGACTTGAGAAAACTTTTACGATCTTAAAAACCAATCGACCTTAACCCGCAAACTATTACTGCTGCTCTTGCTTTTGAGACATAACTGAAATCTAATATATAAAAATGTTTGTTTGTTTGTTCGTACTTTATGCGCGGCCATACCATTGATCGGATTGTGATGGGGCTTCTTGCAAAATGTTGAGGAGATTCCCTGGATGAACATAGACTATAAGAGAGTTGTGAAACTCAACTCCTAAACCCTTAAAAATAGCCCTTTGTAGTGGAAAACGTGAAAAAAGTAGGTCTTTGGACGCTTAAATGGCTTACGCTGCCTAAACCATAACAAATACACAAAATTAATGTAAACAGAATTGAATATCTCAAAAAGCTCTACAAAAAAGTCCGCGACAGCATATGTTTATCTCTTACGGATAACTCACAATAACCATTTTTGTCTTTCATTGATGCCAAGAAGATCGAGACAAGTACGTAGATTCCTGTGCAAGGATAGCAGCACATGGCGGGTATTCTTTTACGGATAACTCACAATAACGAATGTTGTCTTTTACGAGTAGCTCATTTATGCCAAGAAGATCGAGATAGGTGGATTCCAGGGCAAAACCGGGTAATCAGCACGGGAAATCTTAAAATAATTACGATATACAATTATAATTATTTTTCATTTCACTTATTCAACTAATCATAAGAAGTACATTAATTTTCGTCTTTCAGCTCATTTGTGCCAAGAAGATCGGGATGAGTAGATTCCCGGACAACGCTGGGTAAACAGCACGGGGTATCTAAATATAATTACGATATAAATGTTTCCTACCACTTATTGAACCAAACATAAAACTCATTAATTTTCATATTTCAGCTCATTTATGTCAAAAAGGTCGGGATAAGTAGATTTCCAGCAAACACCGGGCAATCAGCACGGGGGTATCTAAAAAATATAAATTTATAATTATTTTTCCTTTTACTTATTGAACTAAACATAAAAACGCATTCATTTTCATTTATTTAGGCGAATCAGCGCACGCCGGGTATTAGCTAGTCTAAAATATAATCCACCTAGTGACTACTCCCTTGGGATTTCATGGTTTTCATCATTAAAGTAGGATACGTTCATCGTTAATCATAATATAACTCTCTCTCTCTCTCTCTCTCTCTCTCTTTTCTTGGTTTTATCGTTCTCTTTTTAGGCACTTCTATGAGCTCCACGCCTCACAAGCTTTAGAGAGTTCACATATTGTATCTCTTTTTTTATCACTCAAGGACATAGAAAACCTTCCTGGATAAATTATTACCTTATTGCTCCGAAACTTGATTCCAGACAACATGAATAATTAAGACAAGACACGCCAGTCACTCATATATTCTACTAATCCAGGCGTATATAATATGGGTGATTGCTGAAGTGATTGCGTTGGATAAACGGTGTTCAGAGACTATCCGTGCATTGTAGTTTCAATTCAGTTCTCTTACAGGCGAGGAAAAGCTTCGGTATAAAAATAAACCATATCCAGTGAAGTTGTCCTTGAGCAGAGATCGAACTCTGGCCCTCTGCATTTGAGGCACTGACGTTACCCCTAAACCAAGAAAAGTTGACCATTTTATAACTCATGAAAGTTAATATTAGTTGCATTTTCTCAAGTTACCTGGATACTGATAACTACAATCATACACAACCTACAGACGATATTAAGTTTACAAGTACATACACATACCAATACGGTAATTCCTTGAAATTAATATTTTTTCTCCTCACTTTCTCTTCATATAGGCTAAATATCGCGTTATTACGAAGTTCAAAAGTCCGTTATTCAGGAATGCTTCAACTAAGCGAATTCCTCATTAAATCAAATTTATGGTCCGATGTTGCTGGTTTACGGAATATGCGTTTCTTTTAATAATTAAATCATATATAGGGCTACCAAGTTTCATTGCAAGAGAACAAAAATTGCATCCGGCAGAGCATTGAAAATATTTCCATTAAAATTTCAGATTTATCTTTCCACCCTAAATGATACAATTTTCTTCATTAACGAACTCGGCTTTCTTTTCTTAATTAATTCTTATATACCGAGTTATTTTCCGAAAAAATGCTGCTCTTGGAGCATTATCACACATTTTTGTTTTGTCGTGGTCATTTTCGGTGTCTAGTGGGTAGATCGATGGCCATTCGTAAAACTATTTAAAAAAATATTTTCATGGATACAATCTCAATAACATTCCTTCAGAATTCGCTAAAAATGTTCATGAAAACATTAGTAAATCCTTAGAAGATGATATATTTTACAAATATTTTGTTATTTGCGGAAATAATACAGAAAGTAACCACGTGCCGTTTTGCATTACTATTATTGTATCTAACTAGTCAATAAAAGCAATTTGAAATACTTCCACCCCTCCCCCCGTAAGATTTATGAATAACATGGAAAATCATACACGGTTACGTGAGAATAGTATCTCCCATAATGCTGTTATCTACAATATTTATACACATTGATCTGTTAACTTCGAGAATTCCGATATATTTCCATGTTGATATTAGAACACGTATACTGAGTTTTTGTGGACATGATGGGTTCATTGGTGTCCACTGTTCTGTTTTCATAATTATCTCACATTTTATTAATTATTGGATTAATTATGTAGGCGGAAAAAGATAGAATTAGAAAAAAAATATTCATGAAAAATAATTATATTTTCATTAGTTTAACCTCTTCCTTAGTAGGTACTTTAATATGTTTCCAATCACCCATGCGTTAAAGAGACACGTTTTGTCGATATAGGATATTTAACTCTGGATCACATTATATTTATCTGGGAAGGCACTACATATCCTTGTATAATCAAAAATGTATAATCTTTTTGTATCTTGTAAGCCCATGTTTTCCCTTAACAGAGATTTAGGCACTCTCCCCCTACAGGGAAGAATTTTGAACCATACTAATTTAGTTTACACTTGTTTTCGTATAGATGTCATTTGAGTGGTCCGTGGTCAGCGTTCCGCCTCATACTGACATCTAGGAAACCAAGGTAGTACTAGGACGGGAAAATTCGGTAAATTTTGCTTAGAGGCCTTTTCATTCAGGCTTAAGGATCTTTTACGAGCCTGAAAATCTTCATACTCGGGGACCCACGGCTTGAAGTCCCTCCCGGAGGACTTGCTCCTTGGATTTTTCCATCCTAAAAAAATCAATCGACCCCAGCCGGGTTTGAACCCGCGACCCTCGAGACCAGAGGCAAGGAGCGTGTATAAAAATAATATAATAATAATATTATAATAATAATAATAATATTATTATTATTGTACTAATGATTTATTTAAGTGGGAGACACACTATATCCTTGTGTGGTTAAATACTTATGTTTAATAATAATAATAATGATGATGATGATGATAATGCTTTATTTAAGCATTATTATTCTATTCTATACTAAGTCTGCCCGAGAGCAGGTCTTTCACTGCAATCTTAGCATTTTCATGTATGCTTTGCAGCTTTACTGAGGAATTATAGGTCTGGTAGCTTCCCGTTGCCTTCCATATCGGTGAGTTTATGGTGATGATAATGATAAGGATGATGATGGCCGGATGATTTTCGAGGATCCTTGGGCTCTAAGCTTCCTGACATTTGTCTTACAGGTGAGGAAAAACCCCGATAAAAACCTCACCCAGAAAACTGCCCCGACCGGGGATCGAACCCGGGCCCGCTGCGTGACAAGGCAGCACGCTACCTTGAGACCACAGCGGTGGACGTAATAATAATAATAATATAATACCTTACTTTCACCTGGCAGAGTTAAGGCCTTGCCTACTATTCAAACATGTTAGATCTAGTTTACAATAATTGAGGCGTTGACATGGGAAAGGTAGTAAGTCATAAAAACCAAATTTTACAGGGGAAGCATAAAACAATTTTCCCAACATTAATTTTAATATAATTTTGACACTACTATGCACTAAATTATATTTGCAAAATAGTTACAAAATATCCATATTAGGTTTATAAATATATTTAAATTTAAAAGTGTCAAAATTGTTTTTTGCCTCTCCAGTGAAATTTGATTTTTATGACTTACTACCTTTCCCGTGTTAACGCCTCAATTAATATTATAATTAAGTTAAAATAAACAAATGATTACATAGTATACCTATATAATAGAATTATTACATGCAATATATGTATATTTACTCTAGATTTAAATAATGAAATATAAAAAGTACTAGATTGAAAATATATGATGCGTGTGGATCCTGATACTACTAGTGAGTGAGTCCAGGTGCAGACACTGGCTTCCTTTTTATAAAAGAGGTTTAGTGAAGAAGTATTGTTGGCAGATTGTTGTTTTGTGACCTAGTGTAAAAATTGTGGTGAGAAGATAATTTCTCAAACCTCGACGTCAAGTAAGTAGGAGAGTCTAGAAGATTGAAAAGAATCGTGAGGGAGTGCAATTTACATCTGTCGTTAAGACGGAATCATGAGAAGTTATTTAAGTGAACGGAAATATGATCACAAAGACAGATGTTAAAAATGAAACGTACGCAAGCAGTATGAATATGATGTCTTTGCAATAATTCGAAGTTTAGGCCATTGTACGGTATAACGTTACAATAATCGAACTGTAGCAACAGAAGTTTCTAGTTGACTTTGATTAACATATTATAGTGTTCTGTGACTATTTGGATCTAGTTTCTTGACATATGTCTTACAGAAAGGAAAAATCCCTAAAAAAAGTGGTGAACAAAAATAATTTAAATACAGCAGCAATGCAATAAATAAAAACTTCGAGGAGAAAAACAATTATAAATAAACTGTGAAACTGGACATTTTATTAACAGCGAGGAATTTGTGAAGAACCACTGAAATTTTGTGAAGCAGTTAAATGGCTTTGAACATTTTATGTGATCATCTGTTTGTTTATTCAAATAAATTACATCGGAATTATATGCACACTTCAATTTGTAGCGTGCTTTCAGTGTAGGCAAGAGATCTCAGGGTCATGAACTCTTTATAAGCAAAAGAACAACGTACAAATTTACACTCAATTTTAACGAATCCAAAAAACTATTTATTTACGGAGAAATACACGTTTGTTAATACAGTTACAAAGTTTTATCCAATAGTGGAGTCGATGAAGTAATTAGAAGTTCATATGCTTGAATCAAATATTTTCAAAGTCTAAATGTTTAACGGACTATAAATTTAAATTTAACAATTTCTCGGACGAATCTAAATTTTAACTGGATCGGAGATCACGGTCTGTTGATCTACGATGTTATTAACACTGAACACAGAGTGACTGAGAGTGAGAGTATTTTGATATATGTTCTCGCTTAAACAGACAATAGCTCCTCCCACTTCTTTCGATTCCACTCGATACATTTTGAATCTACATATGTTACGATAATCTTATTTGCTAATATGTGTTTCCTTAGAGGGGGGTTTACGCCTTTGGAGTTCCTAAAATGTAAATTTGTCAACACCGCTATGTATACATTGATAATTTACACGTGGTTCCTTTACGTGTAAATGTTATCCTTATTTCTTGGAATTGCTGGTTAATAGCATTAATTACAGTTTCTAAGAACTGGGTTAATTGTTTTTTTTATTATTGTTAATAGATAACTGTTTTCAGTTTCAATATTGTAAACTGTCATATCAAGAGACTTACCTTTTCTAAAGGTGGGATGAATGTCTTTTGTTACCTGCATTAGCCAGGTAGCATTTTAAACATTACTTCTTAAACTGTCATATCAAGAGACTTATCTTTTCTAAAGGTGGGATGAATGTCTTTTGTTATCTGCATTAGTCAGCTAGTATTTTAAACATTACTTCTTAAACTGTCATATCAAGAGACTTATCTTTTCTAAAGGTGGGATGAATGTCGTTTGTTACCTGCATTAGTCAGGTAGCACTTTAAACAGTACTTCTTTATATCCTTGGCATGTAGATGGAATTTTACCTGAATATATTTCTACTTTTCCACATGGGTCTTTTATAGCAATATTAATAATAGATTATATTTTTGGTTATTTATTGATTTATTTAATTTTAATAAAAATTCGGATATGATTTCTCCGATCCTTGTAATTTTCTGATTCTAATGATCTATTATAAGACATGTTTATCTTATGGTATACTTTTATTATATTTTCGGAACATTTTGGTTTTATATATATGTATATTAGAGTTTTATTTTAGTTTATATGTATCTTATCATATTATTCGCTACAAACTAGTGGCAGTCTTATAAAT
This sequence comes from Diploptera punctata, assembly GCA_030220185.1. Classification (NCBI taxonomy): domain Eukaryota; kingdom Metazoa; phylum Arthropoda; class Insecta; order Blattodea; family Blaberidae; genus Diploptera; species Diploptera punctata. The sequence goes on along the minus strand of JASPKZ010002692.1, from coordinate 899,471 downwards.
TAATTTCCCGGATTGATGAATTTCGCAATTGAAGTTTTTTCCCCCCGAATGGAAGGCAATTTTTTGTAATATGATGGAAGTTAAAAATTAAATTGTATCTGTTGGTAGGTGCCGTCGTCCTCAACTTTGTTAATATATTGTATATAAAATTAACTGGAGCGCTTTCGGAAGTTACCTTCCATCTTCTGCAGGTTGAGTTTCCGCTACTTGTTGTTGTGTACGGTGATGTATACTCGAACTGTTTGTAGCAGCAACTGACTTGTACATCACCGTACAAAACAACAACAAGTAGCGGAAACTCATCCTGCAGAAGATGGAAGGTAACTTCCGAAAGCGCTCCAGTTAATTTTATATATAATATATTAACTAAGTTGAGGACGACGGCACCTACCAACGGGTACAATTTAATTTTTAACTTTCATCATATGACTTCACCTCAACGGAATTTGATATGAATTTCACTAGTATTAAATTATTGTAAATTTAGCACATAATGTTCCTGAAAAATAACCGGTCTCATAACTGCCACCATTCGTATTAATGTGGGATTAAGTTAATAGTAATTTAGTTACACTATATGGATATGAAACATGGTACCTCACTGTAAGAGAGAAGATAATAGTGCGAGTATTTGAGAATAAGAACATTTTTGAACCAAAGAGGGACGAACAGACGGATGAATGGATAAAACTACATGACAGTGCGCTACATGCTTTCTGTAAGAATCCAGATGTATCAAGATCAGTTAAGTCTTGTATACTACGATGAGCAGGGTATGTGCCACGAACGGCGTAAGAAATAAGAGCATGGAAACTTCTAAAAGAAAACCACTGGGAAGTCGCCCAGTAGATAGGCCAAGAGTTAGATGGGAGAATGGCATTAACTATGATTTGAGGGAAGTGAATTATACAGGGAATAATTGGTAAATAGTAGCTCAGTATAGGGATGTATGTTCGCGCGGCCTTGAACCTCCGGGTTCTATAGTGCCAGTGAACTAGTTACCTAATCATCTAGTTCAAATTAATATCTGATCTTCATAATCGAGACTTAATTTTAAACAAACTATTTTTACTTTTGCTTTTATTTTTTAGAAATAATATGTCCCTTTCTAATCTTACCAATTACATCCTCTCTGTGAGTTTGAGTGTGAATGGCTGGTGAAATTGGATGACTTTCAGAAATTACTTTGTTTCAGGCTGTCTAGAGTTGAACGTTACAGAATGAATATTGAAGACGATAGTTAAGGAAGGCCACACTTCGCAAAAATTTGCACCTCACCCACATTTTTGGCTAGTAGGAAATACTTTTCTTTTGCTGCGAGTTCTTTCATAATCATTGTTTGAAAGAGTTGGAAAATTAGGTCTGTGGTACCGGGTGTCTTCCATTGACAATAATAATAAATTACAATGCGAGGTTGGGAAGTGGTTTTTGCAGAAGCGAGGATATGATTAAAAACCGAGCGATAGCGATGGTTTTAATCTCCGATAGTTTGTAAAACACTTCACAAACGTGCGTTGTACATTATTTTTTGCAAGATGGTGTGTTCAAAATAAAGATGATAGTAAAATAATACCTTTGTTGGAAATATTTGTGTTCATTATAAATAACTGACTAACGTTAATAGTGTGGGCAATGTTTATACGGTAAATTCCAAAAATCATTTAGTTGAGACTACAGCAGGCCGTGGCACCAAGCAGGTATAAAATGGCGGCAAGGTCGAATTTATTTTATATTGTTTCAAATAAATTTCAGTTAATTTAAAATGCAGTGATTTGTTTCGTATAACGTATATCAACACTATCTTTTGAATATATTTATGTATGTACATTGTACGGAGTATACATAAAGGCCAGTGCTTTTACTTCCCGCACGAGATAGGTAATATGTAATATTATAGTACAGTTATTTAGTTATTTATAGGTTAGCAACCCCGAAAGTTAGGAAATTGAACTTTCAATCATGGTCGTCTTTGCTGTAAGTACGACAGAACGCACTATCGCGCAAAAAAGGTAGTTTCGATTCAGCAATCATCTGAAGACTACTCTCATGTGAGTCTTACATGGATAACTTCATAATTTAATTATATTTTAAGTAGTCATGCCACCCCTTTATATTTCATGTCATCGTGTCTGTGTGTTGTTCTTCACCTACTACCGGATATACGATCCGCCAATTATGTGCCATGATATTGGATAAATTGAGAGACCGTTTCTTATCTGACGTTAGTGTCCGCCACACCAGATCTCTTGGCACTGATAGAGAACTCCGATCGTTACACCAGATTTACCTTAAGCAGCCCCAAGACGATCAATAGTATCGTCAATATATTGCACAATGTATTGACGATAACGTTGCTGGGCCGATTCATGCAATGCAATATTATTGCCAATAAGTTAGTTCACGGCTGACACTTCTGCAGTCAAAATGTGGAGTAAAAAGAAAGCAAGTTGTGTGGCCATTGTATTATTGGATATAGCTTTTAAAAAAAGATGAAAAAGAAGCGCAAGTTGATGAAGGAATGATTAAAAAAATTAATTAGTTTATTCGTGAAAATTTAAGAGAATCAACTAATTTCACTGTTCTGCATGAATTTTGTTTGTTTGAAATGAATGAGCGTTTCTGAATCACATTTTCACATTGATTGCAAAAATGATATCCGTTTTCGCGTACCACGTCAGAATTTTTTACAGTTCAAAAATTGTATGTTTTGAATATTTTTCGTAATTTACGTATTGTAGTAACATTACAGTGTGCTTATCGTTTGTTAGAAAGGACCAATAGTTTATAATTTCAACTTTATTAGTTAAAATGTGAAATAATATAAATATGTTTATATTTTAAATTATGTTTATATTTATTAAAATCTACTAACTATATACGCCCTAGGTCCGTACAAAAATTTGCCGTTGTGGAACCTACAAATCATGGAGGCGATTGTTATTTTTGCACAGTTAAGGTAGCAGGATATAATGCTAAAACAATAAAGATATTGTATATCCTAACATTTCCTCTGCCATTTAGTCCGTACCTCATAGTCCTGATATTCCGGTTATCTTGCACCCTGAATCAGATGCATTGTCGTCTGCATCCAGTAGCACTGAAACTAAATCTCCTGTGGGTGATGAACCATGGATAGCTGTGTTAATCAAAGTGAGCATAATGATTTAGTGAGGGATTTAAATTTGACTAAAGAATCAGCAGAACTGTTGGACTCTAGATTAAAAGAAAAGAAAGTATTGACTGAGAGTACATATTTTTCATGTTACAGGCATTGTGAGAAGAAGCCTGTCCCTTTTTTTTTTTTTTTGCTGAAGAAGAAAATTGCCGAGACATCCCAGCTGTCTAAAAATTCTGTAACATAAACTATAATTCCAAAGAGTGGAGGTTCATCATAGATTCTTCTCAAAAAAGTCTTAAAGGTGTTTTGCTTCATAATGGAAACATTCATCCTTCCATTCCTGTGGCCCACTCTTTTGTTTTTAAAGGAGACATATGAACATGTAAAGTTTTCGTTACAAAAACTGCAGTACGGAAACCATCTGTGCTAGTCCGTGGAAATTTCATGATTATTGGACTATTGGTTGGTCAGCAAGCTGGTTTTATAGAATACCCTTGTTTCGTATGTGAATGGGATAGCAGAGCTAGGTCAGAACACTGGGAAAGAGAACAGTGGCCACGTAGAACTAATTTAATACCGGGCGAAAAAAATATGAGAAGTGGACCTCTTATTGATCCCTTAAGTATTGTTGCACCTCTCCATGTAAAATTAAGTTCAATGAAACAATTTGTGAGAAACTCTAGATAAAGACAGTTAGTGCTTTAAATATATTTGCGCGACATTTCCTTCATTATCCTATGAAGAAATTAAAAAAAATTAAAGCTGTTGTAATCGTTGGCCCACAAATTCAAAAACTGATGATGGACAGTTAGTTCGAGAATACCATGGGTCAAAAAGTGAAGTATGCCTGGAATGCTTATAATTATTAATTATTAAGTAATGATTAATTAGTGGCAAATAAATTCTGGCCTAGTTTTTCACAAAAAATTCTTGTTGAAAGTGATTTTTATTACGTTTTACAGAGCTATAATTTCATTTCTAGTTATTCATGAGTATTTTGAAAACCTGACGTGATGGGAGAAAATGGAGATAATTTTCGAATTCAGCACAAAAATTTCGTTTAGAATCACCTATCAGATTTTAAAAAACAAAAAATAAGTTTTAAAATGCAGAACGGTGTTTCAATACTTCCTACGGACAAAGGGTGTAGTATTTGATGAAATCTTGAGAATGGTATACCTGAAATTAAAGAAAAGAATACTACAATGCGAGATACTTTTCTTCCAAGTTAGCGTTTATCAATAACACTACGTTATCCAGCTACTGGAAATACTTTTGAAGATTTAAAGCGTACAAGTACTGTATATTTACAATCTAGGGATATAATTATAATTTGATAATTCGATGTTTATTACACGACTCTGAAGACAGCTGAACCAGAATTAGCCAATATTACTACAGAGGAAGCAATATTTACCAGATTGCACAATAAAAAACAAACTCTTTTTCATTGACACAGTATAGGTCCATGGCAATATGACCCGTTAATTTGGGGTTCACCGCACATTATTTTTACATGATAAGCTCATGGAAGCAAATGACGACTGGGGGTATTAACTTAGGAAATATAGTAGTAAAAACAGTAGTCTTTGCAGATGACCAGATTTTAATAGCAAAAACAGAAGACGACTTACAAAGAATGCTACATAAACTAAATTAAATATAAAAAAATACAACATGGAAATATCATCAGAAAAAAAAAACTTTCAAGGGTGCTCATCCAGTTCGGACAAAGATATATTAGAAAATAAACCAATAGAACAAGTGGTAAGATATGACTTCCTAGGTTGCAAAATATTATACACAGCGGAAACTGATTTAAATAACAAACTAAATAAGTTTAATTATATAACAGGAACACTAAAAAGAACTTCGATAAATAAAGCCAGAGAAGACTCTGTAATGAAATTATACAAGACAATGGCATTCTTATTGTTACTTATGGATCTGAGACATGGGCAGTGACAACACAGCAATCTGCCAGATTACAGGCTACTTAAATGAAATTCCTCGATCAATAGTAGGATGTCAAAGAACAGACAAAAAAGGCACAACACGGAAATAAGAGAATAACTAAAAGTAGAGGAATTAAACACAACAATAGTGAAATACAGAACAAACTGAAAAGAACACTTAGCAAGGATGACCGAGAATAGAATACCAAAAGCAACATACAACTATTCACCATGAGGTAGAAGAAGTTTGGGAAGACCAAAGGAAAGATGGAAACAGCAGAAATTTAGAGCCGGAACAGGCTAGTAAATAAGCCCAAACTGTGGCAAAGAAGAAGAAGACAGCACATTTTCTGTTATGTTCATAACTAAACAGCTTAATACTTAAAAATAGTTTATATGTTCTTAATAAATTTGATAGTGTCTTGAAATTTGGTACCTAGACTAAAATATCCACTGGATCCTTTGCACAGACAGAAGTTTGGCAGCAACATAAACACCTGTTGAATACATGGCCAGGAAAACACCACTGCTGCGAGCTAGTGGGGATTTCAATAACTACTTTGAAGGTGGGATTGCAGAACTAGTCCTGAAGTCTGGTTGAACATGCAGTAACTATATAATATTTAATAAATCATCTAGTAGCAGACATGGTTCTATATTTTTAATTGGAATAAAGTATTGCCACAGGCCCAAAATAACCCGTATTTATGGTATCTAATTTGTGTTCAGTAGCCTAAAACCATCTGCTGCTGATGAAACCGGTTTCCGAAAGGCCTTCAAGTTTAAAAAAACTAGTTCTAGGACGACGACACCTATTAGGTACTAATGCAATTATTTTACATTGTTACTGATATCTCAACGAACTTTTATTTTGCATTTTATCAGTATTAATTTATATTTGCTGTAAATCTGTGATGTTAATAATTGTGATTATTATTATTTATTTATTTATTTATTACCTGATGGGACTAAAACTGTACTTCACCAGGGCTAAATTATACAGATGTCAGCAATTATGAATTTATCTAGCCTACAGTTAAATTAATAATAGCCTACATAATAGGCGTCCACAATGTACAGATGATAAGGAAAGTACTAAAATGCAGAACCCAGAGATATCTTACTTCCGAAGAAATGCATGCCCAAGATTTTTATAGACTACTAAAAAATGCCATAGGTCGACAACATGTCTAGAAGCCCTTGGCTTACCAGCCGACTAATGACCTCACATCCACTTGTGTTAATCACAGAGGTGGGTCTCCAGCCGGTATAGGCCATTGTAGCTTATTTCTTTACCTGAAACAGCTACTTTATAACTACCCAATTCCTCACGATGCTGGGTGGGCACCAGGTCCTACTGACCGAAATTCTTCTATAGGGACTTGAACCATCGCGAGTCCTATCTCTTCACCAAGGCATCATACCTTAAACTAGTCGGCTAGTCCCTTAAAAACCAAAGAACTCCGGCTGAGTTTGAGCCCAAGAACCTCGAAATCAGAGCTGAATACGCCAGACAAATCTATACCCATATAACCTATAACTACATAATTAAAACAAATTGATTCTTCTTCTTCTGACTCACATTCTCCTTCCTCATATTCTTCACCAACTCTTTTTTCGTCTTCTCCTTCATTTCTTCTCCATTTTTATCCCTCTCCTTCATATTTTTTTTCCTTCCATCTTCTATTTTTCCATCTGCTTCATCTTCTCTTTCTTCACCATTTTTTTCCATCTTCTTTTTATCTTCTTTTATATTCATCTTCTCCTCCTTTTTCATACTTACTTACTTACTTACTCACTGGCACTATCGAACCCGTAGGTTCATGGCCGCGCGGACATAAGCTCTCCATACATCCCTATCCTGAGCCAATGCTTTCCAATCATTCCCTGTATAATCTACTTCCCTCAAATCATAGTTAATGTTGTTCTCCCACCTCATTCTTGGTCTACCAACTGGGCGTTTTCCTTCTGGCTTTCCTACAAGAAGCTTCCATGCACGTCTTTCATTCCCCATACGTGCAACATGTCCTGCCCATCGCAGTCTACGAGACTTAACTGTTCTTATTATATCTGGCTTCCTATAAAGACCATGTAGTACATTGTTATGTAGTATTCTCCATTCACCTGTTTGTTCATCTCCCTTTGGTTCAAAAATTTTCCTAAGTACTTTATCCTCAAATACTTGTAATCTACTTTCCTCTCTTAAAGTAAGAATCCATGTTTCGCACCCATATAATATAACTGGTAGAATAATAGTTTTATATATTTTTAGTTTAACGTTTTTTCGAAAGGAGTTGGGACATCAAGAGTCTCTGCAATGCATAATAGGATGCATTTCCAGAATTGAGCGTATGTTTAATTTCTTTGTGCATCTCATTCCTATTTGTGATTATTGTTCCTAGGTATTTGAATTCAGCCACTTCCTCAAAATTTCCCTCATTTGTCATTAGCTGTCCATTTCCATTATATAATGAATTTCTACGTGTGACCATATATTTAGATTTATTGATATTTACTTCCAGTCCTAATTTCTTATTGTTAATCAATAGTGTGTGCTTGTTGTCCTTTAGGATCTCCTCGCTATCGGCCAACAATACTACATCATCAGCATAAACTAACAGCTTATTAATACCATCGAGATGTAAGCCTTCCTCATTCTCTAAAGACTTAATGGCATGCTCTAGTACAAAATTAAATAGTAGAGGAAATAGTGCATCTCCTTGCTTCAACCCATTCTGGATTTCAAAAGTGTCCGAAAACTCTTTGCCTACACGCACCCTACTCTTTGTGTCATTTAGACACATTCGTATAAGTCTAACTAACTTTTTAGGAATTCCGAACTCCAGCAGGATACTATATAACTTCTCCCTCTTAATTGAATCATATGCTTTTTTGAAGTCTACATACAGTTGATGTACAGTACCATTATATTCCCATTTCTTTTCTAAAATCTGTCTTATACAAAAATCTGATCTGTTGTAGACCTGTTTCTTCTAAATGCACATTGATGATCTCCTAGAATGTCATCAATATAGGGAGTAAGTCTGCTTACTAATATATTTGTTAGAATTTTGTACGAAGTTGAAAGTAATGAGATGCCCCTGTAGTTGTTGCAATCAGTTTTATCTCCTTTCTTATAAATTGGTACGATAATTGATTCCTTCCATTCATCTGGAAGAGCTTCTTTTTCCCAAATCATACTAAGCAACCAGCGTATCTTGTCCATCAATTTTTCTCCCCCTGATTTTATCAGTTCTGCTGGGATCTCATCTGAACCTGATGCTTTATACATCTTCAATTTTTCAATCGCCATTTCAACCTCTAATGCACTTGGCTCTGCGACTAGCATTTCTGCTGTCTGTAAATTATCCTCCTCAATGTCCTGTTCTGTATGTACATTTAATAGCTGATTAAAGTAACTTTTCCATCTATTTAATATACTCCTGGAATCTGCAATCATATCCCCATTTTCATTCCGAATTATGTTTGTTCTAGCCTGAAACCCTTTCTTCTCTATACTAATTCCCTGATATAATTCTCTAATGTTCCTATTTTTTGCATTCATTTCAAGATCATTAATCTTCTCTCTCAAATATTCCCTCTTTTTACTCTTTAGTAACTTGGTGGTTTCCCGTCTAACACTACCCAATTGCTCTAAATTTACCTCATTTGGCTCGTGTAACCATTTCATTTTTGCTAGCTTTCTTTTCTTTACAATGTCGGCACATTCCTCATCAAACCATTTCTTGTTTTGCCTCTTTTTTAAACAACCAATGCTTTCTGATGCTGACAATTTAATAGTATCTCTTATAGCCTCCCATTCTTTATTTATATCAGTTTCTTCTTCGTTTGCCACATTGTCATCTGAAGATTCCAGTACTTCAAATCTATTAGCAATTTTGATTTGGTATTCTTGCCGCATTTAATCATTTTTCAAGTTTTTTAATTCATATTTTACAGAATCATCTTTAGCGTTTGTTCCTCTCATAAGCGATAGCCGTTGTCTGATTTTCACTCTGACCAGATGATGATCCGAATTGCAGTCTGTCCCTCTAACTGATCTAACATCAATGATGCTACTGTGCCAGCGTTTATCCACTAATACATGATCTATCTGGTTCCGAGTTTCTCCATCTGGGGACGTCCAGGTGTATTTATGAATATCCTTATGCTGAAATGTTGTGCTCTTAACAATGAGATTCTTTGATGTGGCAAATGTGACTAATCTAACCCCGTTGTCGTTACTATCTTCATGAAGACTGAATTTGCCTATTGTTGGTTTGAATATATCTTCCCGCCCCACTTTTGCATTAAAATCTCCTAAGATAATTTTCATATGATATCGTGAAAGGCTATCAAATAAGCATTCTAATTCTTCATAGAACTCATCCTTGATCTTGTCATCTTTATCTTCTGTGGGGGCATGTACATTTACAATTATAAAATCATGTCGTTTACCCTTTAGAATTATGTATGATATCCTATCACTAACAAACTTAATATCTCGGATAGCGGATAGGATCCTCCTTCTGAGTAAAAAACCTGTTCCAAATGCAGGTCTTTCTGCACCCCCATAGTATAATGCAAAGCTTCCTGATTCCTGACTACCTTCTCCTGGCCACCTAACTTCCTGTAAAGCGACTATATCCAAGGGCGATTTATCTAGTTCTCGCGTTAATATCTCTAGTGCCCCGCTATTGTATAAAGTCCTAACATTCCATGTTCCTAGGAACATGTCCCTGTGTTTGAGCCTTTGGCATGGGTTCCCTGAAGTAGTCCCCGCCCGGAGAACCGAATGGGGGACTATTTGACCTCCGGAAAATTTTACCCCAGTTGAACCCATGTCCGCATTTCTTGACGGTTGTATTTTTACGGTGAAAGATCGTCACTCTTTCGACCAAGGTACTTATTTCGTCTGGCTTATCACCTTCGACCAGTCCGGCATGGGTAACCCTATCGGCAGCAATGCTACCGCCGGCATAGCTCTCAGGATCATTTAAGCACACAAGCCACTCCATCACGACAAGGTAAAGATACCATGGAGGGCCTCCTTTTTCATATTATATAATATTATTATTATTATTAATATTATAATTAATATTATTATTAATATTAATATTATTATTAATAAGAGTGACGATAAGAAAGAGAAATTGGAGACATCAGAAATTATGCACACACCTCTATATAATACTCAGTTTGTTAGAGGACGATAGTATTTATATACCTTTACCGCAAGAGGCTGGACGAAAAGTTAATTGAAAATACATTTGATACTCCTGAAAAACAATATCAGTATATTGTCGAAAATATACATATGGCTGCTAGGGAGGCTTTGGGAGAAAAGGAAATGGAGAATAAGAAAACTTATTTTTGGAACAAGGAGATTAAGAATGATGTAGATGATAAAAAAAAGTAAATATCTTAAATGGTTAAGTACAAAAAATTTGACGGACAAAATGGAGTATAAAAAAGCACAAGCAAAGGTAAGAAAGAAGGTGACAGAAGAAAAGAATAAATATTGGGAAAGAACCTGTCAAAGAATTCAGACTTATATTGGAGGAAAAAGGTGTTCAGAGGCATGGAGAACTTTGAAAAATTTAAGAAAGCCAGGACACAATAAAATCAATATTCAGGGAATTTCTTTAAATGAATGGAAATTATATTTTAGCAAGCTATTGACTGAAGATCGTTTGGAATTTTTAAGTGGAATTGCAGAGGAAACTGATGATCAAAACAGAACGAGTATACATTTAGATATTGAGACAGTAGAGATAGCAATTGGAAGTTTAAAAAATGGAACGGCTTGTGGGGAAGAAGGAGTACAGCCAGAATTAATTAAATATGGTACAAGGAAATTATTTGAATTGTTAAGGAGCCTTTTTCAGAGATGCCTAAACGGAGAAGATGTACCAGTAAAATGGAAAATTGGGTTGATATCAGTCATTCATAAGAAAGGAAGAAAGGATGAGTGCAATAATTATAGAGGAATCACCGTAATGAATGTTTTTAGCCGTATATATGGAAAAATAATCAAATACTATTTGGAAGAAAATTATAAACATAAGGAGAATGAAGTACAAGCAGGCTTTAGGTCTGAGAGATCTACAATTGATCACATATTTGTGGTAAAACAATTGATTGAAAAGACGAATAATAACAACCAACAAGTTTATTTCACATTTGTGGATTTAGAAAAGGCATATGACACTGTACCTTTACAAAAGTTGTGGAAAGCATTAGAAGATATGGCCATAAACGATACAATTATTAATGCAATAAAAAATTTGTATAAAATGCAGTATCTAAAATTAAAATTGGAAAATATATATCAGAAGAAATTAAAGTAACAAAAGGCCTTCGTCAAGGTTGTAGCATATCACCAACATTATTTAAGATATTTATAACATAAAGCACTGTCACAACTGGAGCAAAAACTGTTCAGGAATGGAGAGTACCAATTGGAGATGGATCAACAGATACAATATATACACTGTTATTTGCGGATGACCAGATAATAATTGCTCAAGAATATGAAGACATGGAGTTTATGTTCAGAAAATTATTGGACGAATACGATAACTGGGGTTTGAAAATAAATTTAGAAAAAAACATTTTATATGGGATGTGGAGCCGAAACCGAAAGATTTGATATTAGAAGATGAAAAGGGGTGGTATATTAGAGGATGTGAAGAATTTGAGTATCTGGGAGTAAAATTAGATAAATAAAGAGGATAAACAAGAAAGTGATATTAAGAACAGAATAAATAAAGGTAGAGCAATAACAGCAATGATGTGCATGGAGTCTTATGGAACAGACATATAACCAGGAAAAATAAGTTACAAATATATAATTCAATAGTGAGAAGTACTGTCACATATGGAGCTGAAGTTTGGAAATTCAACAAAAACTTAGAACAAAAACTTATGTCGATGGAAATGGATTTCTTGAGGAGAGCAGCAAGATGTTCAAAATTAGACAAAATAAGAAATACTGTCATAAGAGAAAAAATGAATATTGGTTATTCAATAGTAGATTATATACGGTATAAGCAAATTGGTATTGGCACATACGACAAATGCAAGAAGAAAGATTACCCAGGAAAACGTTGGAATGGTGTCCACCTGGAAGAAGGAGGAGAGGATGACCTCGAAACTCGTGGATGCAGGAAATAAGAACTGGAATGACAGCAAGAGAACTGGAGGACATGGATTGAATGGAGAGAGACGAGTGGAGAAGAAAAATAAAACTTTAGGCACAGAAAGATCTGTAAACATTAAAATTCTGCATATAAATAAATAAATAAATTATTATTATTTATTATTATTATTGTCACTATCATTATTATTATTATTAATATTATTATTATTATTATTCTGCAGACACTATTGGTTGAAGTTAAGATGTTTGATAAAAGATTTTGGACGTACAGTTGCAATATAAATCCTTCGTTGTACTTTGATAACATCCGTTGTAACTGTTCATACAAGGAAACTGTTCTTTTTAACGAATCAAAGACCTGAGAAGCATACTGCGGAAGTATTTTGGACACTAGAGCAATATTTTACGAAAACTAAGATAACAGAATCGTGGGATCTTATTTTATGCAAATCGTGTTTGTTGTGCAGCTGAATCACATGAACTTACAACTATGCACATTCCCTCGTTATAATTAGAATTTTGCTTCAAGCAGTTCATGTTGGTACACTCAGAGACATTAAAACGTATTGATAACATAAACAGAAGCCAGTGATTTTTACATCGGTAACATTGCTGTTTACATTTATTCTTTCTCTCTTTCTGGTCTAATTATTGACGTATATATACACCGTACATTGAGCATTTTGTTGAAAATACGGGACAAATGCCACCAATATGGTATATAAATGTAAAATTGATAAATACATATTCTAATTTGTATTATTTCATTCATAATTTGAACTGAATATCATAGTTTAAATAATAAGTAGACACAGGGTCTTACTTTTATAAACGCTCTCTCATTCTTCATTGTGTTCACAAATTTGCTGAGATCCTAGATACAGTAACTTTTAATGTTTCTGATTAAATTGTATTAAAAATTTGTCTCCAACTGGAGTTTGGCTTACGAAACAGAGGATCTATGTATAATGTTCTGCCCAATGACAGATTTTTCACTGCAATCATAGCATTTTCATTCTATGCTTTGCAGCTTTACTAGGGAATTACAGGTGTGGTAGATTCCCGTTGCTTCCCACACCAGTAAATTATGGTGATGATAATGATGACGGTGCCCGGATGATTTTCGGGGACCGTTAGGCCCTAAGCTTCCTGACATTTGTCCTACAGGTAAGAAAAAACACCCCAAAAAAAAACCTCACCCAGGAAGCCTGTCCCGACCTGGAATCGAACCCGGACCCGCTGCGTGAAAAGGCAGCACGTTACCTCGAGACCACAGATCGAGGGCACAGTGGTGGACACACATATGATATGTAAATACAATTCAGTTTATACAATAAAGAACATCGGAAATAATAAAAATACAAATCATACATTTCTGTACCTAGTGGTTTTTAACGGTTAGTGATTATAAAACCAATCAAGAGACATCTAACCTGAGAGGATACTATTAATTCTTGCAATAAAGATGGTGTAAAATTTGCAACGACCCTCGCAATGCTTCAAAAAGCTGTTGACAGCAGAACGAACCTACTTGTTTTGTTGTGATGTCCCTTACACGTCCTATAAGACCATTGACTGACTTATACATCCCTCATTTGTAAGAGTTGTTACAATGTAGGATAGTCGGCTCATAGATGGACTTCTCAAAATAAAATTCCTCATTTGGCCTCGATGTATTTCAAATTTTAATTAGGAGCCAGGGGCGGCTATGGGCCTCGCCCCTCTACTATTCATATTTACTGAATTAATTTATTTAATAATTATAGGCTATGTTTAATTTTTATTTCTAATCGTCTACTTAAAATTAACTTGGTGCCTTTGTCATTAACGTTACATCATATTTTATTTCGGGGTTAAATACAACCAATGTGGCATTCACAGATGTGGATCGGATTATGAAGGGCGTGAGAATTAGTTTTTATATTTTGAAAGACACAACAGGTTTGCATGAAGATTATTTTTAAATGCCGTTATGTTGGCAATACTGAGTGATAATATTCAAGCAAAGTTTACAAACAGTTTCATATTTTTAATTACAAATAACAGTGTATTTATTCACACAATTTAATAAATTGTCATTTCGTAAGCAATTTTTATCCATTTTTTTTCAATTTGCAATTTCGAAAATGTGTTACATTTTGCTAAATAATAATAATAATAATAATAATAATAATAATAATACCGCCGTGAATTTAATGACAATAAAAAGCCGACAAAGATGTGCTCATTTAATAACATGTAACTGTGAGCTTTCATTGTGTTTCATACGATAGCAAAAGCCTTTAAGCGCGCTAGTGCTTTCTGTCATACAGGGCAATGACGACCATGATTGAAAGTTCAATTTCCTAAATTTCGAAGTTGCCAACCTAAATAACTATACTGTAATATTACATACAACCTACCTCGTGCGGGAAGTAAAACCACTGCCCTTTATGTATATTACGTATAATGTATATACAAAAATATATCCAAACTATAGCGTTAATATACATTACACGAAATAAATCACTGCATTTTAAATGAACTGAACTTTATTTGAAACAATATAAAACAATAAATTCGCACTTGCCGCCATTTTATACCTGCTTGGTGTCACGGCCTGCTGTAGTCTCAACTAAATTATTTTCGGCATTTACCGTATAAACATTGGCCACACTGTTAACGTTAGTCAGTTGTTTATAATGAACGCAAATATTTCCAACAAAGATTTTATAATTTTACTATTATTTATTATTTTGAAAACACCATCGCGCAAAAAATAATGTACAACGCACGTTTGTGAAATCGCTATCGCTCGGTTTTTAATCGTATCCTCGCTTCTGTAAAAACCACTTCCCAACCTCACATTGTATTATGTACTAAATCAAGGCAAGAATATTAATTTTTATTTAGAGATTCTTATAATACAGACTATATTTGATAAGTCTGTATAATGTAGTTCTACTTTAGAACATAAATTATCCTTTTTTCTTTTCTTTGTAAAGTTATGACCTTTGTAGAAATTTCAACTCATATTTAAGCCTTAGTCCGTATAACACTACGTTCCCCAGCTTTTTAACTTGCATGTTGACACGTCCCACCTTTTTGTTTGTTCAATTTGAGACAATCGTACATACTAGGAAACGAATTATCTGCTGCAATTGAGGACCGTTTTTTTCAAAACTTGCTAACTGAAAAAAAAACTAAATTTTTCAGTAGAGGCAAAAAACTGCATAACGACAAGCAGTTTTTAGGTGCAAATTGTGCTTTACATCCTATAAGTTGTACTACCAGAGGGCTTCTAACATATTATTTTGAAATCAACTTTAATTTAGTAGTACTTTTCTTACAAATATTTTTATTTCGACAGTTTTTCCAAAACTTGTTACCTACAATTTAACACAACCCTTAATATTATTGTGAATTTGAAAAGTATCACCAATAAATATAATGCCAAAGGTATGCATATTTATTAATATTTTGGTGTTTTTAATATTATTTTTGGACACACCATTGGTAACCAGAACTAAGTTTACGAGAAAAGTGTAAATAACATATTAACATTAATAAGATAAAATAGAGGTAAGTATAGGCCCATATATTAATTTCCTTGTGATGTAAATAAACAAATGATGAAAAATAATACAATATTTTAATAATAAAATAGAAAACAGGTCAAAGGGCCTAATTTCACGAAGTAGAAGAATAATAAAACTAACACTCCGGTATCTTCATAAGATAATTCAGATACGAAGCATCCATGTTGACCTCGTTTATTCATATACTCCTCCGAGAAATACAAACAGGTAACATTTATTCGATTTGCATCATCCTCTGAGTATTTCTTACTCTTTATTAATTTTGATCGGCTTTCTCTTCTTCTTTTCCTTCCTCTCTCAACTGGAATTATATCTGGGAATACTCTTCATTCATTATGCAATTTTCTTTACAATGAACTGAATTGGAACTAAACACATCAAACACTGAAGGCAATAATGGATGGAAAATATTCCCGTTGATGCAGAACAAATTGAAAGCTATTCTTGCAGGTGCTTGATATGAAATTCAATGTTGAATCACAAAATAATATGCCTGTAGTGCACTCGGTAATTTAGTTTCCAGGCGGCATCAAGTTACTGTCAGGCAGAACCGGGGAGTTGTTAGAGGTTTATAAGACGCCGCTCGAATCACCGAAAGCTGAAAACAGTTATCTGCCAATAATGTCTTCGCATTATGATTGACGTATAAAATGCCAACTCCATGTGGGTATATTAACAGCGTTGCAACTAACGTCTTTTGCAGTATTATTATAATATAGTATGTTAGTGTCAGTGAATAAAACGCGACAACGCCGCTTAATATGCTAAATGCTTATCCGTAGAAAATATACCTACCTAACCACAAAGCAAAGCGCCTGAAAACTGAAATACTGAGTCCACTATACCAATGAGCATGAGACGAAATTATTTAAAAAGCAATAAGCAAGTTTTGCTATAACTCTCTTAGCAGTAAGCAAGCTTTGAAAAAAAAAAAATGTCACATTTTGACACGTTACTGTGAATGCAATAATCAGATTTTGCTAAAACGCCTTTGACATCATGCCTATATTATGTTTATGAATACATCAAAATCTCAATTTTGCAGTTAGCAAGTTATGAAAAAACGATCCTCAATTATAATCAGTGCTACCAGGTCGAGGAATTTATACCATGACGTAGGGAATATTTAACTGAAAATAATTCAGGGATTTATTTTTTATTTCAGAGTTATTTTTATTGAAATTTAATTAATAGTAAATATTGTTTTTTTCTGTGCTCCAATTAGTAATGCCATTAATTGGATGTTTCTGCATACTTATATTTACGGTAATATATGTAATTATTCTTTCTCCGTTGTCAGACAAATGTCAGGAAAACTTAAGGCCCAAACGGTCCCCGAAATCATATGGCCATCGCAATCATTATCATTCATATTCATTTTATCATCATCATCCTTCATCGGTGTGGAAAGCAACGGGAAGCTACCACACCTATAATTCCCTAGTAAAGCTGCAAAGCATAGCATGATAATGCTATGATTGCAGTGTAAGACCTGTCTTCGGGCAGAATTACTATGGATGGATAGTATTATATATTGGCTAACTTTCGTAACTGAGAGCCCCACCCCCACATTTTTAATCCACGAGCCACTATAGGTAGGATCCATAATAATTTAATAAATATATTTAAGTGAAGTTCACCACTATGGACTCGGGATAGAGTTGGTGCCTCGTAAGTAGCGGGCCCGTGTTTGATTGTCGGTCGGGACAAGTTTCCTGGGTGATTTTTTCGCGGTTTTTCCTCAACTGTAAAACATATGTAAGAAAACTTTAAAGCCCAAACTGTCCTCGAATATCATCTGACCAACATAATTACCATTGTCATATTCGTCATGTTTAGTATGAATGTGTGAGTGAGTGGTGTATTTTAATTGTGCATGTTAATTAGGAGGCCCTAATTGAACTGATCACTCATTAGGGGAGGCTCTCCATGTCCTTGTGTGGTCAAAAAAGTGTGTGTATGGTTCAATTTTTAAAAGCCCTCTCTCCATAGGTCGTCCCAATGTTAGCCCAGATGGCATGGAGGTATGTAAATGTATCTATAAGGCGAAAAGTTATACTATGACGGAAAGAAGTGAGAAAGATAAAAGAGGAATTTGTAACCAACCTGAGCTCCAAGATTGAAAGCATCTGACGAACGCTGCCATTCTCGGCAGCTTCGTGAACTGCTTCATAGGCATAAGTATAACCATTATTTTGTACCGCTTTAGTGATGGTAGATCTAAGCACTGTCAGCTCAGACTATTCTAGTTTTATTCAATTCCCTGTCTGCTTTGATTGTTTAAAGTGAAACTTTACAACTTTGAAATTATAATCGTAATGGCTACTTTATAGTGCACTCAATGCAATAAAGTGAAAATATAATAATGTGATGCAAGTTCAAAACACACAATTTATCCTCCATTAAGAAGCTAACAATTGCATGAATTTATATCAGTGCTTTTCTTCAATGAGGGCATACTCCGCAACATAGAATAACCAGTCCGCACTAAATTTGATATTTACTTTTTACTTTTCATGCGAAAATGTGCCAACAGTACCTTTTCAGATACATTTTCTATGTTTTTCCTCTCGTAGCATTTTGAAATGTTCATATTCCTCTTCATACTTTTTTTTTGTGATTTTCAATTAATTAATAGGTCAATATCAGTATTTGTTACTAAATTTTTATTATCAGTATTTTAATGTGTATATTGATTAGTTTCTACCTAGTTTCGGTAAATTAGGCATATTGACATTCATTTTATTATTCAGGGATTTTGCAGCTGAAACTGCCTTCCCTTCCCAATTTCTCTCATCATTCTTGTTTAAGGGTATCCCCTTCTTGAAGTCCCTTTGAAGAAATAACTTCTTTAACCTTTTTGTACAATGATCATGGTCTTCCCGAATTCCTCTCCCGACTGGTGTCATTGAAAGATTTTAGGTCATCTTTATTGTTGCATCCTCAGTTGCCCAGGTATGTTAACTCCTTCTTTTCAGTTCTATCACATTTTCTTCTGCTTTTATCCATCTCCTAATTTCTTCGTTCCGGATTCTTCACAATATTGATACCCTTCACTTCTTATGAAGCAATCGGTATTATCTGCCAAAATCTTACTTTTACACTCTTATTCACAACCCATACATCACTGTTGTAAAAAGAACATTCTCAAACAATGTTGTTCCCACGTGTAATTTCATATTTCTGGAAATATTTGATTCGTCCATATTGAATTCAAAGATCCTAAAACCCTCTATCCTCTTCAATTCGTAATAAAATATCTGCAGATACAATTCCATCTTTCAATCATACTGGTCGAGTATTTAAATTTATTAATTTGTTTAGTTGATTCTCTCTCAGCAATTATTTCATATTCATCAAGTGTTTTGTTAATTCCCATTCAATGATCCTTATATTGAATGTGTGATCCCCTAAGAATAAGTTCTAAATCTTCAACATCCTGAACAAAAACCACTCGATCATCCGCAAAATCCAAAGTAAAGAAATAACCCTCACCGACAGGGATATCCATTGTCTGCTACATCTTGTAAAACTTGTTCCAAATACTAATTTTGGTGATTTGTCTAAGTCCTTTTATTGAATGCATGGGTCGTGACAAAAATTTTCCTAATTTAATATACATAAACTAGATTATTTCTGCAAAATTCCTGTATAATCCTTAAACGTTAGTTATCTCTCTGCATTTTTCTTAAAATTTCTACAATGAAAATGTCGTGAAATAGAGTTATAAGCTTTTTCTAGATCAGTTAATTGTTCAAATGTTTCTCGTACACGGCCTTTGTCACATTGCTTAAGAGAAAGCAAAGCATATACCGGTAGTCAGCCGTAAAATTTTACTTTAAAAATATTAAAGTTAAATTAAAATGTTTTACATGTAGATAAAACTTAGTATGATATACCAATCCTAACTTTATCTTAAAATTCTCGATTGGTTTTCGTACTCGCCTACCTGACTCGTCTGACAATTTTCCAATCTCTTATTGCTATATGATACTTTACGATGCTTATATCTTAAAAACAATGTATTGTGGCATTCGTTTCTCTGATATGCGTAATGGGTTTCTTTATAGTTACTTGTTTACCTTGCTATCTGGCTTGTATAGACTTCAATCCCCCTCTCAGGTCAAAATTATTTTAATAGACTCAGAGTTGTTTTAAACGATTTATTTTTATATTGTATGTATGTATAATTTTAATTTCATTAATCTTGAGAAATGTTTTTTTAATGGATTTCTATTTAGTTACAGCTCGTGCACTCTAAACTATTGGGTCCATGACGTCATTGTTGTACTTGGGGAAACAAGAGGTGAATTGGTACTAGTGACTGACTTAAAAATATCGACTCATATGTTATTATACTGAAAGGGCATTTCAAATGTGAATTTATACTTAGAAGTGATTCTAAGTTAGTCTGACTGCAAAATTATCGCGTCTAGCATACGATAGGAACTATCTCAACACTGATACAAACAACAGAGACAGGTTTTTACGAACAGTACTTACTTTATGGCGTTTTAGTACCGGTCTATATTTGAATGTAGAGTGAGAAATAACCCTTAAGCTGTAAGACGACAAATAAAATAAAGGTTCCCAACCGCTAGATAACAGTGCGCGAAGTATACTTTTCTCAGTACTGCTTGATGTAGGCTATTCTGCAGTACCGGTAAGTGTTTTGTAAAAGGTGTTATATTGTCACCTTGATGCTTGTTGTTTGCAAAAGCTTGTTAGCTGTTCGTGTAATTAGTTATAACATGGTGACAAGGTTCTGACACAGCAGCAATCCATCAGGTTCTGTCAACCTTTGTATTATACATGTCTCTTTTTATCAACATACCCTTTCCTTCTAAGATTTTATCTGAAATTTTATTTATCGTATGACCCCTTTTTCATTATTTATATTTTTGTGATATTTTCATATTTACTTAGCCCCATTCAAATCGGTAAATTCATTTTTGAATTCATAAAAGACAGAAGAAGAAAAAAACAGACTCTCACTCATTTTTAAATATAAAGACATATCAAACAATGAATCCAGAACTCGAAAGTTCCCAGGAGCCGATCCCCATCAGCCAATGATTTTTTTAAAATGCTAAATTGCAGATCTTATATTTTCATTAAGTTCGTTTGTACAGTTTTTTTTATGACTACCCTGTAAATGGAATAGTATAACGTTGAATCTGAATTACCGGCTATAATTTGCAGGCTATAGGGGGTTTCGCCCACTGAATATACAACGAAGTTCTTCTGATTTGTGCACTCAAAAAAATAATCCAAATATAACATCTGTATCTATATAGGTTTTGTGGTTTTGGTATATTTATTATTTAAATGATTTTTATCCCTGTAATATGTTCGGCCGTAACAGTGATCTACATGTTTATGAGAAACTAGTTATAATAAGAATATAATAGACTGCGATTTGTAGGAAATGTGACACAAATGGGGAAAAAAAAGAGGGGACGAAACTTCTTGAAGGAAAACTAGAGGAAAAGCACCTTGTTCCGATAGGCAGTGCTAGGAATGAAGTGGGAGAATAACATTAACATTCGAGGAATGGGTATTATGCAGGGAATGATTGGAAATATTAGTTCAAGATAGGGATTATGGGTAGCGTATATCTGAAAAGTCATGTACCTCCGGGTTCGACGGTCCAGTGAGTTATTATATAGTATAATTGGTTGATTGGTTAGATTTATATGTTCCGCGCCTTGGTCGAACGGACTAAAAACACCCTGCCATACCGAAGAGCTAGTTAAAATTCATTGAGAAGGAATTTTCTCATGGAATTTTGGCCAGGGTACGGGACCGTATCCCACTCAACATCATGAATTTGGTTAGATAAATAGAAATACGATCATTACTGGCTTTATGTTGATAAAAAAACAGCTATAACGGTCCGGGGATCTTATATTGGTCGCATAATCGTCCACTTTTGTGATTGGCATATAGGCCTACATGTGAAGCTAGACAGCCGGCTCGTAAGCAGAAAGAGGATTCTAGCATTTCGCGTCAAGGAGTGGGCGATGTCTGGTATTTTTATGTGTGCTACCAAAACATCCAATAAGTATTAATATATTATATGTGATGTGATTAATGACGTAGCCCATTGTTGAGCCATAGCCTCCCCTTTGTCAGGAGTTTATAGAACAAGTTCATTTTAGTTACTTTATTTGTCTGAAGATGTCATGAGTGGCATGCGGTCAACACACCGACTCAATGAGCGAGTTTCATTCGAAGAGTATTACTATTTTATAGGCGCATTTTATATATTGTTTTAATTTTTTTTTATTTTCATCCACTAAATAGTCAAAATAAATAATAATCATGATCCAGATTATGTCAAAATAAATTCAGGAGCAATTTTAGCCCGAGTGAATTGATGAAATCTAGACCACTCATATTGCTATTGATAATTTGCTCAAAATGGTATGTTGAAGGGCTGGTTTAGTTTTTAGTGGAAAGGTAGTGTGTTAAATTGTACGGCGCACGCAAACAGACGTGCTTTAATTAAAGTTCTGACAGCTGGTGCCACCTGCGGCGAGCTTCGCAAAACATTTACTTGTGGCGAAAATACCTTGAAACAATGTGCTCATTGAAGACAGAAGAGAAAATCTTGGTAGAGAACGATTTTCTCCTGTCACCAAACGCTGTAGTAAAGCATTTTTATCTTAAGATGACCGAAAACTTAGTTAATAGTACAAACGCGATAGAAATTTTGAAGTAGTAATGCATATAGGCCTATGTAATTCCATGGTAACAGAGTTATACTTCAGCCACACTCTTTCATTTCCTAATTGGCTATAGGATTTAAAGTTTATTAAAAAAAAAGCTTTACTTTTCACAGATACATGAACACTCATATACTATATGGAGCTGAAGAATGGAGTGTAAAACAGAGATTAAGGAAGATAAATATTTATTAAGAAAATTACATAGACTATTTAACTCGTGCCCCAAATGGGAGTCAATGACCAATCACGTTTCAATGATTTCTGTTTTACAACCAATCAGAGTCGTGTTTCACGAAATATTTAGCAGTGTTATATTTACCATATTAAAGAAAGCTCCTCCATTTTAATATTCTGAACAGGTCTGACCATTATTTTGCAGTGACTAAACCTGTGAGAAATACGGCTACCAGATTGTATATTATATAGTGCATAGATGTCAACACACAGCGCTTTCAGGAGTTAATATAAACACACATTTGTAGCAATTTATTATACCACCAAAAAAAGAAACCACTGTTTGTACTTTCTTAAATATATTTTTTCCCAGGTAATAATCCAGAAAAATATAATTGTCATATTTACATCATACGACATCAGAAATGAATTAATATACAGTTTGATGTATTTAATTTTTTCTCCACTAGAGAGCATTCTTACAATATTGCGTTCCTTTGGCAATAAATAGTATGATCTGGTTGCAGTGATAAACAAAAGAAGCAGATGAAGCGTACCTATCTTTTCTAATTTGTTTTCAACATCGCCGTTTACATTAAATATATAAATATTTTAAAATAACTATAGTTAAATAATGATTTATGAGTAAACAGCTTAATTTTATTCGTTAAATAGTCCTAACAAATGCCACTCTTGATTTCCAAATTCTCTAGATAAATTCACTCCTCACTTCGTGAGTCGTGAATTTATCGATAATTTGGAAATCACTCGTGGCATTACTTATGAAAAACAAGATTATATAAAATACCAAACATACAAAGAAGAGAAGCTATGGGAAGATATAAATACATAATTGATAAAATACAAAAACTGTAATTAAAATGATATGGATGCACAGTTTGCCAAAGAAGTTCTTAGAATGGATACCAGAAAAGAAAATTAGGACAGCATAATACAGTTAGAAGAATGATATCCAGGAAGGCAGGAAAGGAAGCGATTTGAAGAAAAGGACTGCTAAGACAGAAGGAAATAGAATCTGGGAACAGAGAAACAACGCCGCCTGTCATAATCTGTAGAATGATAATGATCACTCATATCCTAAATTCCAAATATTCTTATCTGCTATATAATATCCATCCATCCATAGTAATTGTGCCAGAAGGCAGGTATTTCACTGCAATCATAACATTTTCATGCTATGCTTTGCAGCTTTACTTTATTAGGGAATTATAGGTGTGGTAGCTTCCCGTTGCTTTCCACACCGGTGAAGGATGATGATGATGATGATGATGATAATAATAAGGATGATGATGGTCGGATGATTTTCGGGGACGTTGGGCTCTTAGCTGTGAGGAAAAACTCCGGAAAAAAAATCCACCCAGGAGCCTGTCCCCACCGGGAATCGAATCCGGGCCCGCTGCATGACAAGGCAGCATGCTACCTTGAGTATGGACCTGTATAATATAAATAAATAAAATTTAATAACGAAAATTATTTAAATCAGACATCAACATGATATTCACTATAAAATGTCTCGATTTTTATAATAAAAGCAGAAAAGATAAGACAGTTTGGATTTCAGCATATGGTTTCTCATGTACCTTAAAAAAAGACGTGATTTCATAAACCTCATCAAAATGTTTCATATCCCACATTTATAAAGTTTAAAAATAAAAACTTACAAAATATGATGATCGTTACGATGGAATAATCCATTTCTTTCTATATAAGGGCTGGAAATAATATAACGCGCAGTTTTCAATATAATCAAAATGACACACAGTTCAGTTCGAAATTTTAATAATGGTAATAATAATAATAATCATCATTTTATTTAAAATGCCAGAGTTAAGGTCATAAGGCATTATCTTCCATTCAACCAGCAAACTAAGACATACTGTAATTATCTCTAAAAGTACTAACAAATAGGATCTATAGTAGTCCCTACTATAATTAACACTTAAAAATAAAGTACTTTAAATACTCTAGTAGATAAATACTAATCCATCATTATCTGTCACGAATTAGGCCCTTGTAGACCTGTTTCGGCCTAATCCAACAGTCTTTTAAGAGACCTTCCTTTGGGCTTATATTGCATCACCATTTTTGGGATTGTTGAATTATCCATTTTTTTACGTGGTCTTAGCTAATTTAATTCATATCTGTTGAGTTTTTCTTCTACTGATTCTACTTCTAATTGTTCTAAAAAGTCTTCGTTCTTTTTTCTATCTAGAAGAGTATGTACTGCTGTTCTTCTGAGAAATTTCATTTCCGTTGTTTTGATTCTGCTCCTGTCTCTTTTTCTTAATGTCCATATCTCAATTCCGCATCAAAGGAAGGGTAATTCCAAAGTAATATATAGTTTTATTCTTGTGGATTTTTGTACTAATTTAGCTTATAATGTATTATTTAATATTCCAAGAATCGTGTAAATAAATAGGCCTACTAATTAAATGAGGTAAAATTAAATAAACATTAAAAAAAAGTATTTCACATGGAAATTTGGTAACATAGGTGCCTTTTGTGTGTTTAATTGAAAAAAAAGAATCTTCTTACGTCCCCAATGTCTGGACTAGTCTATACCTACGTGGGGACATGGGTACTCCCTATCGAAAGTTACTTAAAAAGCTAATTTAATTATACTTCTTTCCCTAAGATGTCAGCGAGTGACATGTATTACTCGACCGCATTAACTTTTTAGCCGGTGAGGGGAAGCAATGGCGCTAGTGTTGAAGAGGGGAAAATGTCTCCTTCCACCGTTGGTCAAGCGAATGACTGGCCAGTGGCAAAATATAGTGGTAGACCTACTTGAAATAGGATACGAAGTTAATGGAAATTCATCGGAGGTTGTATGCCTACGAGTTTCTGGATAATGTGACGTACAGAAAAATTAAATCAGCACTGACTTCCCAACTAGTGTCTGATAAACTTAAATGTTTACATACTGTGAATATAGGATCTAACTTTCGCATTTGACATTGTCACTAACAACTTACTATACACGACTGACGGATAATAAACACTGTCACTGCAACCTGAGATAAGGGTCTACTACCTCCAACCCCTACTCACCCTTCCCACATTATTTTAGTACGCAGTTTTTCCGCATTGGAAGTTAACGTTGTCGAGTAACAGCTACAATATTACCTCAGACATCTAGTAGACACTAAGATATCACTTGGTGGGGAAGACAAATTACATTTTGCTCAGAGCTCTAATTTAGAATTCAGGTTTTTTTATGAACCAGAAAATTTTGAGACTCGGGACCCACGCCTAATGTCCCTCTGAGAACCTATCCCTTGGATTTTTTCATCCTAAAAATCCATCGACCCCATGTCCGGTTTGAACTGGAGACCCTCGGGGCCAGAGGCAAGGTCATTCCCAAAGAACTGTGTGGAAAATCAGGCGAATACGAATATACGTTATCAATATAAAGTAACACTTGTGTTTAAAAAAGTATTTCGAAGTAAATCGTATAACTGTATAAGACATTTTGATTGTTTTACCAAAGGTATTCACACTTTGAATAACAGAATAATATCTGGAATCTTATATTACTTCCATCCAATATATACAAGTCATTTGTCGTAACGATCATGTTTTATTTACCTTTTTTTTTAAATATATGATTTAAAAATGAGTGATTTAAAACTATTCTGAAATAAAAATAAAACCACTTATTTTTCTCAGTTAAATAAGCATCCACGTCCTGAGATACAAAATTATCTTCTGTATTTATACGGCAGATATTTTGTAAGGAACGCCATTTTGATGTCGGATTGAAATAGAATTAGTTACAAAATTTTATATATATAATTCATTGCAGAAAATACAAACTTTACAGTGTTGAGGAGATGACTTATAACTAACTCTAACTCACTGGCACTATCGAACCCGTAGGTTCATGACCGCGCGGACATAAGCTCCCCATACATCCCTATCCTGAGCTAATGTTTTCCAATCATCCCATGTATAATCTACTTCCCTCAAATCATATTTAATGTTATTCTCCCACCTCATTCTTGGTCTACCAACTCAGGTTTTCCTACAAGAAGCTTCCATGCACGTCTTTCATTCCCCATTCGTGCCACATGTCCTGCCTATCGCAGTCTACGAGACTTGACTGTTCTTATTATATCTGGCTTCCTACAAAGACCATGTAGTTCATTGATATGTAGTCTTCTCCATTCACCTGTCTGTTCATCTCTCTTTGGTCCAAAAATTTTCCTAAGAACTTTAGGAGACGACCTGTAATGTAACAATTTTATAATTGTATATTATTTTAATTTTATATTTATTTGATTTAATTAGTTTTCACTCAGTATATTTTGTTTTATAAGGCCGTTAGATACTGTAATAGTCACAAACATAGGTTTTCACGATCAACATAAATTGAACTAACTTCAATCATACCAGTTACATCAGAGATACGTGCTTTAGTGAAGCTTATCTTGCTGGTAACATCTCATTATTGTATCGTTGATGACAAGTTGTAACTATTAACTGTGAGATTACGCACAATGGAATCAACCAAGTGTACATGACGGATGAATAAGAGAAGTCGTAAATCATACAAATTCACTTATTGTACAGAGTGGAGAAGTACTTTCACAGGTTAATCAGGAATATTGATTGAGTGTTTTGGTATAAGGAACCTATGGTCTCCAATGACTTATTACAGAGTAATGAGTTGGTATGTTAAGACATGTAGCACGTCCTTTGGGCTGTGATAAGTTGAATTTTTATTACTACAAAGAAGAGGTGAGTCAATTGTCTGGGTTGCTATAAATTGTTCTTGATATTGCTGCAGATTGCGTATATAATCAATCTTTTAAAAAAGAGTAATTCCTGGAAATTCACATTATTATGGGACTATACAGGGACTCTGTCGTTCAAATTTCTCTAAAAAATTAAACCGAAAATATATAAAATTGCTATTCTTCCAGTTATTTTAGGCCTATGTGGATGCGAAAGATGGACTTTGATTTTAAGGGAGGAGAAATAAGAGTATTTGAGAATAAATTTATTAAGACAATTTTTGGACCAAATAGAGATGAACAGACCGGCGAATGGAGAAAATTACATAACAGTGAACTACATGATCTTTATAGGAAACCAGATATAATAAGAGCAGTCAAATCTCCTAAACTGCGATGGGCAGGACATGCTTTTCGAAAGGGGAATGAAAGAGGGGCATGGAAGTTTATTTTAGGAAAACCAGAGGAAAGCGCCCAGATGTTAGACCAAGAATGAGGTGGAAGATTAACATTAATCATAATTTGATCATCAGCAGGGTTTATCTGCTACTGGTTGTTGATTTAGACGTTATAGACTACTAAAAACACATCGAGCCTACAACGTCTTAACCAACAACAACTAGTAGCAGATACGCACCCTGCTGATGATGGAAGTTAACTTCCGAAATACCTCCAGATAATATTTTAACACAGTTGAGGACGACGGCACCTTCCAAAAAGGTACATATTTTAAGTTTTTATCTTATGAATAACTATCTCACATAACAAAACAGTTTATTTCTATTTCACATTTAAAAATTAAATACTACATATTTCTGTGTTTATCCGGGTTTAATTAATTTCATCAATAAGCAGTCAAGGATAAAGCCCTAGGGGCTATTCTGGTCTCACTATCCACCCAGTACTTTTGTAAGTGATTATCTTGATTTATTTCCCAACTTGGTGGTATTTTATTAACATATTGGGCAGTTTTTCTCTACTCATTCTTTCAAAATATGGTCTCAGTTTTTTCTCTAATTTTGTTTCAAAAAAAATAAAGTGGTCCTATTACATGTATTAGGAGGCCCTTGGGGTATTAGAAGTTGAAGCTCCCATCTTTTCTAAACAATCGGCACTAGATTTCAGCCAGGGTGTTAGTCCTGCGTAATAGCAGCCTTTACCCCCAGAACAAGCAACTGACACTTGTTTTGATTTAAAGGCTGAGTCGACCTCAGGTCCAGAGAGTTTAGTCCCGTTTAGAAATCCTGACTTCACCGGGACTTAAATTACCGACCTTCCGACTTGTAGCATATTACCTTAATCAACTACGCTATGAGGTTAATTACGTTAAACTATGAACTGTGGTACTGATATTCTTAGATTTCATATAATAGGAATTAACTAATTATAGAATTCAATAACATGTCTGAATATTTATTTATATACTCGTACGTATACCTCGTAGGCCTGGAATATAATTTTAATTTCAAGTCTCCCATTAAAATTTGGGCTGAAAATTTAGTAGTTACATTTTTTTAGCAGGCCTAAAAGGAAAAAAAAAAAAAATACTCGAAGTGATAAATTTAAGGCAGTTCATTCAGGCCTACAGGAAATGGTGGCTTGCTGATTAAAAAAACAGTATATTTAAAAGGGGCTAAATTGAAAGTTTCCCGGATTCAAATCAAGGAGCTGGCCCAATTGACTAGGGAGTTTTTTCTTTCTTTTTTCTTTTGTTTTTTAATCGCCAAGGCAAATACTAGATTGAAATTGCATTGCCAGAATTCATTTAATTAATCAATGTTTCATTATATCATTGAAATTAAATCGGTTAACTTTTTACTGCTACAGAAAACAAATGAAGAATACAATAATAAAAATATACTGATTTTACTGAACACAACGAAATATTATAGACTATTTAACTCATGCCCCAAATGGCAGTCAATGACCAAAAATATTTCATTGATTTTTTATTTACAACCAATCAGAGTCTTTTTCACCTCGATTTTACCACTTTCATTCTACGAAGTGGCTCCCAGATTGTATATATAGTGCACAAATGTAACCAGATTCTGCTTGCGAGATATAATAAAAAACATTCGTAGCAATTGATTATACCACAAAAAAAAAGAAACCACTGTTTGCACTTTCTTAAACGTATTATTTCCCAGGAATTAACGTTGCAGAAAAAATATAATTGACATATTTGCATCATAGGACATCATACATTAATTAATAACCTGTAATGATGTGTTTCATTGTTTCTCCACTAGGGTGCATTCTTACAATATTGCTATTCTATTTGGCAATAAATATGATCTGGTTGCAGTGATGAACAAATGAAACATAACGTTTCTCATTTGTTTTCAAACATCGCCGTTTACATTAAATATATAAATGTTTTAAAATAACTATATTTAAATAATGATTTGAGAGAAAACAGCTTAATTTTATTCGTTAAATAGTCCTAACTAATGCCACTCTTGATTTCCAAGTTATCTAGATAAATTGGAAATCACTCATGGCATTACTTATGATAAATAAATGTTAAAACGTTTATAAATTAGAATTAGTTAAAATATATACATGAAGCAGCAAGAGAAGCACTTGGTCTGGAAAATGATAAACACCATAAAGACCATTGGGTGAATAAGGAAATACTTGATATCATAACAGAAAAGAAAAATGCATATCAAAAATATTTAAGTTCCAAGAAAGATGAAGATTATCAAAGTTATAACATACTTAAAAGAAAGGTTAAGGCAGAAGTCAGGAAACATAAAAAAGAAATGTGGAATAGGGTGTGTGGAGAAATCGAGCATACAGTAAGGCTATTTAAAGTCAGCCCAAGCATGGAGGACAATTACAAGCATGTGAAATGATAATATGACAAAAAGTTTTAATTTAGTACCAATGAAAACTTTACAGGAATATTTTAAAATGCTTTTAACAGAAACTAGGAGAGAATTTATAGACTATGCTACACTGTATAATGGAAAGGGTGACTTAATAGAACCTATAACAGAAGAGGATGTAAGAAACGTGTTGAGAACAGCAAAAAATGGAAAAGCGGCAGGTCCAGGAGGAATAACCATGGAACTAATTAAATATGGTGGTTCAGGAATTACAAGAATTTTAACTAGACTTTTTAACCAAGTGATAGAAGGAGATCCTATTCCAGATGAGTGGAAGTTATCGTATATTAGTGCAATATACAAAAATAAAGGGAATAAAAGAGATCAATCAAACTATAGAGGAATCAGTGTTATGGCAGCAATTAGTAGAATGTTAAATGCAATCATTAAAATTAGATTGGAGGAACTAATACACAATAAAATATCAGAAGAACAAAAGGTTTCACAGCAGGTAAATCGTGCCTTGATAATATATTTGTGATTATGCAGATTACAGAAAAGATAGTGGCTAAAGGAAAATAAGTTCATATGGCATTTATAGACCTGGAAAAGGCATATGACTGTGTACCCATCAACAAGCTTAGGGTGGCAATGGAGAAGTTTGGAATGCCTAAATCTCTTATACATTTTATAAAAAGAATGTATTATTGTAAAGCAAGTATTAAGGTTGGGACTAGAGTATCCTCAGAATTTGATACAACAAAAGGATTAAGACAAGGATGCGGGATGTCACCAACATTGTTCAAGTTATATATAGAAGATGTATTAATGAAATGGAATAAGTCATGTAGGGGAATGGGAATCAACATTAATGGTCATTTACTGCACAATTTATTATTCGCTGATGACCAGATTGTAATAGGACAAGATAAAGAAGATATAGAATATATGATTAGAAAGTTAGTCCATGCATTTGAGGTAGGTGGACTGAAGATAAATTTTATCAAAACAGACTATATGGTAATCGGAGTAAATTCAGAAGACCTACAGATAAATAATATGATAATTAAACGTGTTGAAGAATTTAAATATCTTGGATCTATAATAGATAAATCTGGTACTTGTGAAAAATATATTATTATCAGAGTAAATTGTGCAAGGAAGGCGATTATATCCCTGAATGGTCTTTTATGGAATAGAAATTTGACCAGAAAAACAAAAAAGAGATTATACAGACAATAATAGAAAGTATACTTAGGCCTACATATGGATCAGAAAGCTGGACAATAAATGAAAGGATGCAAAAAAGAATCTTGGCGACGGAAATGGATGGATTACGGAGAAGTATGAGAATATCCAGGCCACAACATATTCGAAGTACATATATCAGACAAGAAATGGATGCATAAGAAACTGTTATCGATAGGATAACAAAGAGAGCTCTACAGTGGTATGGACATGTACAACGGATGTCAGAAGACCTGTGGCCTAAACAGGTTTTGGATTGGATGGTACCAGGCAGAAGGAAAAGGGGGAGAAGTAGAAGAGCTTGGTATGGGGGAATATATGATGCCATGGTGAAGAGGGGTATGGAAGATGGACAATGGGAAGATAAGAATCTCTGGAAAGCAGGAATCAAAGGCAAACTGCTGTAAAGTGGAAAGCCTGTATTAAGTATTACGTAAGTAAGTAAAATATTCACCTTCATAACATATCCTATATGCAAAAACCGTGAAAAAATCGTCATAGGCACAACTCATTTGCCTAATTTTCTCAAAAACAAACATTACGAAATTTTTAGGGAACTTTTTTTTTAACCTAATTGGTTGCTATTCAGTAGAGTAAAACTAAAAGTATAATGACTCGAATATAGGCGTGCAGTATCCAAATAGAAACTGCAAAAGATAATCGAGTAATAATCACATGGGGGGAGGGATATAGAGATGGTCGTCAGGACGTGAAATGTAGATGTTACACAGTAATAATGAACAAAATTCGCATCTTGTAAAAATAAAGCAAGAAATAAACTAGACTAGAAACAAAATATTGTATAAATAAAACAAATAAGATAACTTCAGAAAGTCGGAAAAAAAAGTAATCCGCAAGAAAATGCAACAAACAAGAGACAGCTAGGAAGGAAGATATGTTCCCTGTCAGTAAAACCCATGAGGAAAGTCAACATAAGGGCGTGGCTAAAATCGATCTGAGAGCTGTCATTCCTACGCATTCCTTCGACTTAACTCAATTTTGTTCCCTGAACATAACACGATAATATAACCTCTATTTCCATTTTAAACACCCAAAAAATTGCATTTAAAATTAGATTTTGTCCATAATAGTTATTTACGTTACAAGGATTGAAAATGAAATTTTACGGATGAGTTGAGATATTTAAGGCCGAAACGCAGATGAGGCGAGAATTTAAAAACTAATTTGTAACGTATTTTCAGTATATTCTTGCAATGTATATAATTTTATATCATATTGTAATAATAAACATTAACATGCAGACGTACTAGTCATACCCATGGCATAAAACGACATCCCCAAATATGCTCAGAATTAACTTATTCGAATGTAATGTTTGAGGTTATTAGGACCATTTCAGGATAAAATACGAATAAAAGTAATATATCCAAAATATATTCCAACAAAATAATAATTGCAAAAACGTGTTAGTATAATCAGTCATTTGCATTATTGTTCATGACGGTAAAACAAGTCCTTCATGTCAATACTGTCAATAATGCAAAATGGGAATACATTTTTGTAATATTAAATAATTTATTTTGTTTAATCTTATAATTAAATAAGTAGACCCTCTGATGATATTAACTTATTATTTGTGTCCATATAATTTATTTTGATTAGGCCTACCCTTGTTTATTTATTTATTTTACCTGATGGAGTTAAGACCACTTCACCAGGGTATAAATTATACATACAATAAGAATTATAACTAATACATGTAGATAATTATAGACTACACAATTGCTTGTTTACTTGAAAACTTACTAATTAAGATGGGATTGCAAATTATATTACAACTATTAAAATGTTTTTATTTTTGTAATATATTAAATTATTTAATTTAGATTAATAATGAAATAAGTACTGATAATACTAATTAATTAACGTAAATATTTCCGACAAAGATGTTATTATTGTACTATTATTTATTATGTTGAAAACACCATCGCGCAAAAAATAATGTACAACGCATGTTTGTGAAGTGTTTTACAGAATCTCGGAAATTAAAAACCTAGCTATCGCTCGATTTTTAAACATTTTCCTCGATTCTGTAAAAACCACTTCCCAACCTCGCATCGAATATACTATTTTGTGTTGTATACAGAGAGGAGTGAAGTGTAGGTTTAGGGTTTGTGTGTAGTGTAAATATGTTATGTGAGATATGATGAGAAAAGGGAGAAGGTGAAACCCGTTGCCGGCTCATGGCCTACTCCAGCCGAAAAGGAGAAAAGGCCAGCTTAACGTCGCCATCTGAGGATGAATCGCTATCAACAGTATTGGTACCATATGCCTTCTGAACATATATAGGCCTAATCGTACTGAGGTGGGGTGCACAATACAGCTATTAAAAAGTACAAAATAAAATATACCAGGGGCATTTATAACTGAAAAGTTACCCTTATGTTAATAATAATTTGGGGATTCTTTTTATTAAATTTTTAACTCTTATTTTTCAGTTAAATGGATGCGAAACATTGCATCTTGTTTGGCTATTAAAAAGTACAAACATATCAAACTCTTATTTTTTCAGTTAAATGGATACGAAACATGGCATCTTGTTTGGTTATAATATTACGAGTATTTTGAGAATAAAATTGTTTTGAATTTTCTTTTTGCCAAAGTGAGACGAAAGGTTAAGTGAATGGAGAAGACTTGCATAACAGTGAGCTATATGATCTTGGTGGGAAACCAAACGTAATAAGAAATTTAACTCTCATAGACTGCGTTGGCCAGGATATATGGCACAAATGTGGAATGAAAAAGGAGCATGGATACTTGTAGTAGGAATACTAAAATCGAAGCCCTGTAGATAGGCCAAGAATGAGATGGGATAATAATAAGCACGAGGGAGGTGAATTATACGAAGAATTATTGTAAAACAGCTCAGGAAAGGGACGTATGGAGTGCACATGCCCATAGATAATCCCAGTGAGTTAGTTTAAACTCTACTACCCCTCTTCGTCTTGAAATTGAAAATTTTACAATTAAATTGTCCGACCCCGCTGGGTATCGAACCCCGCCCGTTAGTCAGGAAGCCAGCATGTACCTGACCTAACGCGTTAAACACATTAATCAAATGTGATGTAATTTGAAGCGTAATGTGTATTGGAAGTCTGTGGTTTAGTTGAAGTAACCCGGTTTCTAGTCCGACAAACATTATTGAATGATGCCAACTGCCGCAAGACAAAACCACTGCTCACATCGTCTGCCTTACATGATGCATGCCACGCTAATAACATTGTAAAACCAACCATTTGTTTTGCTTGTCACTAACATTGTGCAATCTCAGTCTAGTAAAATCGATTTGACGTTAAAGGGACTGTATCGTCTTAAGATGATACAGCAAGTTCATTCTCTATACCTCCTCCGAGCTAGGTTTCAGTTGTAACGTAAACAAACCAGATGAATGAACTGTATTTTCATTGGTAGAATAACTATTTTACCTTTAAGCATACTCGAAATAAATAAAATAAAAATGTATATTATCTAGCACATGACTATATAACTTATATTGGAGGATCTTAAAATATATACCGTAATTACAATTTTAATAGATTAAATAAATAAACATTTCATTGTTTAATTCTTAAGCACGCGCAATACACATACTGTGGGATACCTATCATTTTAAAATGGTCGCTTTTTGTAAAATTTCTTAAAAGACTGGAAAAGAAAGCATTTGAAAAGCCGGAAAGAAATTATTTTGAATGTTTTCAAACAGTTTAGCGTAAAAACCCACGTTAGTAACTGAGGATATAGTGAAAAAACATCATAATTTAAAGTCAGTCAAAATGGAGGATAAATTCTGTTCGTAATAAAATTGCAAATAAAGGACATTTATCGGCATCAAGGAAAATGCGTAAATGTCTAATTGGGCAGGGTCATATCTATTTGTTTGTCATAAATAAATAAGAAATGGAAATTCCTTATTTTTGGCACCATATTACCTTGTATTCAGTCTTATTTCCCGTTAAATTGAATATTGCCTAGGAACAATGTTTCTATCGTTGACAGTTCCGTACACAATTCACTCATATGGCGGGCAAAAGTAGCACCACGGTTCTCCCAATAGACAGAGTCGGAGACACAGGTTTCTTTACAGTACAATTAGAACTTAGCTCGAATAGGCCTATAGTAAATGATCTTTTAGGTTTAGGCAGTAAGCTGTGTATTTATATTGTGTTTGACATGTGTTTTCTGAAATAAATTGATTTATATTTAATGGAATTATTAAATGTCTATCGCTTGGTCTAATGGTAATATCGTTGCCTCAGACGCAGCGAGTCCGGGTTCGACCCCGATCGGGACATATTTCCAGGATGAGCTTTTTTTCGGGGTTTTTCTGCATCTGCATTACAGTAAATCCTTGTTTAGTATGAATGTAATGAGTGAATGATGTGTCTTTTCTAAATGTCGTAATGTCTCGAAGTGACTCCGGCGTTGAACTGATCTCTTATCCACGGACGCCCTCCATGTCCTTATGTGGTTAAAAAAAGGTGTAGGCTATATCCAGAGTTTGAAATCCTCTCTCAACAGACCGTACCCTATGGCGTGGAGCATGTAAATGAAGGGTTACACTAAGGTAAAGAAAGTAAAGAAAATAATTATGAAATGGTGATTATAATGAAATAGTTCCTGTAATGGAATTTCAACCCATAATTTGCCTTGAGGACGAAAAGGTGAATAAAAGTCAGTCAAGGTGGTTACTGGGGCTTCAACCCAGGACCTTTCTATTCTAAAACGTAAGTGCCTTAAATAACTTAAGGGACTTTATATTATGTTTCCTTATTTTTCTCCCGTAGTTTAACATCTCCCTTTGTCGGTACTTTTACGAACACCACGCCTCTCTGGTTTTACAGGGAAACTACCTGTCGGGAGAGGATTTTTTAAAACTCTGGATAACATACTTAGTTGTTTGATCGCACAAGAACATGGATTGCTTCCTCGGTTGAGTGATCAGTTCAATGCCAGGTCACTTCCAGGACAGCACAATCATTTAAGACAAGACAAAATATTACGTAATGCATTCTTACTAAATACGAATATGATAAGGTAATTATAATGATAAAATGTTATTAGGAGTTTATTTGGGCCTTAATGTCCCCGAGAATGTTTTTACTGGTTAGGAAAATACTCGAAAATTCCTAACCAAAGTAATTTGTTGCTACCAGTGATTGGACCCAGGCCCTCTGCGTACGAAGCAACGACGTTATCCCAAGACCATATTTCTTAATATTCTCTCATGAGAAGTAAAATGTCGGTTGCCTATAGTTGTAATAATTTTTTTCAGCCTTTTGTTATGTTAAGGTGCGAAAATTTCAACTTCAAAGTTAAAATATATCATGTAAAACTAAAAGTAGTGGTGTCTGTATGCAATAATGTATTATAACAGATGTTGTTTCCCGTTGTATAAAGTTAACTTATATTTTAACGCTTACATGTTTTAAGGAAAGCGAAAGGAAGCTAATAGACATTAACGTGCTCTAGTACGAGGCCCACAAATATTCTGAACGCGCGCCCTCTGGAGCGGAAGAGTTCTCTCAAAGTTTCACAAGTTAGTATCGTTAAAACACCCCGTCAGAACATAATATCTTTATGAGACCCCATTTACTCAACCGCGAACTGCTTTGTATGAATAGAATTTCAGTGTACTATTCAAAATGTATATTGAACGAACGTGTCCTTACGGACCTACTTCCAGATTTTTTTTAAGGTTTCGTGCGTTGGTCATTTATGGACACCATTAAAAAAATATTTAAATCATCATTTTCATACAAACATATAATTCCCTCTAATAGGTAAAGATGCTAATAAAATATAAAACAATAAATAAATACTAGATTGTAAACGCTTTTAAGTACACTAACATTATTTTTGTATTGTGTTTTTTTTTTTCTTTCCCCCCCCCCCGTTCTTTTTAATAGGACTTGCAGTTCGTTACTCAACGAGAAGAGTAACAGGTACTAGAGAGGGGGAGTGAGGGATTTAATATTATATGAACAGGTGCATGTATAGGTATAACTACCGAAGAAAACATTAGCCTCCGTAAATATTTTATTTACTTTTTTTTTACTATTTGTTAAATACGATTAGTTTGAATAGTATCGCCACTATTAGGGAAGGGTATTTCCCGTGTGACATTGTTTGTACTCAACCAGGTCACATTCCAGCCGCTAGTCTTCTTCTGAGTAACCAACTATACAAGCCAATTTCCTGAGTGGATCGCCAGTGGACAGGTACTATTGAACTATGTATATCCACCTCAATCGCACACACGCATGGACACACTATACAGATACAAAGTGGCAAGCCTCGCGGAATTTACGGTTATGGAAGCCAAGATCGCAACATTCAGATCACAGGGCATCATAAGATAAGGTATACGAACTCAGACCCAGTTTTGGGATTTAAAATCCCTGAATATTCCGGAAATCGAACCTGGACACAGCAGTGGTAGGTTAAGGACTCCGCCGATAATATTTTATGGTTTATATTCAAATATGGGAACGATTTTTGGAATTGTACTTTGATCGTTTAGATTATATTTAATTTATGAGTTATATTTAATATGGTTTAGTCATGTGGTAAGAATGCAAGATAAACTACTTAAAAATTGATGCTAGTACGAATAGTTGGAAAAAGATGGAGAGGACGACTAAGAAGCTATGACGGGTTGAGAATAATACTATAAACTTGGTATGAAGAAACTGGAAAATCAAATCTAAGGATTGAGGAAATTTGAAGACTGTTGTGAGGAAAAGCAAAGTTAATTTAAAACTGTAGATTTAAGACAAAGCAGAAAAGAGAAGAAGAATAAGAAGATTTTTTTAAGTTTAGGAAGGAGAAGAGAAATAGGAGAGAAATAAGAATAGAAAATGAGAAGTAAATGAAAAAGGAAAGAAAAATTTAAAAAGATGTAGAAGAAAGGAAGAAAATAAAAGGAGAAGTATAAGGAGAATAGTAAAAAGATAAATGGAATAAGTAATAAAGAGGAATAGTAAAACGAGAAGTAGAGGAAGAAAGTTAAAGAATAGGAAAAAAGAGATGTAGAAGAAGAACGAAATAACAGGAAAAGATATCTGGAAGAAGAAACAAGAATGGAGAAGGGTATGTAGAAGAAGAAAGAAAGAATAGAAAAGAGAAGTAAAAGAATAAATGAAGAAAATGGAAAAAAAATATGTAAAAGAAAACAAAAAATAGTAGCAGAAGAAGAAAGAAAGGAACGAGAAGAAGGGATTAAGCATGTAAGGAAGAAAAATAAATGAATAAGAATGTAAAAACGAACTATAAGAATGGACAAAAGAGAACTAGAAGAAAGAAGGAAGAATAATGAAAAAAGTGAACTAGAAGGATATAGGAAGAAGTATAAAAAAGACTAGAAGAAGAATAAGGAAAATATAAAAGAAGAAAGAAATAATAGAAAGAGAGAAGTAGAAAAAGAAAGGAATAAAGTAAAAGGGGAAAGGATGAAGAGAAGATAGGAAAAGAAGATATATCTAATAAAAATTGTTATAAACGCAGAACTTCATAATTATTACGCGTAATTTCATTCTTGGTAATTTCTTTACTCCAGCACTAAATGGTAAGAAGGAACGTGAATACTTAATAAGGATTCGTAGTAGAAGTAAATTACTTTACTTCAAGTACAATTCTTAGCAAAACATTTATTTTTTAAAGTCGGAAATTCGAATTGATAGAGAGGGAAAATGTTGATTAAGCTAGTTGGCTTGGAAAGATGAAGCCAGACAAACTCCGTGTTGTCCGGAGCTTGTAGCTTCCGGCGGGCGGTGGGTTGTTTATGATTCAGTTTACACAGCAGAAGTTTCTTAGTCAACTCTTGACAAGAATACCATTGTAGGAAGAGTTGCTATTTTATTACATAAACTGTACTCTTACTTGACTAAAATTCTATTGGTATTGCCTACTCGCACCCTCTTAGTTCAGTAAAGTTTTTTATGGAATAAATGTAACTAATTATAATCTAAAAAATATGACAATTTTCTGTTATAATTGGACGGCGAATATTTTGCATTATCTATTCTATCACAATTGCCTTTTCTTCAGGCTCTTCACTTTTTTTTTCATGAATACAAAAGTGAACAATGGGGTTGTTGAATTAATAATAGAGAAAGTGCTTTAGTATTAAGGATATTTTAGGAAGATCAAATTACAGTGGTGTGATTTTCATCAGCAATAAAATTGTAACCATTACAATCATTGAACAAATTCACTATTCAAGCCTCTCTCTTAAATTTGTATCCAAGGATGCCCCTAAGATGATAACATTACAACATTTTGTTCCCGAATGTATTATAGTATTTTTTTTACGTTATGTTAATTTAGTAGAAAACGAAGAAAATATTTTTTTCAAACCACTGTAACTTTATTCTGTCCAATTGAAAACAGTAAATTTCAGTAAGATCCACTGGCCTGACGAGGTCATTGAAATTCCTACCTTCCGGTCTTACTATCTACTCCACCAGTAGCTTAAATAATTAAAAGTATTATATGCACTATATCCTCTGCTACTCAATTTTATATAAGATAATGCAATTAAAATTTAGGGAATAAGGAGGTCATAAACTCGGTGGGATTAATATACTGTCTGTATATGCTGATTTTGTGTGTTAAAATGCAATGGTGAGTAAATACTAAAAACCGACACACGCATTCTACTAAACGTTAGGTCTGGAAGCAAATTCGAACAAAAGTAATATATGGTCACGCATAGAAGAATACATTATTGAATGGTAATGGGCACAACAAATTAAGGACATTTTGAAGAAATGATAGAATTCATATGCCTAGGAACAATATTATTACAAGAATGAAGTCTTCAGAGAAATTAAACATATCGAGGCAGCTCTGGAAACGCATGCTATTGTGCATTACAGGAACAATTGTCACCTCTAAAGATATTAAACTAAAAATAAAGCCTATAAAACGGCGATTCTTCTAGTTATAGTCTAAATGGTTGTGAAAAACAGTCTCATAATTTATGAGAGTATAACATTCAGTGAGCCTATTTGAGAATAAAGTAAAGATACATGTAGGATCAAAAAAGATATGGACAGAGCTGCATTATATATATATATATATATATATATATATATATATAAACCAGATGTAATGAGAACAGTTATTGCCTAAGATAGAGACAGAAGGAAACGAATTGGGAATGAAAGAGGGGCATAGAAACTTCAGTAGGAAAAGTAGAAAGAAATTGCTCAGTTGGTAGGCCTAGAAGGAGATGAGAGAATCCGTAACATTTGAAGGAGGTGAATTATACAAGGAATAATTAGAAAACGCTAGGTTAGGATACCGATCTGTGGGGAATGTATGTCCGCGCAGTCATGAATCTCCGGGTTCGATAATGTCAGTGACTTAGCTATATGCATTTTCTGATCAAAATTTATGTTTTCTGGAGAAAAGCCCGTCTCGCATTGTGGTCTTACGACACAGTGCCTTGGTGAGAGCTACTGGACCCACGTTGGTTAGAGTCCCCATAGAGAAAGACATATTCTTATGGCATTTCGGCCAGAATGTGAGACCGGTGTCCAACTAGAATCGTGAGAATTTTGAGTTGCTTCGATAAGAGCGGCTCAAAAAGTTATAACGACTGGGAAGCCTACAAGCTGATGTCTCTCCTTATACTGGTTAATTGATGGTCGATGTGAAGCCGGCAGCTGACAGTAAACAAAGTTGGTTTTAGGCTTATTTCTAGATTGAGTTTAATTTATTTTAGAAAGTAACCCTGAAATTATAAAATGTCAATAATGTGTGCAGTCGGTCTCGGTGGTCTAGTAATTCTAAAGTTCTCTATTCAAAACTGGTTATACAATTTTTAGGACGTAAAGTCGTGAGTATGACTTCCTTCTGAAGGAGAACGTAGAAGAATCTTAAACTTGATGTAAGAGGTCTCTTAGTAAAATGTATTGGCTCTTTGTCGTCCAATTTGAATTTCGACGCGAATGGGCTGAGTTGCCAAAGACTTCCGTTAAATAAAATACAACTATCTATATTAGTTAAAAATAAATACATTTTTGTCATTTTCTTCAGACAACTTGCCGTTGGCTCAAGTAGCAGTATTTAAGGTTCCAGGTTCAAATACCTGGCTGAGGTTCCTTCCTAATTTCCTTCAGTCATCAATACAGATTTTGGGTTGGAATTTCATTAGCATAGAACATCTAACAACGCCATTGAAAAATTAACACCTATTCGTGAGGTTTCGGATTCAAATCACGGTTCCGACCAATCAGACGTTCCTTGTTTTCATTACCAGGACTCAATTTAACATATTCACTATTTTATAGTGTAATAAAAATAAAATAAATAGATGCGGTATAAACTTCGATGCTAAATCATCTGAAATAATGATGAGATTGCACATAAATAAAATGTATAAAGGAATAAAGTTTACTGCTCTTTGTTACATTCCAGAAAAAAAAAGAATAAAAATGATTTCTACAATAATTGTTAAATAAATAATAATTAAATTCTGATGCAGCCTGCTGATAACCCAAGGGCCTTCTAGACCTGTCGCGCCACGGAGTCCATTTTATGTATAATAAAATAGTTAATAATAAATACTTGCCACGTTCTTTAAAAAAAGTGGCTTCCAGCTTTTATTTTTACTTTAGGCCTAATGGAGTAAATAATAAACCGAACTAAATAAGATTTTTTATTATTTCCATAGACGCTTTAACATCTAAGGATGTACCATGAATGGCGTGAATTGTTAAAAGCCGCATATATGTGTTAATTTTATTCTGATTTCTACAATAAGCATTACCACAAAAAAAAACTACTATTAATGGGACAAATAAAGTGAAAATAAAGCTGCCATAAACGTTACAATGTTGCATAAAAGAGGGAGAAAGCTATTAACCGTAATATACATTTCATAAAATCATAACATTATGTTGAAATGAGAGGAAGAAAATCTGCAGATGAAATTTGAGACTATAATCATTTTAAATTAATCTTTTGGGAGGAGCGAGGAGTTGTAAAAAGATATGTCTAGACTAGCTCGTAACATAGAATAAGGTTACATTGTAGTTTATTATAACAACTATGAGGTCATTTGGTACCACAAAAATTGTCAGATATAAAAACAAAACTAGTGCATTAAAATTGTAAATTATATTTGAATACACAATGTTCATATAATTTTATATTAGTCTGTATTTGACACTTAAAGGAATATAGAACATCTTATAACGCTGATGTTAAAATACTGCTTATAAAGTGTTTTTTAGCGAATTCCGAAGGCTATTCTCTTGAAATGATTTTTTTTTAAAAGTTTGCAGATCTTCATTGATCCCACTTATTTATATTTAATAGAGATTCGTATCGAAA
Organism: Diploptera punctata; assembly: GCA_030220185.1. NCBI lineage: Eukaryota > Metazoa > Arthropoda > Insecta > Blattodea > Blaberidae > Diploptera > Diploptera punctata. The sequence goes on along the minus strand of JASPKZ010002692.1, from coordinate 856,553 downwards.
GAAAAATAATGAAAAATAATATATTTCAGTTCTATCTAAAAATAACTTGAAATATTGACCAATCTTATATTCTGTAATAAAAGAATACAAATCATTAATTGTAAAGTAATTCCATTAATAAGGCATTTTGTTATTAAGTAATTCAATTTATTTTTTAACAGTGTTATAGTTTCATACTCTCTCACACAGGGCTGGGGTGTTTAAAAAATTTGTTTGTCTTTCTCTAACAGTATTATATGTTGGTATATGTTTTATGGAGGCAAAGGCGACAAAGAATTTAAGACAGAAAGAAAGGCTCAGTATAATATGTATTCTTGCAATCACATTCTTAAGAACTTTATTCATTCATTTAAACTCTTCCTATCAAATTAAAGACATCACAGAAGTATAATAACACCTAGGCCACCGAAATTTACACAAATAAGATCAAATAAGTTACAAAGATACTTCAGTTTGCTTTCCTGATGAATTTGCAAGAATAAATTACACTGGGTGAGATAACAGGAAAAATAGTGGCTATAATTTGTCTTTTCAATGAGATCTTAATTAATTATTAAATCCTGTAATTAATTATTAACCTAATTATGTTTTCACTTCTTGTGTTTCACTATAATTCTATAGCATAAATCCTACATGAATAGAGAAATACAATCATCATCACTCCAGGGATTGGGCAATTGCCCGTTCCGACTTCATAATGCATCAGCCCAACGTCTTCTAGGTCTTCCAACATGACGTCTTCCTCTTGCTTGATCATTTCTTGCTAACAATGGATATCTCTTGTAGGGCTTGAAGAGCGGAAGAAGCAGCCCTCTCTTGGATACCCAGAGGAGCATGTTTGGAGGCTCAGAGGAAGCAGCCCTTCCATCATCCTTGTCCTGCGAAGCGCTCGTAAAGCTTCCAGGAGAAATCAGTAAGATGAGAAGCTTCATGCGAATCAGCCGGATTGTCATAAAATAAATACATTAGAGACGGAATAATAAAATGCTTTAGATACGTTACTGGATACACTCAGAAAAATCACATTCCAAACATTACAATAAGACTGGAAATCAACATATATAACTTATTAAAATTCATCGGAGAACATATTGTTTAAACAACTCACCTCATAGGATTCATGATTCCATTATATCGCGATTTCAAACATAGTCATGTTCATCATCAGCCATAACTCCGACTGACGAAATTCTTCGGTCGTCAACTATGAGGTGAGTTGTTTAAACAATATGTTCTCCGATGAATTTTAATGATTATACCTCATAATGTTTACTTCCCAACATTAATTAAATATATATAACTTAATTCAGATATTACAACACTATAAAATTAACTGCACCTATTGTACAGATAAATCCATCCTGGTTAATAAAACGGGGATTAATGTATCAATCGTAAGGTTATAGGGACTTCAGACAATCCAGAAGAAGATAAGCTCTTCTGAGAGCGAAATAAGCCAAAAACGTCCACCAAGAAGAAGAAGAAGAAGTAAGAGGAGGATAATGATGATTATGAAATTATGCATGATAAACCAGCAGCCATTTTGCGTTATT